>OZ024832.1:5459997-5978259 GCA_964016985.1 Anodontia alba | reverse complement strand
ACGACCGGTTAACGTAACCTGGCTCTTCAATGCTGAACTCTGATCGAGGGCTCGGGGCTAGATAGTATCTATATGCTCCGAGAGGTTCTGCTGGGTCGAAAACGTTGTCTTGACCCATGATTGGATCAGGGTACTTCCCCTCCTCGTCTAGATTGTGGGAATTGGCATATAGGGATGCTAAATGTGGCCACTGAAACAGGAAGAAACGTTACATCACTAAAGGGTTGAGTTTGCGTGAATTGTTATATACAATTCACCACCCTCTGGGCAGATTCAGCAGACGACAAACTGGTGATATTTTTCTTATTTTTCCCGGTAAATAGACTTTGACATTTCATACAAATTGTGTACATTAAAGCTGACTTACATGAACAACGACAAACTAGAAAAATAAGAAAATGAAAGTATTTAGTTTGTTCTATATGAAATTCTGTTTAAAAAAAAAAATTGTAATTGCTTGACTCGGATTAATTCCAATGCTCTGGAATTACACCTCCCTCGCCCAACCACCAAAACAGAGTGTGTGTTTCATGTGTGTGGGAGGGGGGGGGGGGGGTGCTGGGGGGAGAATTCTAGAGAGTCGGTCAGACTGTTTCCGGCAAGGTGAGGTTAGGTTTGTTATGCGCAAACCGATCTGACCTTTCCTTGTCCATGCGCGGTATGCAACAAGACTTCTTAAAGGCTCATTAGCTCCAGTCTACGTTTTTTCATGTAATGTACGTACTAAGAGGACGGACAGATGAACGAACTGACAAACGTCTTTGAAATGTTATATTCGCTAAGTCCTTTTTAAATGATAAAAAGCGAAACACACGTGACGAATACGTTTTTGACACAAAATACAATGTTTTGAGTAGTTACACGTGTAAAGCATACGTTTGGATGCTATAATTAGAAGCCACTACCGACGAATATATCATACATGATGTGATGTTTACGGATAATTTGTCACACATTATGTGACCTTTACGCATGAATTTGTCACAACTGCGTGACAAAATCCAACGAACATGTCGTATATGAGGGAATTATTTTGTATGACATTTGGGATGTAACTAACTTTGGTTTATTTTGCATGTGTCAAAACAAGAAAGTAAATCATGAGTTTTATTGTCGTTCTGTTTGTGCTTTATAAGTCCACATTGTGCTCAGGTGTTTGCGGTTATACAATAAAGTACGTTCTATTTGCAATTTAATTTGAATTGATAAGCTTAAACTATCACGAAGACATGCCTATATAATGCTGATCCCCTTAAACCCCCACTTTTACATAGCAAAACTGGGGTTTACAGGGGTATACATTATTGACCGGCGCGATTCCCGCGCCGGTCTCTAAATATAGCTTTGGATTTTTATATATGGTAGACTATTCGATTAGCTCACTAAGGACTTTTTATATTTGCCGGGATCGCGATTTGTGACGATCCCTGCAAATATAAAAAATCTTATAACAAGCTGTTTTATAAACAGATTAATGTCTGTTTTATTTTATTTTCAATCAAGAAATTTCAAAAAGCTTAATAAAAGCAAACATTATAGAATCACATTGTTTTTCTTTTTTACCTGTTACATTGAAAATTTATTAAACTTTAGTTTTAGTATACCCTTGTCCCATGTCTCTATGTAAACATGAAAACAATTGCGCCGGTACATAGACGTTTACGTCTAAATATTTTGTCTTGTTTTTTTCTTATTTCTGCTCAAAACCCGAGGCGGTTCAAATGAGTACCCACAATCTATGTTCTGAGCAGAAATATAAAAAATATCAGAATTTTTATCTGAAAATTTTCATTTTTCTGTGGTAAAATTTTCAGTATATTAGAATAGGCTGGTTTTCATAATGGTAATAATAGTATATGAACTTGTAGGCTTCCTCTGGTACTGTATTATATAGGTATTATATGTTTCAACATGATTACAGTCAGCTTTCAATCACGGAATTTAGTTATCGACCTGCCAAAATTGTTCAATCTATATCTAATGTTTCATTGGGAAAGGAACTCTATCATCACTAAGCTTCCGTTTCAATCCTATAAATTATTACTGTATATATATATATATATATATATATATATATAAACTAAGTACGTCCTATTCCTTAAGGTTATCGGATCCTCTTTTAGGGAGGCAACTTTGTCAACATTGTGCTTGGCCCCTTCTGAGAAGGGGATTACTCTAAATGCTCCTAATGGGAGAGTAAACCCCTTCTCAAAAGGGACTTATTGTGCTGGAAAACAATCAGGAAGCCCTTGGCGACTAGGCGGAAAATCTACCATGTACATATAAAATGTGATGCGGTTAGTCTGATCAGGATCATCTTTCACTGCTTAAAATATTAATGATGCGCATTGTGATCGGTGACTTCGCTGTTCGAAAATAAGGTTCATTTTCTTGCCTTCTGCATCATGCCAGTTTTCTCTGTCATAAATACGCAAAGTGAGAAAACTAACCTTCGAACACGTGCGCCCAACGAAGACTCAAATCAGCCGGCGCATCCGTGCAGTCTGATAAGAGTCTTCGATGTCCGCATGAAGAAAGAGCCTTCGTTCATCATCATCATCATAATCGGATTTTTTATTAACGTGCAGGTACAGGGGCAACATCCACACCAGTGGGCCCCTTCCATGTAGCCGGCTTGCTGCACGCATGTCAGATCTCACACCAGATCTCCACATATTTCTATCATGAGGGTTGATAGCCGAGAGCTTCCACTCTCTGCAATCCCTCTCTGTCAGCTGCTTCCATGTCATCTTGGGCCTCCCAGGCCCACGCTTTCCCTCAACCTGTATGTGAAAGGCTGTCTTGACTGGACCATTAGAGCGTTCCACATGTCCATACCATCGGAGTCTTCTCTCCTTCAGAATGAGGTCCAGATCCTCAATGCCAAGCCGCGCAAGTAGCTCACTGGACCTGGTGGTGACAATGTCTTGCGGCCTGACATTGCAGATCTGTCTGGTCATTGCCCTGTCATTTCGCTGCAGACGATGGAGGTTTGGCTTACAGATGCTGGAGGTTTGGCTCGCATGAAATAACTTTGCATCCTTGGCTATCCAAAATCAGCACAGTGAAGATTCTGATCAGACCGTGCGAATGTGCAGGCTGATCTGAATCTTCGCTAGGCGCACATATTTTGCGAAGGTACGTTTTCTGACGTTGTGGCTCATACATTTTCCTAGTTTGAAGGAAATGGGTTCACTTTCAAGAAATTTCAAGGGAGGCAACTCTATGAAAAATTGTTTAGTCCACACCCCCTTGTAAAAAAGGGGTCTAGTCTAACAGTCTCCTAGTATGGTAGACCATTTTTCAGAAGGTCTAAATTTGGTGTGCACGAGAGCAAAAAGGTGAGAAGGTCACAAGAGTTGTCTTCCTTACACAATATGGCGAAAAATCTACCAGGCGTATCCATAATAAACAAAGGTCCGTGACAAATTTCTTGACGGTTAAGATTTATTTTAACCACAACATCACACTTTTGTTATGAGTCAAACAATTATATGGGCCACGTCA
Source organism: Anodontia alba (assembly GCA_964016985.1). Classification (NCBI taxonomy): domain Eukaryota; kingdom Metazoa; phylum Mollusca; class Bivalvia; order Lucinida; family Lucinidae; genus Anodontia; species Anodontia alba. The sequence continues at coordinate 5,974,752 of OZ024832.1, read as the reverse complement.
AGCGTCAACGTGCCTTTGAACATGCGCAAAACGCACAGATTCAGATCATCCTGCGCATGCGCAAAGTATCATCCCGGTCTTTACTCTCAATTCATACATTCTGTAGTATCCAATGATTCTGTTAGCGGAGAGTGAAGGTCCTGATCAGACTGCGTGGATGCGCAGGCTGATCTGGGCCTTCACTGTCCGTATATGCCCGAAGACACGTTTTCGCATGGTGCGACCCGAATATCCACTACAATGTATTTTTACAGATAACTACAACATCGTGCCAATTTAAACTAATTATTACTTAATTAGCATTTTGTATTTACATATTTTGTCAGTAATAAATGAATTGTTAACCCTCGGTTTGAGAGAGTAAAGTACATTAACCCTTCCAAATATTACAGACCAGAAACAGTACTTTGTCTAGGAAGAGAGAAGCAGGGAACGGAAGAGAACAGAAGATATAAATGAACAAATGAGGTGCGATGAGAGAAGCGAAGCGAACAGAACAGAACAGAGGAGAGGAGAGGAGACGACAACAGAACAGAAGAAAAATGAACGGCGGAGAGGAGGTATAGAGATGAGAACTGAAGAGGAGAGGAGGTAGGTAAAGAGATGAGAACAGAAGAGGAGAGGAGGTAAAGAGGTGAGAATAGAAGAGGAGAGGAGGTGTAGAGATGAGAACAGAAGAGGAGAGGAGGTATAGAGATGAGAACAAGAGGAGAGGAGGTATAGAGATGAGAACAGAAGAGGAGAGGAGGTATAGAGATGAGAACAGTAGAGAAATGAACAGTGGAGAGGAGGTATAGAGATAAGAACGGAAGAGAAATGAACAGAGGAGAGGAGGTATAGAGATCAGAACAGAAGAGAAATGAACAAAGGAGAAGCGAACTGAGGAAATGAGAACAAAGTAGAACAGATAAATACACAGAGAGGTGAGGAGAGGAAAGTACAGGAAAGAAAAATGAACAATAGAGAAGAAAACAGTAGAAAAATGAACAGAGGCGAGGCGAGGAGAGAGGAGCGGATAGGAGAGGAGCGGCGAAATGAAAAGATGATGCGATGCGAGGAGAGGAGAGGAGAAGAGCAGGGAAGAGAAGAGAAATAAACAGAAGAGGGGAGAGGAGAGGATAACTGGACAAAACAGAAAATGAACAGAGTTCTTCTGTTTTGGCGAGAAGAGGAGAGGAGAAGAAAAGATAATGAATATAGGCGACGTGTGGAGAAGAGAGGAGGACAGAACAGAAGAGAAATGAACAGAGAATATGCGAGGAAATGAGAGGAGAGGAGAAAGGTCATCATTTAACCTTTACTACTCTCTGGGCAGATTCAGTAGACAACAAATTGATTATATTTTTACAGCAAATAGGATTTGATATTTCATGCAATTTGCATGAAATGTCAAGTCCTATTTTTTGGGGCAAATTAAGAAAATATATTTAAAATGTCGTCTGCTAAAATTTTACCCACCATACTAAGCATAAAGGTCTTAAATACGATTATTAACTGAAAGTTGAAGCATCTGGGGCAGATAAATTATAAAAAAACGAATATCTTCAAAAGCCCACAAAAATGAAGTCCGGGAAGCCTCGTCGAGAGAAAATGGAATGATACCACCATATGTGAACAGTATATTCACAATTATATTTATTCTGTGTGATCAGGGTCTATCATGTTAGCATCTACAGTCAGCAAGGTCTAAATAACCTTTTTTGAAGACTCCGAAGAAGCTGTGTAAACGATGTAGATGTAGTTAGTTGTGCGATAAATCACATACGTTGTAAGCTTCGTTTTCGTTTGACCTGGCACGATTATGACAGTCGGTAAAAATGACATTGCTTTGTAAAACCACAAACATGTAATATTTCATTTTTTTCTGTATAAAAGTCAATTTGTATACCTCCACTATTTTGTTTCATTTCGCTTTTTATTTGAGTCATTGTTTGTGGGTTACAGCCTAAAATCACCGATGATTTCTAGCAGAATTTTCAATGCTTTATGGAGACTTAGTACTCGTGGTAGATTTTCCGCCATTTTTACAAGGAAGATAACTTTTTATGACTTCTTGTTTGCTTTCATGCACACCAAATCCCTTCTGAAAAAGGATCTACTCTAAAAGGAAAGAAGCAAATTCGTTCCTTTTAGAGTAGGTACCTTTTAAGAATGGAGTCAGAAACAATTCCACTGAACGTATGTCTACTCGCTTTAAATAGATCATGGAATTTTCTCCTTGATTTTCTTAACAAATATAAATACATTTAATGTCAGTAAGTCAATAAATAATGCGGACAGATTCTAAAGTCTAGCCCATTTAATTATAAGATCAGAAACATGTACATTTACCCATTTATGCCAAATGGATTCTTCCATATTGGAATCTGGATCAGTTCATTCAGTATTTAAAGGAGTGTTTTACTATACTGTGGTTTTCGTGCAGTTTCATGGAAATCAGTGCAAGTCCTGAAAAGACGTTTTTGATCTGGGGCTTCACTGTCAAAGTAAACTTTGAGGGATATTATTCACAGATGCGCAAAATTACACTGCTTCACTTATATCTAAATAAACAACTGCTGAAATATATAACATTTCTACAAGGTAACATCATTCTCTCATTATGATAGATTATAATTTAACTTTTGATTGATCATAAAAGGTTTTGCTAGACAAGGTTACACGTAACTCTTCCTGTTAAAACCGACATCATTCTCATAACATATCAGGCTGCATATACGTGTATTTCCGGAATATTTCTGACCAGGCTGCGTATCTTTCCAAAATATTTCCGACTAGACTGCGTATATTTCCGGAAATTTTTCCGACTGGACTTCATATATTTCTGGAATATTTCAGACCAGATGGTATCTTTCCGGACTGTTTCCGACCAGACTGCGTATATTTCCGGAATATTTCAGTCCATACAGTTAACGTTATGTACGGACTGTGTAGAGATACATAGAGAAAAGCAAAGACCCTGGTCGACTGTGCATACGCACAGACTGACCATCGTCTTTGCTGTTCGTGAATGATATATGGCTTGTTTTGCCACGGTACGGCACAGTTGATTTTTTCTCATAAAAAATATAGGGCGTACTATATTACATTGCCATTCATATGTCAAACTAACAACTTTAACCCTTTCCATGCTGAATAAATTAAGATGCCCCCTCCCTCCCACTTCTAATTTTAAGCCAATCAGATTACTTGATCCAGGTTGTTGATACGAATTCCCATACTTAATGACAAACAGTGTAGATCCAGATCAGAAGCCAACTGATCTGGATCTACGCTGTTTGCAAAGACAGTGTATATCTGGGTTCAGCAGGACTAGGGTTAATATGATTATCATTTAATCGTCTTCTTTAAGGTGAATAGAATACTCCTGCTTAGATATGTTCGCCATTTTTGACAAGAATGACAATTTTCGTGATTCTTGCTTATATTCCTGAACACCGATCCCTTTATAAAAAGGGTTCTACTTTTAAAGGAAAAAAGAGTGGAACCCTTTTCAGAAGGGAGCAAAATCAGTTCTGACTGGATTGTCTCTTTTGGAAGAGCAGCAATTTCCGTTAACACCACAGACTTTGTCCCAGACTGCAAACATCAGGGATATAAGATAAAACTGTGACGTTAGCTGTTTAAAGCATTGAATCCATTTATTTTATACAAAGTAATGAAATATAGAGAATTATTAATGAAATAAAATGCATATTTCGAAAAAGTTATATTTTCACTAGTGAAAATATAAAACTTATATTTTCACTCCTCTGATCAGTGAAAAATATAAGATCTGGAACTACTTTTTTTTCTTATTTACATTAATGGTCATTATGCACGAGTGAAAATTTGAATGTTTTCATTACACGAGATGAAAATTTTTATGGTATGCACTGAAAAAGAGTAAATTTTCTTTTTATTTTATTGTTTACACGCCAATGCGCGTTTCTGACGTCATAACTAACGTCACCAAACAAAACATGAACGTCATGGCGTCGACGCTCAGTACTTAACATGTAAAACGCTGGAGAAAACAAAAAACAAAAAGTTTCGGCAAATCAAAATAATTTTGATACCAACATGTTCCTTACATTCTAACTAATGTTATGCGGTTCTTATATGTCACCGCCAAGGGACAAAACTACGTGTCAGACTTCCCCTTGCAAATGCAAGATTTGCATCTCTTCTATCGAAAGTGATGTATATAATAAAAAGAAAATTCAAATGTTTGTCGTGAATATGACTTTTATTTCATCTCGTGAAGTGAAAAAATGTATATTTCATTCGTGCCTTCGGCACTCATGAAATATATAGAGGATATTTATTCTTTTGCTGTGAATACCATAAATATTGTCATCGAGTGAAATGAAAACATCAGTATTTTCACGAGTGCGAAGCATGAATGAAAATTTGAATGTTTTCATTACACGAGATGAAAATTTTTATGGTATTCACTGAAAAAGAGTAAATTTTCTTTTTATTTTATTGTTCACACGTCAATGCGCGTTTCTGACGTCATAAATAACGTCACCAAACAAAACATGAACGTCATGGCGTCGACGCTCAGTGCTTAACATGTGAACCGCTGGAGAGAAAAAAAAAAAAAAGTTTCGGCGAATCAAAATAATTTTGATACCATAATGTTCCTTATATTCTAACTAAGAAAATGCATACCAACACTTGATAGTTTAATTCAGAAACAAAGAAGTTAGAGGTGTTCAAAAATCTGAAGTGGAGGTAACATCCACTTCTGAAACAGTGAAGAAAACCGAAGTCGTCCAAAGCGAAAGTTGAAAATATAAATCGTATCATTCACTATAGTTAAATGATACGATATCAATTCACTAGTGATTGATACCACTTTTATTTTCATCAGATATACACTGATTTCATCGCTGACAATAAAATAAACATTTTTTTCACTTCACTCAATGAAATAAAAGTCATATTCACTCCAAACATTTGAATATCCTCTATATATTGGTACATGATAGTTTAAAATAATTTTATTCATTTTTTGTCAGGAAAAACGGTTTCACATTTCATGTGAATCGTCTAAACAATATGACTTGACATGAAATGTACATGTGAATCACATATATAGAAAATTTCACCTCCACAAACTGAATTCTTCAGTTAAAAAACTGATATTTTTTATATTTCTGCTCAAAACATATATTGTGGGTACTCGTTAGAATCGCCTCGGCGAGGCGTTTCTAACGAGTACCCACAATCTATGTTTTAACTCTTTCCCTGGCACAGGCGGTAATGTTGGCTTTTGAAAACAGCGTAGATCCAGATGAGACGCCGTCTCGTCAGGATCTACGCTGTTTGACATTCAGTCTTTCAACTAACATATAAACTTTCCAATTGATAGTTTATTAAAACAAAACCAAAAGCAGTCGACAAATGTAGTCTGAAATTTGGCACCGAAAGAGTTAAGCAGAAATAAGAAAAATAATGTATACCCCTGTAAACCCCAGTTTTACTATATAAAACTGGGGTTTAAGGGGGTCAACATCATATAGGCATTTTTTCGTTATATAAAATGACACTGTGAATATTCCAAAGAGACGACTGATATGAATATACACAGGCATACAGCTTTTGAATACTCTTGTCTATGACTTGGCACGTGAAGTTTTTAGGATTTGAACTATTTTCAATATGGTGACGAGGTAATGGCGAATGAAATTTACGCGGAGAAGGCGCCGTAGTATCAAAAAAATTACGCCAAGTTCTGGATATTTTAAAAATCATTTTGCAATGTTGACGTTTTAGTTTTTTGTTTTTTTTTTAAATCTACTGATTTTTTTTATTTTATTATCATCATTTTATCATTTATTTATTTATTTATTTATTTTTGTGTGTGTGTGTGTGGGAGGGTGGGGGGTGTGGAGGGTGTGTGTGTGTGTGGGGGGGGGGGGGTGTTCTGTTTCTCAGTTTATCAGATCTAGGTTTTTGGCGTAAAACGCAGCGATACCTATAACCATTAAGTGTTGTTGCCTGTCAGAACAGTGAAGTGTCGTAAATGAAAGGTTAATTCTGTCCTACTAGAGTTACCGTCAGGGCCGCGTCAAGCGAAAAAGTGCCTTCGAACATGCGCAAAAGTCGCAGATTCAGATCATCCTGTGCATACGCAAAGTATCATTCGGACCTTTTCTCTCCATTCATACATTCTTTAGTATCCAATGATTCTGTTGGCAATCACTGAAGACCCTGATCATACTGTCCGGTTGCTGTCCGCATGTGCTCGAAGATACGTTTTCGCATGGCGCGTCCCTGTCAGACAATGCAACGTAACATTCCTCTATAATTATGAGAAAAAAATGACCAGAATGTCAGTATCGCTGTATAATTCCAACCAAACTAATTTAATGCAATTTGATTGATCGAGAGCAAATTCAAAACGATATATATAATTTGATAAACGCACTGAGCAGAAATCTTAATTGGAACTATTTTCTTCGCGTAGATTACAAGATGAAGCCATTTAACTCATATTATTTTCAACGTAAACATGACGAGTGGAAATAATTTAAGAAACAGATTTCGTATTTGTGGATTTTATCGATGTGTAAACGCCGTCGAATCACTCATAAACTTATTATAAAGCCGTTCAGTTTGTGAATGATTTGCCAGTGCTTACACATCGATAAAATCCACAAAAATGAAAGTCATCCCTATAATGTAAATTTATACGAATAAAATATGTTTAAGTGAGATTTGTTTTTTATTTGTTTACCCTTCATAAACATACTATGATGGTAATACCACTGCTATATTATACTGTTAATTGGGAAATAGATACACTTTCAGGGCAGACAACTGTCAAAATTGATTTGCCCCTTCTGAAAAGGGGTTTATTCTGAAAGGGATTTTTTCCCAAGGGGAAATTCCTTCCTTTTTAGAAAAGATCCATTTTTGGAAGGGATTTTATCTGCAGGAAAGCAAACAGGATGTCACAGGCTGATCAGGGCCTGCGTTGTCCGCAGATAGCATAAGAGCCCTTTTGGTGCGTTGCGCATGATATGTTTTTGCCTGCAAGATTTTGCCACCACTTTACAAAGGAAGACAACTTTTACAGACCGGAATTCATATCCCTAGTATTAGAAACCTTTCACAAATTGGCGCAACAATTAACCCATTGTAGACTGAATAGACTTTCCCACACTTTATATTGGAAGAGTCCAATTTCAATTTTTAGGTACATCCGGCTATCAGATTTAGATATTCCTAGAGAACAATGGTTAAACTACTTGCAAACAGTGGAGACCCTGATCAGACGCCGCAAAATGCGGCGTCTGATCTGGATCTGCACTGTTTGCCAGTTACCCTTATAGGGGTCTCCAGACTACAATGGGTTAAAGGAAAAATCTTATCTCCCCTCCCCTCTACTTGGACCAAAATTGATAAGAAGGGAGGATATTTACATATGTATTGTTGGCGCTGTGTCTATTCCACTTGGTAAGTTTTCTAACCTTGCAAATTAATAAGACAATTATTTTGTGAAACAGGCTCCATAAAACATCAACTGACCTATGTTGCATGTTGTCTTGACCTTGTCTTGGTCGTATGTTATATCATTTACGATCATCATAAATGTTGTGATGTAACAGGTGGGGAAATTAATGCTTGATGGATATAAACTGTCGCAACTTGTGTAACACTGTCTGAATAAATAACTCACCTACATATTTTATGCTCTTTTATCTACTGCCATAAAACACTGAAACTAGTGAAATAAGCGTTTCAACACTATAGACCAACAAAAGATTTTTTTTTTGCAAACAGTGTAGATACAGATTAGCCGTCTCAACACTACGTCACAACACTGTTTGCCATTTTCTTTACACATTTTGTCTAACATCCCTTCTGGAGACAATGAACTTGTCCTAGTTCAAAGATGGAAGTGACCGACTATTTAAGGTAAATATGTTATTTAAGAATTCGCAAATCGTAGTCTCGACTTCAATGAGCCTTCATGTGATAGCATTGTTATTTGCAAAGTTGCACACGCAACACCCCCCCCCCCCCGCCCCCAAACCACGTGCCAAGAACTGTGTGTGCGTACGTGTGTATTAAGCAGCCGATATGACATGTTGAAACTTCCATTTGAGGGGAACCAGTATGCTTAAAAATTCACATTGCCGTCCGGTGTAAATATAAGGGCACCTAAACTGCTAACCACAACTATCCATAAATTCGAACAAGTTCATTTTTACTACCTGTAAATATGCCTCAAATCGCTGGGTAATTGGCAAACATTGTAGACCCGGATCAGACGCCGCGTCATGTGGCGTCTGACCTGGATCTACACTGTTTGCTGAGGCCTGTCTGTCGAATTCTTAGGGTTTGTACGGTATCCTTGGATTATGTAGGCAAATAAGGAAAACCCTGATCAGATCACGGAAGTTTTACGGGTTTTTTCGAATGTTGTGACACAGATTCGTTTCCGTAGTCTAAATAGCGTGTGGCAGCTGAGCTCTGATATCCGTGAATGGACCAACTGTAGAGTTTCCTGTGGCCCCGCTGTCATAGGCAATAATAATAATAATAATAATAATAATAATAATAATAATAATCGACCTTATTTATAGAGGGTAACACATTTAGTAATCTAGTACTAATCTTCCATGTGGCCCTCTTTTTTCCTGGGTAGAAACCAGTACTAAGCAATGTGGATAAAGTCTCTTGCTCAAGGAAACAACACTTGCTGTTAGTGGGGATCGAACCCGGTACCTATCGATCTCGAGTCCGACGCTTTACCACTGCACCACAGCGCTCCACAATGATCATGTCCCTCCAGATGTCTATAATGGCATTTGCAAAACAGTATTTTTAATGCATTTTTATGCATTTTATGTCATGTATTTGTGATGTGCTTCAAGTGGTATTAAATACATTTACAACTGCTGTAGACAGTCTAAACTATTGTTATGTATTTTATTTTGAAAAAAAGAAAAGAAAGATGGGCATGTGTAGCCAGTTCACATGAAAATCAAGTTTTATTTTCTAGAAAATAATGTCTGTTTTCTTATTTATAGTAAATATTTAATATTTATTATTATTAATTAATTATTTATTAATATTTATTTATATTTAAAATTAATGTTTTCAAACATATCAGTAGTCAGTTTAATAAACAAAAATGTTTCATCAATTATATTAATTATTGTTGAGGTTTTGAATACAGTTATAAACACAGATGCTTCATTTATTCAGAATTCAAACACCACCCTAAACCCTTCCCCCCAACCTACCTGCACAATGCACCACTTAACACTGTAAATGGGGAATCAGGAGGCCCGAAGTTATATGAGGAAATACACGTGATGTTATGATTTAACTTTAAAGACGGATAATTTGATTGGTTGAACCACAACAGTAATTTTGTTGATTTGCACAATATCTCCAATAGTTATATTGTTTGTTAACCCTTAAAGTGCTAATTATTATTGCAGCAGATGACATTATGTTTTTTTATGCCCCCAACTTCGAAGAAGTTGAGGGGGCATATTGGTTTGGGTCTGTCCGTCCGTTCGTCTGTCCGTCAGTTACACTTGCATACAGTGAAGAATGGTTAAAGCTTGAATCCTGAAATTTTATATATAGCATCAGCATGAAAAATAAGCGGGCCCGTATTTCTTCGTTTTTCCGTCGAGATTTTCTTTGCAGATTTATTCCCCTTTTTCGACAGGCATTTGACGACAGGCGGTGGGTACACTGTGTGCGCACCTCCTCATACAGTTTTATACCGATCAATTTTAAACTTTGCAGTTTTTTTTTGTCATGGTATGTAGATGTGCATGTGGTCTTGGCATTATCGTCAATTTATTTTAGTCACTAATTTTCGACTTTTGAACTTAGCCATTTCTGTCCATGTATCCGTAAGGCTTTGCACACGGTCAGGAAAGGTTAGAGCTAGGATCCTGAAATTTTATTTATTATATAGCTATAAATATTAAATGATTAAAATGTGCAATAAAAGCCGAGGAGCTAGCGTGCCGATATCACACGATATCGGCACACTTACTCGATATTGCACACTTACTCGGATGCCTTCTCATATTACCGTTACATTACATTGCTTTTGATGACGTCGTAATGCAGTGACGTCGCGCCAAACCTTGTCAGGCACATTAGTAGAATTCACATTTTAGTTATTAAAACAGCGTTTTAAAGGTCAGAAACCCAGGGAAACGAAATAAATATTTATTGCTATATAATTAAAGGGTTATTACACTGATATTGGTGAATATTGTCCCTCGTTGGGATATCGAAGGACGCTCGCAAGCTCGCGTCCTTCGATATCCCAACTCGGGACAATATTCACCAATATCAGTGCAATAACCCTATAATATCGCATTAGCTTCAAAAATATGCGGACCCGTATTGTTTCGTTTTACTGTTGGAGTTCTCTTAGCGGAGTTATTTCACTTTTTCGACGGGCATCTGACAACAGACGGTGGGTACCTTGCCTGAGCAACTCCTCATACAGTTCCATGCCGATCAATTTGAACTTTTGCAGGCTCTTTTGTCACGGTATGTAGATGTGCATGTGGTTTTGGTATTACCGTCAAGTTAATTTTTATTGCCTTTATCGACTTTTGAACTTAGCCATTTTGGGGGGCTGAAATTCTATTGAAGTGCATTACCGTGGGAACCTTGTGCGTGCAACTCCTCCTACAATTTTATACTGATCAATTTGAAACTTTGCAGGCCCTTTTGTGATGGTCTGTAGATGTGAATATGGTTTTGGCATTATTGTCAATTTCGTTTTTTGTTACATTTTTTTCGACTTTTAAACTTAGCCATTTTTATGCCCCACACTTGAAAAGTTGAGGGGCTTATTGGTTTGGGCCTGTCCGTCCGTCCGTCAGTCCGTCCGTTAGTCCGTCCCTCTGTCTGTCCGTCCATCAGTAACACTTTCATACGATGAAGAAAGGTTAGAGCTAGAATCCTGTAATTTTATACATAGCATCAGCATGAAAAATAAGCGGACCCATAATTTAACGTTTATCCATCGGGGTTTTCTTTGCGAAGTTAATCCCATTTTCTTTCGTACTTTCTGTTTTAATCACTTACAGAGCGTAATCGGTGTGGGTGTAGGGAAGAAGGGAACCCACACAATTAAAAGAAAAGAAACTTAATTTCAGTTAATCTTTATAAGCAGGATCTGTAAATAAGCTGATACGGTATTTTATGTTACTACATTAAGTCTTGAAAACACTGCACAAAATCTCGACAGTTTCGCTCAATGCATGTTTAAGGGAAAGCATATAGTTGGGGGCATAGTGTTTTACAAAGAAATTTTCTAGTTTTTTTTTTATTCAAAGAAAATAAGTCGACATATAATGTGAATCGTCTGCCAACGATACTATTTATCTGAAAAAAGAAAATGCTACAAATTCTACTTAGCGCTTTAAGAGCTAACTTGTCGCCTGGATGTGTGTTTTGATAATTGGCCCTTCTAGAGTTAATGAAATAACTGAGAAATATAATCAAAACGAGCCTTGATTTCTTGAAATTAATAATAAAAAATGTTTTAGACTGTTGTTTGTTGCTTAGGGCTTGAAAGGTTAAACACCATACAAATCCGACGCACAGAATATACAGAACATACAATATTTGTCTTGCTGTCAGTTTGACCCCATCAAAGTGACCTTTTATGTGACCTCCGGTGACAGTTGGTGATCATAGATGAGAACAGGGTGTCAACAGACGATTATGAAACCTCCTGTTAACAGATAATCTGAGAAAGCAAAAAAGGGGTGTCTTTTCGAATAGCAGCGCCTTTGGCATAAGTCTATTTTCAGACGAAATGTAGGAGTTCAGCAAAGCTAACGGACCAGAAATGAATTTATAATAACACTATATCGAATATATATTGACAGCTACATACCAGCACATTCCAACAGCATAAATTAAATTATTAAAATAAAATGTGCAATAAAGATTGAGATGGATTAAAAAAGAAAACGATACAGTTTTCGCTATTTTGGTGTTAGATTAATTTATAATTAATCAGTATGGTTGCATTGACTTCAGCAGCGACATTTGATTATTTATCGGTATAGATGCAGTTATTACCGCGAATGTGCTGGGTAAAAAGAAATATTTGTTAGCAAGGCTGAATTCATTTTCTGCAGAGTTGTAAGATTATTATTAGTTAATGCAGCGGTGTTAAATTATTCTTAAGCATGGCTGCATTTAGCATTACGAAAACACGCCTATTCAAATATATATAAAATTTCACCTCCAAAAACTGAGAATTTTCAGATAAAAATTTTTTCATACTTTTGATCAAAAACACAGATTGTAGGCACTCGTTAGAACCGCCTCGCCGAGGCGGTTCTAACGAGTACCCACAATCTGTGTTTTCAGCAGAAATAAGAAAAATAATGTATACCCCTGTAAACCCCAGTTTTACTATATAAAAGTGGGGTTTGAGGGGGTCAAAATTATATAGGCCATGTTTTCGTGATGGATGGCATATGTCTTGACTTTCAATAACTTTCATCCTCCGACTGAGCCACCGGGGCCGGCAATTACCTTGCTTGTAACTCAGATCATCACGAAAACATGGTTATATAATATTGACCCCCTTAAACCCCACTTTTATATAGTAAAAATGGGGGTTACAGGGGTATACATTATGTTTTCTTATTTTTGCTCAAAAACATAGATTATAGGTACTCGTTAGAACCGCCTCGCCAAGGTTCTAACGAGCACCCACAATCTATGTTTTGAGCAGAAATATGAAAAATATCAGAGTTTTTTTTATCTGAAAATTTTCAGTTTTTGGAGGTGAAATTTTCGGTATATATGAATAGGCGTGTTTTCGTAATGTGACGCTTCCGAGTATTGCAACTTTGTTACCACTCTTATTTATAATCACTCAGAGAGCGTACGGAGCATATACTTCGGCGTGTAGTTCCGGAACTGTCCCCTTAACCATTCAACGGCTTTTCTTTGTACTGTTGCCATCGACCGTTCCAGTTCTTGATGTGATGTATTGCTTTACCTCAGTGTCGATGTGTTGAGACAAGTACTTATTAATGTCACACTTTTGGATGTATGAATGCGTTTAATTGTCTTAAACGGTGCGCATTGCGGGAAACACTTTCTTATCTCAATAAGAAATTGGATGCCCGATGCGATTTCTTTAAAAGTAATTTAAAAAAAAGCTAATAAACTAATCTATGTATCAATAACACTTACACTCTGAAGTATAGTTTTCTTCTGTCTTAATGTAGGTAGAATTACTATAATGTGAAAAAGGGGCTCTTAAGTCATATGCGGGCAATGCGGTCGCGCAACCTGAGCCGGATATTCAGTTCCTGCTTACAAAATCGTTGCATACTGTAGAATATACACGCATAACGCCCTGATCAGATTGCAGGGATACGTAGGCTGATCTGGAACTTCACCTTTTCGTATATTGTATAAGAGACTTCCCAGTAAGCATTCTACATAAATCTATAGCGGGCCGTAATCGGCCCGTTAGGGTAGCTGACGGGCCGATAACGGCCCGCTGTAGATTTATAAAGAATGCTAGCAGGGTTTCAGCTTGCTGTATATATGTTTAATATAACATATACGTTTGACAATAACAACAACAGCAGTAGCAGCAGCAACAACAACAAAACACCTTCAACTTTAGCCAGAGAATATAAGAATCCATCATGAGTGTCCATGCAGGAGAGGGAAATCTCACCCGAGTTATAGGAATTCACCAGGGACGAGGCTTGTCGAGTCCCTGGTTGGAATTCCTATCCCGATGGTGAGATTTCCCTATCCTACATGGACTGGCTCATGATGGATTCTTTTTCTCCCGCCTTTAAGTGGTTTGTTCCTACGTCATGTGAGATAGAAGTTTCTCACGTGGACTAAAAGCCTATCTCATATTGGCAAAGGTGTGAGAAAAGCATTTATCTTCTTTTTATATTTATATATACGGCTTGTTATTACATGAGCCACAACGTAAGAAACGGATATGTGCACTCAGCGAAGACTCAGATCAGCGTATCAGAATCTTCACTGGGCACCTTTTTAATAGCAAATGATGCAAAATGTCTTCATGTGGACAAGAAAGACTCTTATTATACTGCGCGGAAGCGCAGGCTGATTTGAGTCTTTGCTGGGCGCACATGTCCGAAGGTACGCTTTCTCACAATACGGTTCACATACATGAGTTAAATTGTCAGATTACTTAGCCTTAAACTTTTCAGGCGTCTAGTCAATAAAGTACGAGATAACTAAATACATTAATTGTGAAAGCAATACATCTTTATTTTAAATACCACACATCAAAGTGTGTTGCATATTTGCAAGTTCATTAAAAGAATGACAATGTTACTTTCTACTTCAAACAATTCACAGTAGGCAGTTCAGCCCAGTTTTGTTGAATATTAGTCCTCAAGTGTTATTATAAATATATTATAAATTTATTGGGTACACATGGTACATTTTCCACCATTATTTAGAAGGAGGCCACTTTTGTGGCTTCCTGTTTCTTGCAAAGCAAGTCCATTCTGAAAGGGGTCTACTCTAAAAGGAAAGAATTTGCTCCCAAATGGAGCAAATTCTTTCCATTTAGTGTAGACGCATTTTCAGAAGGGAGGTAAAACAACTTTGACAGAGTAACGTCCCTTGAAAGTGTATCCATTCCCCTTAAAGCACCACACACCGAGGACAAATAAGATACTTTAGAATATACTGATGGATAGAGCAGGGTCTGATCAGATTGCACAAATTGCACAGATTCAGCTAAGTTTTCGTCAAAAAGAAACATTTTCTCACATTCTATGTTTACGACCATCAAAATCTAACAGCTGCCAGACACAGGTAGGGGAAGGAGCCTGGCTTTCACTGTTCGCATTATCATCTCGTGGGCTTTCGCGTACCGACTATCAATGACACTAGCCGAAACGTTAGAAAGTGTACCTTCGACCACATGCGCTCAACGAAAATTCAATTCAACCTGTGCAGCTAAACAGTTTGATCAGTGTCTTGGCTGTCCGCCTAAAGAAACCTTGCCGTTCTTGGCTATCCAAAGAGCGCCCAGTGAAAACTCAGATCAGAATGCGTGGATGCGCAGGCTGATCTGAGTCTTCACCGGGCGCACAGACTGAAGGTATATTTCCTGACGTCACGGCTCAAACGACTAACTTGACAACTTTATTCATAAAAATAATTTTGACAATAAAAATGTTACCTGGCGCGAATTAAGAAACGGACTGAAGATTGATGGCAAATGAAGAAATTCCCCCAGGCATTCCTTATTTTCATTGTGATCTGTCAAATTCTGGTTTTCCTATGTACTGTACATGTATATTACAAATATGGGTTTTAATTAATTCCATAAACACGAGTATGGAAATAAACTTAGTAGGCACACAGCATTGAAACAACCTCGTATCAACCTCGATGCAACGTCATGACGTTGCAGCGACATTAATGCGACGTTCTTGCAAAGTCGTGTGCCCGTAGGGAAATATGTATGGAAATACAATATGCTATCCGACTATTGATGCCACACAGCCCTATTTATATCTGTTCTGTTTTACACATTTTTCAGAAAGTCGTTCTTCGGATTCCGCTTTAGCAGGAGAGATTTTGTTAAAATTTGTTATAGTTTAATGCAGAAACTTCTGACGTAACTACCTATGCATCGACGACGACAGTTTTATTCTAGTTTTTGATTTGTAACTACAACAACAAACTTGATTGTTTCTCGTAGTAAAATGGCTGCAAATTATGAAAAAGACAGGATAGGTAGTTTTGGAGGCATGCTTTAAACGCATGTTTTCTGAAATTTTCACAAGATTCTAATAAAACAGTTATTACTAAACAGTAAAGCTTTTCATCACAGAACATAGTCTACAAATGACATCAAGATGAAGAACAAAGAAACCACGAGAGACAGCACACACGTTACATGTTATAGACCAACAAGAATCAAAGCAGATGATCACACTGCCGGATAGGATCTACCAAACACAACAATAACACATAGCAGGACCACACACGAAAGAGAAAGTTCCGCAGCGAGGAGCCACAAGGTATCAGAACCACCCACAAAGAATGGCTAGCAGGGTTTTAAATCGATTTTGCTGGCGCAAATTCCCCACACTAGTTTGAAATAGTGTCCATAATGCATACGAAACAAATAAACACAAGCAGAAAGAAACAGACACAAAAGCCAAGATTGAACACAAATTGAAGGTGATTGCAATGCTAACATCAGAACAAACACATATGACACGCGAAACAAAACAGAAAGCAACGTGGGCAGTCGTACAGCGGGTGTCCTTGTGTATGTGTTCTTCCTTTTAGAATCAGTCTGCGAACAGCGTAGACCCTGATCAGACTGCGCGTATGCGCAGTCTGATCTGGGTCTACGCTGGTCGTATATGTCATAAACGCGATTTTTGGATGGGTTCCTATATTGTGTTGACGAACACTGAAGACACTGACCGAACTGCACAGTTGCATATCCTTATCTGTTCCTTTTCTTTTATCAAATGTTCGTTTTTCCTAATGATCAGTTGAAAAAGATTGATCGCTGTAATTTGATGTCTTAAATAGGCAATATTTCATACGCTAATTCTCTCTGATTGAGGATCAAGTTATAGCTGAATTATTATTTAAAATGAAATGCAAGGTTGGTGAAGAATGCATTTGAGATGAAAGGTCTTGATGGACCAAGCATTTTTGCTGTAAAGTCGATCAAAATCGGCTAAAACTATTATCAAAGACGACGCCAGTTTAAATATTCAATGAGGTTCTAAACATTTCAAAATATTAAATAAAATAAAAAGAATGATAGAATATGATGCAGTTCTCAAGCAAATCCCATAAATCCATAGAGAAGAAGCTATTGTTGTGCGGACTTTTTAAGCTACCAGGCACCAGAGGTACACAGAGGCAGCGGCAATTGTTATGTACATGTAATTGTACAGCCTTGCTTTGATGGCTCACCCATGCACACTTGGTGCCGCTGTCTGTCACCAAGCGCCGCACTGTCCACTTTATACTCAACCCAGGGCACGTCGAGTATGAGCTAGGCGTACTGATGGTCTGAAAATTGTTTCGACCCGAGCGAGATTCGAACCCACGATATCACGCTTGGAAGTCGAGTGCCACCCAGGCCATCCAGGCCACCCAGCCCACAGAGGAAGCTGTATACACAAATTTAGAGGTTGAATACTGTTGCAAATTTTATTAATTTAGGTTTTGCATATTTAATAAAGGCTTTATGACGTCATACAGCCTCATTAAATATTCAAAGTGGTATAAACTATAAAGTGATTTTGATATCTTCAAACCTTGATAACGTTCTCATTTTTTCATTCGATTTCGTTCAATTACATCAGAATGCAGCAAAATGTCGAGATCTTGTAGCTCAGATACAGTTTCATTAACATTGCTTTTCTTTTTAACGATTATAACGATAGTATTTTTTGTGAATTATATCCCTTCCCCGCCCCGTATTCGGACAACAAACAGTGTAGACCCAGATAAAACGCCACAGAACGAGGCGATTAAACAGGATCTATACTGTTGCAACAGTATTTTAGACACATCAACGGATAGTAAAATGGGCATGTTCAAATTCATTACGAAAACACGCCTATTCAAATATATTGAGAATTTTACCACCAAAAAATGAAAATTTTCAAATGAAAAATTCTGATATTTTTCTTATTTCTGCTCAAAACATAAATTGTAGGTACTCATTAGAACCGCCTCGATGAGGCGGTTCTAACGAGTACCCACAATCTATGTTTTTGAGCAGAAATAAGAAAAAATAATGTATACCCCTGTAAACCCCAGTTTTACTGTATAAAAGTGGGGTTTATGGAGGTCAAAATTATATAGGCATGTTTTCGTGATGGTAGGACAAGAATCTTACGGAGTTAAGATGCCCGAACACTTAGGATATAATTTGAACAAGTGAATTTGACTACCTGATTAGGTGCATGTCGGAAATGTGACGAAATGGCAAGCAGTGTAACCTGAGCAAGGATCAGTTTGATCTGGGTCTACATTATTTCCAGGCACGTCTGCTCGAATGTTCTTGGCAATAATGGAATAGGGTCAAGGCAGCTGTTAGATTTTGCATTTTTTTTTTATTCTGCAGATACATTTTTTTTTGTATCCAGGGGAGCGCTTTCCTTTTAGAGTAGGTCCTTTTTCATAAGAGGCACAAAACAATTTTGACAAAGTGCTTTGTCCTGAAAGTGCAGTCATTACCTTTAACTGTTTTGTTGTTGAAATGATACTGATAAGAGAGAAATATACAGGAATACCGCATTTACCTTGAGTATTCGAACAACTTAAACTTTTTATAGTTATCCCAAATTTTATTAATAAAGCTATTAAAGGTTGCCTTTGGAAAAAAAAGAACGCATTACATGTAGGAAATGGGAGACTCCGTTTAACCCATTTATGCCGAATGGACTCGTCTACCTTAACTCTTTGGACAGGTCCATTTCCTATATAAGAGGTATCTGGTTAGTTTTTATTATTGTCATGTTTTGAAGAAATTTCGTAACTTAATGCAAACAGTGTAGACCCTGATCAGACGCCGCGTTCAGCGGCGTCTGATCTTGGTCTACACTGTTTGCCAATGTCCCATTTATGGGACGCTAGGCTTAAATGGGTTAACTGACTTTAAATTTTAGTAAGTCCACTACCTGTTGTTGTGTCTAAAATTTGTTGAAACATGGCAAAGTGATCTGGGTCTGCACTGTTTGCCAATGTCCCATTTATGGGACACTAGGCTTAAATGGGTTAATTGACTTTAAATTTTAGTAAGTCCATTTCACTACCTGTTGTTGTGTCTAAAATTTGTTGAAACGTGGCAAAGTGATCTGGGTCTGCACTGTTTGCCAATGTCCCATTTATGGGACACTAGGCTTAAATGGGTTAATTGGCTTTAAAATTTTAGTAAGCATTTTACTACCGTTGATGTGTCTAAAATATTGTTGAATGAGTGGCAAACAGTGTAGACTGGCCTGTCTCTTCCAGTACTTAGGACAAGTATTTGTACGATGGAACTCCTTTCAGATTTCATAGTTTTGTAATCACGACACTCTAAATTACATAAGAAGCGAACAGCGCAGGTTCTGACTAGGACGTTTGTTCATCCTAACCCATTTATGCCTAGCGTCCCATAAATGGGACACTGGCAAACAGTGTAGACCTAGATTAGACGCCGCAGAGCGCGGCGTCTGATCTGGGTCTACACTGTTTGCATTAAGTTCAGATCTTTCTACATAACATGGCAATAATTATAACTAACCAGACACCCCTTATATAGGAAACGAATGAACCTGTCCAAAGAGTTAAAGTAGAAGAATCCATTCGGCATGAATGGGTTAAATTCTGAGCCGCGCTATGTGAAAATGTTTTTTTTCGGGACATATGCAGACATATGTTTTCGGGGCAGATACGGACAGCGAAGGCCCAGGTCAGCCTGTGAATCCGCGCGGTCCATCATGAAAACATACCTATATAATTTTGACCCCCTTAAACCCCACTTTTACATAGTAAAACTGGGGTTTACAGGGGTATACATTATTTTTCTTATGTCTGCTCAAAAACATAGATTGTGGGTACTCGTTAGAACCGCCTCGTCGAGGCAGTTCTAACAAGTACTCACAATCTCTGTTTTGAGCAGAAATATGAAAAATATCAGAGTTTTTTTTATCTAAATACTTTCATTTTTTTATCTAAAAACTTTCAGTTTTTGGTGGGGAAATTTTCAATATATTTGAATAGGCGTGTTTTGGTAATGCCTGTAGTTAGCCTTTTGTTGTCCGCTTACAGAATCACTTGGTACCGTTGAGTATATCGCAGTATAGTATCCCTTAATGCGCCAAGCAAAGTTGCAGCAGGCGACATTCTGATATTACTTTGTTTTTGTCATTTTTCAGAGAAAATAAGACTTGGCATTTCATTGACTCATTTGCTCCGCAGACAATTGTAATGAAATGTCAAGCCTTATTTTGTCTGAAAAAAAGTTGTCGACTGCTGCAGTTGTGATTAGCACTTTAAGGGATATATGTGCTGATTTGACTCGCTGGCTAATTTTGATATTCGCTGGACATGCCGAAGACACCTTAACCCTTGTCCTGCTGAACCCAGATATACCCTGCATTTGCAAACAGTGTAGACCCAGATCAGTTGGCTTCTTCAGAAGCCAACTGATCTGGATCTGCACTGTTTGCCATTAAGTACGTAAATTTAAAGCAACAATCTGAATTAAGTTATCTAATTGGCTAAAAATTAGAAGTGAGCATGGCATCTTAATTTATTCAACAGGACAATGGTTAACTATGGCGCGCGACTTATTTTAAAAATTAGTGGACAGCGAAGACTCTAACAGGTTGAGTAGCTGCGCAGGCTGATCTGGGCCTTCACATGCCGACTATGTTCAGCGACATTTTCTCTCTTTGATTATGAAATAAAACTTACCTTATCATGAAATCGAATTCTCCAAGACGCCATTTTTACAGTTTTTTTTTTTTTTTATGGATTTCAATTTATACAACTATGGATTAAGTATTGTTTTATTTCCTTTTCTCAAAACACACACACCACGAGTAAGTATTGTTTTCCCACGCCCGTTAGGCGTTTTTGGGCGTTGTCCTCAGATCTCAAACCATATGATTACTTATTAAAACATAATATTAATTTAACACAAGATGTAACGTAAAAAATCCAAAGGATGGGTGCAACAGTGAGAGAACAACCCTCTCAGGAGTTCTGATTCATTGCAAGCAAGCCCGAGCCCTCCGGCAGCCGATTTTGTTCCTCGGTACAAGAAAAAACCTGTTACGTTCGAGATTGTTACACCGTATCCTGGCGTAATAATTTAAGCGTTTAACGTTAAAGTTCCGTTAACGCTTGGATGACTATACGTTAGATTACGAGACAATGACGGCTTACCTGAAGGATGAGACAACAAAAACCGCACACCACTATTTCCGGAGGAAACGGTTTTAACAATTAAAGCAAATCACAACTACAGCAGACGA
Organism: Anodontia alba; assembly: GCA_964016985.1. NCBI lineage: Eukaryota > Metazoa > Mollusca > Bivalvia > Lucinida > Lucinidae > Anodontia > Anodontia alba. The sequence continues at coordinate 5,953,720 of OZ024832.1, read as the reverse complement.
CACTTGGATTTTTTTATTATTATTATTATTATTATTTTTCAGAGAAAATAAGACTTAACATTTTATGTAAATCGTCTATATTTAGAATGTCGTCTGCAACAAATTTTCTTAGCGCTTTATAGGTTTAAATTACGATATCTGGCTACTTCACGCTGTCTACATGTATATAGTTATTCTGTCCTTTCGAGATGCTATAGCAAGACTACCGACCGACCCACCGACCGAAATGCTGAGTAAGCTATTGGAGCGTGCCCTATACATAATCAATTAGTGAGTACATCCGACTATGGTCAGTTAGCAAAAATGTCCACAACTCTTGAACCTTTATGTATATTTTGATAATTTTTCGCAAAATAGATTGATACCGACAATATCTAGCCATTAGCTTTGCAAAATGCCATTTTTATTGCCCGAGGCTAAGCCGAGACAAAAAAATGAAAATATGTAACATGTATACACGTCTACTAAATTTTGATTAACGACATTATTTGATTTGCTTTGTATTTTTGTTTACTTTAGCCAGTAAGATTAAGAAATTTAGGGAAAAAAATGTATGAATGTACCATCATGTTTAAATCGATTTGGGTCGTATAATATTTACATTTGTATTTTATCAAGTGTTGAAAAGCTAATTTGATTGTTTTTGGTGTTGAGCCACTATGTTTTCTGTTTTGAACCACTGATGAGTTGGAGAGCCCCTACGCTGTATTGCTGGAATTGTATCAGGAGTAGAGGTGGGTGGGGTTTAATTCTTTCACTGCCACAGGCGATAGTAATAGGCTTTTCAAACAGCATAGATCCAGATCATCTGGATCTTCGCTGTTTGACATTCAGTCTATTAACTTTACATATAAACGTCCTTCCAAGCGATAGTTTGTTAAAATGAAAAAGCAGACGACAAATGTCGTCTGCCAGTATTTTTATTGTAGCACTTCATCTTCGTTTAATCCACAGTTTTAACGCTTAGAACTCTGGGTAAAAATTTCAGAAAACGACATTTTGAAATATTTTTTCTTATTTTTCCCCAGTTAATAGGCTTTCACAGTGTATGCGAATTGTCTCTTTAAACACAGTTTGCATAACATGCCAAAGCCTATTTTCTGTCCGCAGAAAGTAATCTTAGACATTTCATGCAAATTGTCTCTTATCTCATGAGGAGACAATTTGCATGAAATGCCAAAGCCTATTTTCTGGGAAAAATAAGAAACATATCGCCACTTTGTCGACTGCTGAATTAGCCCATCAGAGAGTGGTAAAGGTTAATCAAAGGTCTTTAAATTTTGTAAAAAGCTATTTTTGAATTTGTTAGTGTTCCGCAGCCAGGATTTTTTTTTCTGTCAAGCGTGTATTTGAAAATGATGTTTTATTCATATTTGACGGTTTTAATTGTCTTTACCGTTAACCTGTCCACGCCCTCCCTGTTGTCCCAACAACAACAGACATACAAAGGTGTTAATGGACCTGTCATCCTGTCACTTCTGTCTGGGCGGTCATTCGTCCTTTTTTTTTTTTTTTTTTTTTGTTTTTGTCTTTTTGCGGGTAGGTTGGTTGTTACTCATTTCTGATTTTGTTTCTTGTTGTTGTTACAGCGGGGATGTGGAGATTTAGATTTTGTTTTCTTTTCCATTTGATCCTCCAAATTAGCATGCAGGGTAATTTAAGCAACGACATTAAAAAATAGTTTTTTTTGTTTTTATTTTTTTTTTATTTATTTATTATTATTTTTTTCATTTCCCTAGAACCATGATTTTGTGATTTCTCTTTTCGTCATTATTTTTTTCGACGTAGTCGTTTAAGCTCATCGTCTTGAGCAGCTGTATGAAATCACGAATATGCCAAACAATCGAAAAGAATCTGCACAACGACCTATTCTGTTATTACCGTAAAAGGGCATACCATCTTAGTCATTGTACATTATGCTTTGAAAAGTGTTTTCAAGATCACGGTAAAACTGCGAGGTTAGGACAAACCTAAACAGGAAAATACTAAAAAATAAAAACAGGTTACTTATAATTCTTTTCGAACAATACTGTACTCTTTGTCTTTCCATACGCACATTATTGAGTTATGTTTATTTTTAGCTGTAGCAAAATGTAGCTGCTTAGCAATATATAATTAGTTTTCGGATGGCACCAAAACAGCCCCCATAGCTCAGTCGGGAGAGGGTCCGCCTAAAACGCGGAAGGTTGCGATTCGAAACCCAGGATTTTTTTTTTTTTTTTTTTTTTTTTTTTACGAGTCTGTCCCGTTCTTTTTTTTTTTTTCATTGTTATAAGTATGTAAATATACTTTCGTTCCTACGTCGTGTATATGTTTTTTACAGATATTACTTGTTTTTTGTGTGTTTTTTTTTTTTAATTTCGTTTTCATTTTCGGTCTAAGCTTATTGGGGGAAGAAGCTGGGGAGCGTTCGAAAGTGACCTTTACGATATTTGCCTGACAGTCCCCATTAATCTTGACCACTCTACCGGCATATTCAGCAGACGACAAACTGATGATATTTTTTTCCCAGAAAACAGGATTTGACATTTCATGCAAATTGTCTCGGAGACAATTTGCATGAAATGTCAAATCCTGTTTTCTGGAAATGTAAGAAAAATATTTCAAAATGTCGTCTGATTAAATTTTTACCTAGAGTGGTAAACGTTAATCGTGGACACGTTTATTGCAATGAGTCGACAGTCATGTAACAGGAATTTTTAAAAAGGTCACTGCTACTCGCTAAGGGTTTTTGTTTAGTCCTGTTTGTTGCTTGTTGTGGTTAGTGAAAATATTAGGCTCAGTTTCATTGTGGCTACCGGTACTTGCTTTGGGCTTTTTTGTTTAGTTCTGTTGGTTGTCTTGTTGTGGTTAGTGAAAATATCAGGCTCGGTTTTATTGTGGCTACTCGCTACGGGCTTTTATGTTTGTCTTGTTGTGGTAAGTGAAAATATCAGGCTTGGTTATATTGTGGCTACTTGCTACGGGCTTTTTTTGTTTAGTCCTGTTTGTTGTCTTGTTGTGGTTAGTGAAAAACAGGCTCGGTTTTATTGTAGCTGCATCGCTACCGGGCTTTTCTATTTAATCCTGCTTGTTGTCTTGTTGTGGTTAGTGAAAATATTAGGCTCAGTTTTATTGTGGCTTTTTTGTTTAGTCCTGTTTGCTGTCTAGTTGTGGTTAGTGAAAATATCAGGCTCGGTTTTATTGTCGCTGTTCGCTACAGGCTTTTTTTTTTGTTTAGTCCTGTCTTGGACCCAATATACACTTATTAGGTCCGAGGTCCTGTTTGTTGTCTTGTTGTGATTAGTGAAAGTATCAGGCTCGGTTTTATTGTGGCTACTCGCTACAGGCTTTTTTGTTTAGTCACGTTTGATGTCTTGTTGGCTAGCTGTAAAAGTGCTTTAACCCCCACTCCCCCTCCCCCACCGGTCGTTTATTCTACTGACCGTTCTAAGGCGGTGGTCCCGGTGTTAGTCTTACTCTTTGTTGCTTTGTAGTTTATTCTACGAGGCGATTTGTTTTATGATTTACCTTGTGTTATTTTGTTCTTGTGTTTTCAGTCCTTTTAGCATTGCGATTACCTCGCTTGGGGAAGAGAGAGCTTATCTTAGTGCTTTTCATACATTTGTTCGATTTGCGCTTGTTTGGTTTTGTCTGTTTCCTCCTCCTCTTAGTGTCTGGGAAGGGCTGCGGTTTATGATTGTGGCACTCCCTGGACTTTTCTCTTACCTTTTTTTTTGTTGTGGTTAGTGAAAATATCAGGCTCGGTTTTATTGTGGCTACTAGGTATGGGCTTTTTTGTTTAGTCCTGTTTGTTGTCTTGTTGTGGTTAGTGAAAATAGATGGCTCGGTTTTATTGTGGATACTCGCTACGGGCTTTTTTTGTTTAGTCCTGTTTGTTGTCTTGTTGTGGTTGGTGAAAATAGTAGGCTCAGTTTTATTGTGGCTACTCGCTACAGGCTTTTTTGTTTAGTCCTGTTTGTTGTCTTGTTGTGGTTAGTGAAAATATCAGACTCGGTTTTATTGTGGCTGCTCGCTACCGGGCTTTTCTGTTTAATCCTGTTTGTTGTCTTGTTGTGGTTAGTGAAAATATCAGGCTCAGTTTTATTGTGGCCACTCGCTACGGGCTTGTTTGTTTAGTCCTGTTTGCTGTTTTGTTGTAGTTGGTGTATCCTGTCTGACACTGTGTTCGAGAAGAGCCAGTTGGTTGCTTTATTGTATTTTTTTCTTTGTGTGTGTGGCATGTGTACAGTCTGTTGTAGTTTGTTTGCTCTTCATCTTTGTGTCCATCACGAAAACATGCTTATATAGTTTCGACCCCCTTAAGCCCCACTTTTATACAGTAAAATTGGGGTTTACAGGGGTATACATTATCTTACTTACTTCTATTCAAAAACATAGATTGTGAGTACTCGTTAGAACCACCTCACCGAGGCGGTTCTAACGAGTATCCACAATCTATGTTTTGAGCAGAAATATGAAAAATATCAGAGTTTTTTACATGTATCTGAAAATTTTCAGTTTTTGGAGGTGAAATTTTCTATATACGAGGGTCGTTCGAAATGAATTGCTTATTTCTATCTGGAGACTTCAAATTTCAAGTTAGCCCAAAAGTACTCATTTCGTGCCCTCGAAGTACTCCCCGTGGCTAGAAATGCAAAGTTTCAGCCGATGTATCCACTTCTCGAAGGCGTCACGGTACGCTGATTTGGGCACAGTAATAAGGTACTGATGAATGACAGATCCAAGTGCCTGTCGGGACTGGTATTTCCGCCCAGCAAGGAATGCTTTCAATTTCGGAAACAAAAAGAAATCACATGGGGCAAGGTCTGGGGAATACGTGGGGTGAGGCAAAACAGTTACTTTCTCTTTCTTCAAAAACGCAGTAACTATTGCGGAGGTATGAGCTGGGGCATTGTCATGTAGAAGACGGACATGTTTAAAACCAGTGGCAGGGCGTCGTTTCTGATAATACTTTTTCAGTTTCTTCAGTACTACGTCTTTATAGTACTTTCCGGTGATGCTTTTGCCCTTTTTCACTGGCACTTTTATTGCGACTCCTTCACCAGAGAAGAAGATTGCATACAAAACCTTCTTTGTACTCAAAGAACGTTTGGCAATTATTGGGCGTTTGCTGTGTTTAGTGGCCCAGATCTTATTGCTAACCTTTCTGACGGGCTCAAAATAATGGACCCAGGTTTCATCACCTGTGACGACATTGGCAAACTGCTTTTTGTCATATTTTGGAAACATTTGAAGCAGCTTTTTGGCCACTTTAACCCGTTGCCTCTTTTGCTCGCCAGTCAACAGATGTGGCAGCCATCTAGCAGAAATCTTTCTGACTTTCAAATGCTTCTTCAAAATAAGGTGAACCGTTGATAGTGATATGCCTATCTTTGGTGCAGTATCACGAACTGTAAATCTGGCATCTCCTTCAATGATTTCCTTTATTTTGGAAACTTTACGAGATGCAGATTTTGGCCTACCTGATTTCGGTGCATTTTTGATGGACTCTACACCACACTCAAATTTCTTTTTCCACCGCCGAACTGTGTCATAAGACACACAAGAAGGTCCAAAAGCAGTAGAAATTTCAGTCATCAGCTTCTTCAAAGAACAACCAAGTTTTGAGCGAGCTTTGATGTAAGCCCGTATTTCATCTTTTTTGTCGACGCTTCTACCAACCATTTTTACTGCAGTGGTCAATGACTGCGTGTATTCAAATGGCAAATTTTATGTCTTACGCTTAGTCTAACATGTACATTTATACACCAATGTGTAGATATTGAATAACCCTATACAGGTATGTATTGGTTTTTATCGCGCCCCACGTGGATATCGAGCTACAGGACAATAAGCAATTCATTTCGAACATCCCTCGTATTTGAATAGGCATGTTTTCGTAATGATTTTGATTGCACCTGTTCATGAAGAGAAAGGCAGGTGCTCATGCATCCAAGCTAGCACTGGCTTAACTCTTTCGATACCAAAGTTCAGACTACATTTGTCGTCTGCTTTTTCTCATCACGAAAACATACCTATATAATTTTGACCCCCTTAAACCCCACTTTTATATAGTAAAACTGGGGTTTACAGGGGTATACATTATTTTTCATATTTCTGCTCAAAAACATAGATTGTGGGTATTCGTTAGAACCGCCTCAGCAAGGCGGTTCTAACGATTACCTACAATCTATGTTTTGAGCAGAAATATGAAAAATATCAGAGTTTTTTATCTGAAAATTTTCATTTTTTGATGGTAAAATTTTCAGTATATTTGAATAGGCGTGCTTTCGTAATGTTTTGTTTGTTTTTTTTATTTAAACTATGGACTGGAAAGAAATTTATATGTACTGAATGTACAATAGTGTAAATCCTGATGAGATGGCTCATTGTGAGCAGTCTCATCTGGATCTACGCTATTTGCAAAAGCCTATTATTATTGCCTCTGGCAGTGAAAGAGTTAAACAATATTCTATATGTTATTCAAGAAACATTGTCCCACCTGCAAGTCAAGTGTAATGAAGACAGGTGTTGCTTCAACTCTTGGTCCAGTCAGTTATTATGACATCTGAAGCAACCTTCTAATTAGGTGTTGACTGACAACTTATTACTGTATTATTTCTTTTCTCACCATCTTCTGGTCAGTAACCTTTTGGAGCGCCCATTTTTAGCTTTTATGATTATTTTCATATTCATGTAGTGATATTAATGAGATATTTTGAGTAAAAAATTGGTGCTTTCCTGTTCTTTTCCATCATTTCATCCTTAAAGCGCTATTCACAACTACAGCAGACAACACTTTGAACTTTTGTTATTTTTTTAGGAAAAATAAGGCTTGACATTTCTTGTCAATCAAGGAGACAATTCACATGAAATGCCAACTTATTTTCTCTAAAAAATAAAAAAATATCAATTTTTGAATGCCATATGCTACAGGGAAGTGAATACACATTCAAGGAAGGTAACTGTCAACACTGATTTGTATCCATTCTGAAAAGAGGGCTTCTCTGAAAATAGAGAAGACCCTTTTTCAGAAGGACCTTTTTTATGGGAAATTGATTGTGTTGGGGTTTAACGACACGTCAACCCTTGAGGGTCATTTTGTGTCGTCTCCCAGAGAAAGGGAGAAAAGAGATAGAAGAGAGAGTAGAGGAGATGAAAGAGAGGGACAGGGAAGAAAGAGGAACAGGAATGAAAGTGAAGAAACAGAAGAAATAAAAACATTCCCCCTCTACCCTTACCCACTACAAGGATAGCAGGCCTTGCCCAACTGTAAGCCAATATCAGTTGGATGCCCCGGTGATCTAAGATACACAGCACCTTCGCACCACCCGACCACCCCCTTTTTTTTTTTTTTTTTTTTTTATGGGAAAATAAGAAAACTTTCATCAATTGTCATGTGCCGACTTTGCCCAGACATTGCTGCTTAATTAACTAGAATTGTTTTCAAAAACAGATACCCACAACAGATGCCCCGCACAAGGTCAACAAAATATAATCAACTCGAAGGCAACAACCAATGATTAAATTCACACAAGTTTAATGAAAATCCATCAGTCTGTTAGAGATATCACGCACATTAGAAACCCTCACGCCAATGCTGATGCCGATGCTGACGCTAACAGCATCTGCACCAAAACAATATGTCTCTCGCACCTCCAGTAGAGGTGTGGGGAAAGAACATAACTCTGTATACTCAACTGCTTGACACTACTATCAAATCCAAATTCAGAAAGAAGGGATTATATATGTACAAACATTTATCCAGGCCCTTTAAATATTAAATCTTCACTTTAGTTAACAGAATCACAAAACCATGTTTACAAAACCCAATCACTACATGTAGCAGGCATAAGACTGAGGACTGATGAAAAAATCTTGAATCTTAGGTAAAAAATCTGAAAACCCTTGTCACCCTTTCCAAAAATGTCATTTTTGCAATTTTCTGACAAAACCAAGTAATTCTGCAGAACATATTTTGAAATTAAAAAATCTGAAATCTGCCAAAACTCTGAAAAGTCTTATGCCTGATGTAGTCACCTTCCACAGCTTCAGATAAGGTGATTTTTCCATCCAAAAAGTATTGATATTTTTCTCAATTCTCCACAATGTCTGTTGTGGGTACTCATTAGAAGCACCTTTCTGAGGCACTTCTAATGAGTACCCACAACATATGTTTTCATGGAGAAATAAGAAACTGTGAAGGGCTTCTAATGATTACCCACAACATACGTTTTCATAGAGAAATGAGAAAAATAGTTACTTGGTATATTTCGGGAGTTTCGAATTTTTTTATAAGCATCACTTATGAGGCCTAACTGGCCGAAACTAGCTAGTCTGGCCCAGAAACGACACTTCAGTTGTTTCCAGTTTTGTGAGTGTGTTCATTGCTCAAGTGTGGTTCCTTTTAGAATCTATTAATACTTTGCATGTTGGGTAAGAATTTCAGCAGACAACATTTTTAAATATTTTTTCATATTTTTCCTAGCAAATAGGATCTTACATTTCATGCAAACTGAGACAATTTGCATGAAATGTCAGATTCTATTTTCTAGGGAAAATATGAAAAAATATCATCATGTTTGTTGTCTGCTGAATTTGCCAATAGCATGGAAAGTATTATCCCAAGCATTTTTCTTATTTTTCCTAGAAAATAGGATCTGACATTTCATGCTAATTGTCTCTTAAGGAGACAATTTGCATGAAATGTCAGATTCTATTTTCTAGGAAAAAACATGAAAAATATCATAATTTGTAGTCTGCTGAATTTGCCTATAGCATGGAAAGTATTATCCCAAGCATTTTTCTTATTTTTTCTAGAAAATAGGATCCTAAAGAGACAATTTGCATGAAATGTCAGATCCTATTTTCTAGGAAAAAATATGAAAAATATCAATTTTCCATCTGCTGAATTTGCCTATAACATGGAAAGTATTAACCGAAGCATCATCAGAGCAGAATAAATAACAACAACTCTTGTTTTGTAGACAAATTTATTTTCATTTTGAGATTCTAAATCTCCTAACATCATGATCAGAACAAAATACAAAATCACTCAAATTAGAACAAAAATAATCTTATCTACAGCTATGGATCAAATGTGTGTCCACATGAAAAATGCCATTTAATTCTAACTACTGTAATCTGTTATCTTCTTTTGAGTATTTTTTTTTTCAAATTATATTTTGATTGTTGCTAAGCGACAAGGCCTCCCATATGAGACATACCCTTATTATTTAGACACAGGATCTCTTAACCATGCTACAATAAAATTTGAACAGTCCATTTAGCTATCTGGTGATGTTTCTAATATTTGTGACAGTGCAGACCCTGATCAACTAACTCCTATATCAGAACTTTGATCTGGGTCTAAATTGTTTGCTCATAGTTGGCCTGCCTGTCCAAATATTTTAGGGTAAATTCTTTGCCAACAGAGACAATAAATAAATAACAATAGTTTAATCTTAAAGCGCTAAGGAAACCTGTAGTAGAAAATATTCTAAATTTACCATGACTATTTTTCAAACAATTCACATAAAATGCCAAGAATTGTTTTCTCTGAAAAATACAAAAAACAAAATAAAAAAATAAAATGTCATCTGCTGCAGTTGTGATTGACACTTTAAAGATTTAGCATACAAGAATAATTTTGCTAATTTATAAATAACTATTAAAAACAAGTTACAGAATACATTTTGTATATCGGAACAGTTAATCCTTAAAGCACTAATCACACTGTAGCAGATGTCATATTGATTTTTATGATTTTTTTTTTGTGAAAATGAGGCTTGACATTTCACATGAATCATCTGCATAGCCAAGTCTTGTTTTCTCTGAAAAATAAGAAAAAAATCAGAATGTTGTCTGATACAATTTTGCTTTGGCTTTAAGGGTTTAAAAGTGATGTAATTCTTACAATGACAGTAACCTTTAACACTTGCTGGTCAATATCAGTAACCAGATGACAAACTGATAACATTTATCTGGAGCTATACACATTATAACAACCACTTGTCTGATTTCCCAAACTCTGCCACCTGCTAGCTATCCACTGAAATAGCTGTTGATTTCCACTGAAATAGCTCTTAACTTCCACTGAAAATGCTGTTAATTTCCGCTGAAATATCTATTAGTTTGCACTGAAGCACCATCCAATGTAATGAGGCAGAGGTTACAGGTATATTGACCCAACAGCTTTCTACTTAAAACACCTGTCTATTTCCACTGAAAAGACTGTTAATATCCACTGAAATATCCATTAATTTCTACTGAAACATCATCCACTGAAACAAGGTAATGATTACAGGTATATTGACATATAATGCTGTCTACTAAAACATCTGTCAATTTCCACTTAAAATCTGTTAATTTCCACTGAAACATCTACTGAAGCACTGTCCACTGAAACAAGGTAAAGGTTACAGGGCAGTCCACTTATATATATTAAAAACTTGTAAATATCTAATGAAATAGCTGTTAATTTCCACTGAAACATCCATTAATTTCCACTGAAATGCCATCCTCTGAGACAAGGTACAGACTAATCTGAACCAAGGACTGAGACATACTACTTTGCCATGAGTTTTACATGACCATTAATGATGATACACAAACAAAAATGATGATGATTACAACAATGCCTGGTGTAGGGCCCAATCCTCTCCTCATAGCTCAAGATAAGAGGGTAGCCACACAAATATTTGTTCTTATTTCTCGATAAAAACTTATGTTGTAGGTATTCATTTGAAGTACAGAGGCACTTCTGATGAGTACCCACAAGAAATGTTTTCATAGTGAAATAAATATCAGTATTTTTGGACACAAGAAAGGACCTTTTCTGGAGCAACATATCCTCTTTCAATCCTTCTACATGCTAAAAATTAAGACTGGATTTCATGGAGCATAAAAGTGATAAAAAATCTTCAACAAAATTCATGATAGAAAGACTTTAGTAGAAACAATGGATGATAAAAAGTCTAATAAAAAGTCAAAATACACATCAACTAATAGTTATTCTAGAACATAAAGCAACTGTAAATGTTTTAAACTAACACATCATAGAAAATATTAGAGAAGATCCCTTTTTCAAAGGGGATAAAACCAATTTAGACAACTTTACCTCCCTTGAAAAAGATATCCATTTAAAGTAAATATTTGCTCCAAGCAGAGCAAAATCTTTCCTTTTAGAGTAGACTCCTCTTTAGAAGGGGATAAAACCAATTTAGACAGCATTACCTCCCTTGAAAGCTATATCCATTCCCCTCAACCCATTGTAGACTGAATAGACTCCCCCTCACTATATATTGGAAGAATCCAATTTCAATTGTAGGTACCTCCTGCTATGAGATTTAGATATTCCTTAAGAAAAATGGCTAAAATATTTGCAAACAGTGGAGCCCCTGATCAGATGCTGCATTCTGCGGCATCTGATCTGGGTCTGCACTGTTTGCCAATTACCCTTTTAGGAGTCTCCCAACTAAAATGGGTTAAAGTAAATATTTGTGCAAAGGGGAGCAAATTCTTTCCTGTTAGAGCAGATTTATTTAACTTATGAGTGTTAGTTTAAATTGAAAACAAAAATGACTTAACTAACTACCAAATATCACATCAATGTTTTCATTGGCACCAAAACTCCTCAAGTCAAAGGCTGTGACATAATTATGGAGACATATAAAAATGTACAAATGAAAAAGTGAAAAAGAAAACAAATATGTCGCAATATCAGAAACTATAAAATTTGTAAAACAAACTCAATAAAACATTGCTTTATTATAAAGCTGTTGTCTTTCAATGTTTTAATACCTAGAGACATTATTAAATCCATACTGCCTCAACAAAAATGTCCTCGGAGACCTCACTGCAACCATCATGACTCCAGAAAAGAACCCTCAAAGTTTACATTGCAACCATACTGCTTCCAGGAATATATCCTTAGGGACCTCACTACATCCTTACTGCCTCCAAGAAATAATCCTCAGAGACCTCATTATAATCTTACTGCTTCCATGAAAATATCCTCAAGGACCTCATTACAACCTTAGTGCCTCCATGAAAATATTCTCGGAGATCTTATTACAACCTTACTGCCTCCAAGAAAATATCCTCAGAGATTTTATTACAACCTTACTGCCTCTATGAAAATATCCCCAGAGACCCACCTTACTGCCAGCAAGAAAATGTTCTCAGAGAACTCATTAAAACCTTACTGCCTACAAGAAAAATATTCTCAGAGACCACATTACAATCAAACTGCCTCCAAGATAATGTCCTTAGACCTCTTACAACTTTACTGCCTCTATGAAAATATCCTCAGAGACCTCATTACTTTACTGTCTCTAAGAAAATATCCTCAGAGATCTTATAACAACTTTACTGCCTCTATGAAAATATCCTCAGAGACCTCATTACTTTACTATCTCTAAGAAAATATCCTCAGAGATCTTATAACAACTTTACTGCCTATATGAAATAATCCTCAGAGATCTCATTACTTTACTATCTCTAAGAAAATATCCTCAGAGATCTTATAACAACTTTACTGCCTCTATGAAAATATCCTCAGAGAGATCATTACAATCATGCCTCCAAGAAAAATATCCTCAGAGATATTATTACAACCTTACAGCTTCCATGAGAGCTTATTACAACCTTACTGCTTTCATGAAAATATCTTCAGAGACCTCATTATTACCATACTGTCTCCATGAAAGTATTCTCAGGGACCTCATTACAACCATGCTATCTCCAAGAAAATATCCTCAGGGACCTCATTATAACCATACAGTCTCCAAACAAATATCCTCAGGGACATAATTACATCTATATTGCCTCCATGAAAAAATCCATAGAGACCTCATTACAAACTGCCTCCAAGAAAATAACCTCAAAGAGCTCATTACAACCTTACTGCCTCTATGAAAACATCCTCAGAAACCTCATTACAATCATACTGCCACATCATGAAAATAGCCTCAGAGACCTCATTACAACCACACTGCCTTCATGAAAAGATCTGCAGAGACCTCATTACAACCATATTGTTTGCATGAAAAAATCCTCAAAGACCTCATCACAACCATAAGCCTCCATGAATATCTCCTCAGAGAGCTCATTACAGCCATATGCCTCCCTGAGAATATCATCAGAGACCTAATTACAACCATACTGCCTCCAAGAAAATATTCTCAGCGACCTCATTACACTCAGCTCTGCTTAATACATCACAAACTTGGCACCCAATGTGGGGCAATAATAAAGATCATTTATTCATATTCCTTGTTCAGGTTTTTTGGACCATACCTCCTACTCATGTAGCAAAAAATGTTAAAACCCATTACGAAAACATGCCTATTCAAATACATTGAGACTTTTACCACCAAAAAAAATGAAATTTTCAGATAAAAAAAATCTTATATTTTTTATATTTTTGCTCAAAACATAGATTGTAGGTACTCGTTAGAACTGCCTTGGCGAGGCGGTTCTAACAAGTACCCACAATCCATGTTTTGAGCAAAAATAAGAAAAATAATGTATACCCCTGTAAACCCCATTTTTACTATATAAAAGTGGGGTTTAAGGGGGTCAACATTGTATTGGTATGTTTTCGTGAAGATGTATCTAATATCCAAAACCTAATTGTTTCATGTTAGGACAAACAGCGCTTTCCTTCACAAAAGATAAGGCTTGGCATTGTATTCAAAACTAGTTGTCTTAGAAAGAAACAATCTGAATGATATGTCAGGACTTGTTATCTCATCATGAAAACATGCATATATAATTTTGAGCCCCTTAAGCCCCACTTTTATATAGTAAAAGTGGGGTATACATTATTTTTCTTATTTTTGCTAGAAAACAGAGATTGTGGGTACTCATTAGAACTGCCTCACTGAGGCGGTTCTAACGAGTACTCACAATGTATGTTTTGAGCAGAAATATGAAAAATATCAGTTTTTTATCTGAAAATTATTTTAATGGAGATGAATTTTTCTATATATTTGAACAGGCCTGTTTTCGTAATGTGTGAAAATACAGGAAATATTTGTCTGCTGCCACTTAAATTTAACAGGTTAAGAAAAAATAAATATCAATATTTTTGATTGAAAAAAGTGCCTAATATAAAGCTACTTATTGAAAGAAGAAAAAATAGACAAGATTTAAATCACAAGAGGGTTTCAATATAAGAAAATAGGTCACCCAACATAATGTGAACAGTGAAGATCTAGATCAAGGGTTTCACTATAAGAAAATAGGTCACCCAACATAATGTGAACAGTGAAGATCTAGATCAGAGTGCTGCCATTTCAAAACTCTAATCCAAATAAAGACAAAATATATGGAGATAATTAAGGATAGTTTTTTAATTTTTCCACCAAAACATTCTCTGTTTGTATTTACCAGACTTTCCTTGGTGAGGAAATTTTAACCCTTGTCATGCTGAATAAATTAAGATGCCATGCCCACTTCTAATTTTCAGCCAATCAGATTGCTTCATCCGTATTGTTGCAATAAATTAACATACTAAATGGCAAACAGTTGGCTTCTTCAGAAGCCAACTGATCTGGATCTACACTGTTTGCAAAGGTAGGATATATCCGGATTCAGCAGGACCAGGGTTAACAAGTACCCACAATATATATTTGGCGAAAAAGTAGCAAAATTTATCACATTATCTGAAGCTATGCATCTAATCAAGCCTTGAGGTTATAAAACTTTTTTCATGCTCAACTCAGCTGAGCATGAATTTGTGTTGAGGTTTTACGGCCCAGAAAACCCAATGGGGTCATGTCTAGCGTGGTCAGTTTACCTTACTACACTTTTACTAGGCAGGCTTAGTCCTCCAAGCCGTTAACCAGTATAGTACACATTCTTTGGATAGAAACTGACAACTGCCCTTCTTGAATCAGCGGATGGGAGAGAATGACCATAGAAAATATTTCATAATCTCCATGAAAGAATGTTGACGACCAAGCAGGGGTCAAACCCACAACCTCCTGATCTTCAGTCAGACTCCTATCCAACTGAGCCACCGAGGCCAGCAGCTGAGCATGAAATTTTCTCTGCTAATAAAGATGAAAATGCCAACAACAGTTGGCATTTTCATCTTTATTAGCAGAGAAATTTTCATGCTCAGCTATGTTTAGCAAGAAAAAATGGCAACTATTAGTACTTTGAGGTTTATTGGCAGGACAAATTTCATGCTCAGCCGAGTTGAGCATGACAAAAGTTTTATAACCTCGGGACCAGACCCTAAACAATTTGCTCACATGATGTGAAGCATCCACATTGCCAAGCAGTTAGCACTTCTGACCTTGGATAACAGAAGCAGCCACATGGCTGATTAGTTAGCACTCCTGACTTGGGATAACAGAAGTGGTCGCATGGTTGAGTGGTTAGCACTCCTGACTTGGGATAAACAGTCCTAAGTTCAAACCCAAATGGATATGGAATTCAGCTTATGTTTGTGCAGTGCTTCACTGCAAAAAGCCTTTCATGACCAACCTTATACTGTTCATACTTAGCCTAAATAATAGGATATACAGGCATGATCAAACAGTACAGACCCAGATCAGATCACTGGATAAAATATTAGAAAGTATTGCCATTGAGCAAAGACAGGTTGATCTGGGCCTTTGCTGACTGCATATGCAGATGCTGATCTCAGCCTTCACTGTCTAAATATCATATTTACCCTAAATATTTGGACACCTTACCATACATGTCCTAAAAATCTGAACAAGTCTGTTTTACTGTCTGTTGCTATGCCATAAAATTGCTGGATGAGTGTCAAACTGTGAAGAACCTGATCAGATGCTGCATTATGCAGCATCTGATCAGGGTCTACACTGTTTGTTCAAGCATTTCTGTCCCAAAACAAGGTAAATTGAGTATGCCAAATACTTTCTCTTCCAAAGTCCATTTTACTACCTGTTGCTATGCCATAAAACTGCTGGATGAGTGGCAAACAGTGTAGAACCTGATCAGATGCTGCATTATGCAGCATCTTATCAGGGTCTATACTGATTACAAACATTTCTGTCCCAATACTTAAGGTAAATTGAGCATGCCAAATACTTTCTCTTCCAAAGTCCATTTTATTTCCTGTTGCTATGCCATAAAACTGCTGGATGAGTGTCAAACAGTGCAGACCCTGATCAGATGATCAGTTTGTTCAAGAAATTTCTGTCCCAATACTTAAGGTAAATTGAGTACGCCAAACACTTTCTCTTCCAAAGTCCATTTTATTTCCTGTTGCTATGCCATAAAACTGTTGGATGAGTGGCAAACAGTGTAGAACCTGATCAGATGCTGCATTATGCAGCATCTTATCAGGGTCTATACTGATTACAAACATTTCTGTCCCAATACTTAAGGTAAATTGAGTATGCTAAATACTTTCTCTTCCAAAGTCCATTTTATTTCCTGTTGCTATGGCATAAAACTGCTGGATGAGTGTCAAAGAGTGCAGACCCTGATCAGATGATCAGTTTGTTCAAGAAATTTCTGTACCAATACTTAAGGTAAATTGAGTACACCAAACACTTTCTCTTCCAAAGTCCATTTTATTTCCTGTTACTATGCCATAAAACTGCTGGATGAGTGGCAAACAGTGTAGAACCTGATCAGATGCTGCATTATGCAGCATCTTATCAGGGTCTATACTGTTTACAAGCATTTCTGTCCCAATACTTAAGGTAAATTGAGTATGCCAAACACTTTCTCTTCCTGTTGCTATGCCATAAAATTGCTGGATGAGTGGCAAACAGTGTAGAACCTGATCAGATGCTGCATTCTGCAGCATCTGATCAGGGTCTACACTGTTTGTTCAAGCATTATTGTCCTAATACTTAAGGTAACTTGAGTATGCCAAACACTTTCTCTTCCAAAGTCTATTTACTACCTGTTGCTATGCCATAAAATTGCTGGATGAGTGGCAAACAGTGTAGAACCTGATCAGATGCTGCATTCTGCAGCATCTGATCAGGGTCTACACTGTTTGTTCAAACATTTCTGTCCCAATACTTAAGGTAAATTGAGTACGCCAAACACTTTCTCTTCCAAAGTCCATTTTACTACCTGTTGCTATGCCATAAAACTGCTGGATGAGTGGCAAACAGTGTAAACCCTGATCAGACACTGTGTTCTATTGCATATAGTCTGCTGCACTGTTTACTCATGCCTGTCTGTCCCAATATAGTAGAGTAAATATAGTATATCCTAAGAACCTCATTCAATTACCCTGTCTGAACAAATGGAGGGATTCTGATTCAATATGTAAAATGTACAAAAACATAAATTAAATGCATAATAATATTTACACCAACCCTTAAAGCGCTAAGCAAATTTGTAGCAGATGCCATTCTAAAACTGATTTTGTTATTTATCAGAGAAAATAAGACCAGAGGGTTTTTTTTTTTTTATTTTGAATTTTACAGCCCAGTTAATACTGTTACGGTAATGTTGAGCAGATCAGCATGTATTTAACCTACTCACACTTTTTCTGAGTAGGTTAAGTCCTTTATATGGTTAACCAGTACTTTGTGCACATACTTTTGCCAGTAATGACAACTGCCATTCTTGAATCAGCAGAATGGGGTGAAAGACCATAAAAATTATTTAACAATCCCTATGAAAGTTATGTGGCCAAGCTGGGATTTGAATTTTCAATCCCTGGATCTGCAGTCACATGTGCTACCAACTGCAGTATAGACCTGGTTACCTAGCAGATTATCACATCTGAAAAATAACAAAATAAAATAAAAATGTAAAACAATAGTACTCCACCATTGTATCACGGGCAGGTAACTGTCGAAAATTGACAAAATGCCCATTAGCAATCCTAAACCTGATCTACTTAATATCAATGCATGTATCTGGTTTGGTCAAAATCCCTTGATATTTACTCATTATCTTCCAGAATGAAAATATGGGCGTCTCTCAAGCTGATAACTCTATCAAAATTTGACGAAATTTGCCCCTTAGCAATCCCAAACCAGATCTCCACAATATCAGTGCACATACCAAGTTTGGTGACAATCCATTGATGTTTACTCAAGTTATCATCCTGAAACAAAATACTGACAGACGGACAGACAAACATACAACTGATGGATGGACGGACAGGCAGACACATGGACATCCAACATGAAATCATAATACCCCGCAGAGTATAAAAAGAATATTTTAGAGTGACATCTGCTGTGGTTGTCATTAGCGCTTTAAGGGCTTATACAAATTGCAATACTGATATCAAATTACATTAAAATCGTGATTATTTACATAACAAATCTATAAATACTGCACATGTTGAAAATAGAGATTTCTTTAAAATGGATCGTTGTTCAGTAAAAGTATAAAAATAAACAAAAATTAAATGGGTAATTACATAGCTCTAGGTAAGAGGGGGTTCCAGATAAATATAATGTAATTTCTTATTTCAACTTGAAAACATATATTGTGGTAATCATTAGAAGCACCTCATTGAGGCGCTTCTAATGAATGCCCACAACATATGTTTTCATGGAGAAATGAAATACATCACAAAAACACACCTATACAATTTTGACCCCCTTAAACCCCACTTTTATATAGTAAAACTGGGGTTTACACGGGTATACATTATTTTTCTTATTTCTGCTCAAAACATAGATTGTTGGTACTTGTTAGAACTGCCTCACTGAGGCAATTCTAACAAGTACCCACAATCTATGTTATTAAAAATATCAGAGTTTTATCTGAAAATTTTCAGTTTTTGGTGGTAAAATTTTCCATATATTTGAATAGGCGTGTTTTCACTATTTTTGGGCTGAAAATAAAGCACATTATCTAGAGTTATGGGTAAACATGAAATTCTATTCTAATAATCTGACAATATGTATTCTGAAGTGAATCTAGCAGATGGTAAATTTATGTGATAAACATATTATCAGAGCAGTAGTCAGGGACCCAGTGGTTAAATTTTCCTGACCCTAGGACTAGGAAGATATATAGCTAATTTTGTTACTGAAAGAAAGCTTGTAAAGTGTTGTCTATAGAGCCATTGTATAGTAGATCCGCATGAATTGCATTTGGATTAAAACACATGATTCTATGGTGGACCAGATGGTACTTGTCTAATACACAGTATGCAAAAACTTAATAAATCAAACTGTTACCATTGTTAATAAAAAGGAAAAAAAATAAGCTGAAACTGAAAGGCAGAATGTAGATTTCTGTTGCCTATAAATTGAAATTTGGCCACAATTATATGTGAAGCCATTTCTTGACTCCAACAGTTGAAAAGAATTTAAAATAAAAGAGAGATTCTATTTGGTCATATCACTTCCAGTATTAAATGAGATCGTGCGATGCTGTTGCCAAAATCAGTGTGTGGTCATCTGTCAAGAGGGACAGATGTGTCAAATCAGGTGTTGGCAGAAAAGATAATTTGAGTTTGTGATAATGATAATGATAATAATTTTTTTGTATTTAGACAAACCATGTATTTTGCAAACCTTGTTCCTTTTTTGAAAATTTATTCATTATATTTACTTGGTTCCACTTTTACAACATCTTTTTACAACATTGCCATTTTTTGGCAAATACCAGTTAATGGTAGGAAGTCACACATGTTTGGTAAAATGGCTAAAAAATTAGTCTTCGAGAAATGAGACAAGACAAAAACTGAGAGCTGTCCCGGTTTCTAAGGAGAAGACAAATGATAGCAAACATGCCATATCTCACAATGTGAGACAAAATCTCACATAATTTGGCTATTTTGCAACCCATTTCCCATAAGAATTTCAAATCTCACAGAATTTTCAGCCCCTCTAAAAGGATGTTTTATGAAGAACTAATTATAAATTACCCAACATTATACTTTCAATATGCTTAATTCATCAAAATAAAGGCTTTCTGTGAGCTTGAAAGTGGTTTTTATGAAAATCTCACAGATTTTTTGTCAAATCTCCCCTAAAAATTAGCCTGATCTCACAGATTTCTACCAAGAGCTTATGGCATGTATGTGACAGTACCTGTGTATCCGGTACAACTGGTCAACGTATGTCTGCGGAACATACTCAAACAGCTAACAAACTGAAATTAAGCCACAACTGTGATTAAGGTATTTACTGTATTTATGGTATTTAATTGTGATATACACTATATGAGCATGGACAGCCAGGTGTATTTGTACACTTTTACACTGAATACAGCTGCTTATCAAAATTAAAGATTTTGCTAAAATGTGATTCATTTTGAATTGCTGTACATGTGCAGAGTTTTCATAATAAGCAATGTCCAAGGACTCTACAAGGATCAATTCAGCTGTATATCTTTCTAGTCAAAGTATGATGACCTTTTAGCAAGATTCACCATCTTAGGTCTCTGACTGTACAGAAGCCAACATTTCATCTGCCAACTGAGAAAAAGGTTACTATATTGTAAGGCCAAGACCAGGTTGCGTATCTGCACTGTATATCAGGAACTTCTCTCTTTGCTGATAATATTAAGAACTCTTGATAAGAGATTTATTCCACTAAGCATTTTGCTGTCCTTTTTTTTTTCATAGAAGTATATGTTGTGGGTACTCATTAGAAGTGCCTCGGTGAGGCACTTCTAAGGAGTACCCACAACATATGTTTTTATGGAAAACTAAGAAAAAAATAATATCAAAATTTATTTTTCCACATGAATAGACTCATTCAAACCAAATCTGCTATTTTCTGTTTGCTATTTTTTCCTTTCTATTTTTTGTTCATCTTTTATTTGTTCTGTATTTCGAAAAGGTCCCCATTTCAGAATATTTTGTAGCATATAAACAGCAAAATAATGATGCCAGATGGTTCTGCTCTGACTGCACAGGTGCACAGACTCAACAGGGTCTTGTTTGTTCTCATAATGCATACTGACAATTATTTCATACTGTGTTTACCCTGAGTATCAGACAGACACCCCTGAGCAAACAGTGTAGACCAAGATCAAACACCACAGGATGTGATGTCTGATCAGGTCTATACTGTTTGCCACTAACCTAACAATTTCTGGGCAATTAACAGGTGGTAAAAATGGACTGATGGCTAGTGATATGTGTGCTGCCTGTCTTAGTTTGTTTGCTCTTCCTCTTGGTGTCATCGGTAGGCTATCTTCTGTGATTGTGGCTCTTCCTGGCCATTTTTTTCCTACTTTCATACCTCTTGATAAGATGTTTTTTTAACCTCAAAGTATTGGTATTTTTCTTATTTCTCCACAAAAACATATGTTGTGTGTACTCATTAGAAGCACCTAAATGAGGTGCTTCTAATGAGTACCACAGCAAAAGTTTTTGTAGAGAAAGAAGAAAAATGTTTATGGTACCAACTCTTATTTAGACCTATGCTACTTTGTGAGTATGGAAAGGAATTAAGGTGTCCAAATACTTAGGATAAATGCAGTGTGGAAAAATATCATGACTTTAACAATACGAGGGATGTTCGAAATGAATTGCTTATTGTCCTCTAGCTCGATATCCACGTGGGGCACGATAAAAACCAATACATACCTGTATAGGGTTATTCAATATCTACACAATGGTGTATAAATGTACATGTTAGACTAAGAGTAAGACATAAAATTTGCCATTTGAATACACGCAGTCATTGACCACTGCAGTAAAAATGGTTGGTAGAAGCGTCAACAAAAAAGATGAAATACGGGCTTACATCAAAGCTCGCTCAAAACTTAGTTGTTCTTTGAAGAAGCTGATGACTGAAATTTCTACTGCTTTTGGACCTTCTTGTGTGTCTTATGACACAGTTCAGCAGTGGAAAAAGAAATTTGAGTCTGGTGTAGAGTCCATCAAAAATGCACCGAAATCAGGTAGGCCAAAATCTGCATCTCATAAAGAAATCCTTTCCAAAAAAAAGGAAATCATTGAAGGAGATGCCAGATTTACAGTTCGTGATATTGCACGAAAGGTATGCATATCACTATCAACGGTTCACCTTATTTTGAAGAAGCATTTGAAAGTCAGAAAGATTTCTCCTAGATGTATGCCACATCTGTTGACTGACGAGCAAAAGAGGCAACGGGTTAAAGTGGCCAAAAAGCTGCTTCAAATGTTTCCAAAATATGACAAAAAGCAGTTTGCCAATGTTGTCACAGGTGATGAAACCTGGGTCCATTATTTTGAGCCCGTCAGAAAGGTTAGCAATAAGATCTGGGCCACTAAACACAGCAAAAGCCCAATAATTGCCAAACGTTCTTTGAGTACAAAGAAGGTTTTGTATGCAATCTTCTTCTCTGGTGAAGGAGTCGCAATAAAAGTGCCAGTGAAAAAGGGCAAAAGCATCACCAGAAAGTACTACAAAGATGTAGTACTGAAGAAACTGAAAAAGCATTATCAGAAACGACGCCCTGCCACTGGTTTTAAACATGTCTGTCTTCTACATGACAATGCCCCAGCTCATACCTCCGCAATAGTTACGGCGTTTTTGAAGAAAGAATAAGTAACTGTTTTGCCTCAGCCCCCGTATTCCCCAGACCTTGCCCCATGTGATTTCTTTTTGTTTCCAAAATTGAAAGCATTCCTTGCTAGGCAGAAATACCAGTCCCGAAAGGCACTTGGATCTGCCATTTATCAATACCTTATTACTGTGCCCAAATCAGCGTACCATGATGCCTTCAAGAAGTGGATACATCGGCTGAAACTTTGCATTTCTAGCCACGGGGAGTACTTCGAGGGCATGAAATGAGTACTTTTGGGCTAACTTGAAATTTGAAGTCTCCAGATAGAAATAAGCAATTCATTTCGAACATCCCTCGTACAGTTTACATATATGTACAAGAAACTTAAAAGCAAAAATACAAAACTTTATCTGCCATTTAGATAATGCATTTGGATTTCATTTCATATAGAGCACAAAATGTAGACAAACTGCACTGTTTGTCTTACTTGAATAACCCAAGACATTCAACAAAGTAGCAAATGACCATGGCTGATAATGATTAGACTATGCAAATGCCCAATTATGAGCAAACCACACCCTCATCATGATACAGACCAAAATAATACTGAAGTGAAGCTGGAAATGGTCAGAAACAAGTCTACTAAAAAGTACTTGAATAGTTCTAATACTGCAGCTCCTAGTATAACTGCCACAGAACCAGTCTCCAAAACTCAAGGAATGGTTCCAGAACTGGTTCACTTCCTGTTGCTTCCCAAGAACCAGTCTAAATGTTAAGAAAAGGTTCTTGTTAGTATAAATGCCATGGAACCAGTCACTAAAACTCAAGGACTGGGTTTAGAACTGGTTCACTTCCTGTTGCTATCATCCTAGAAGTCAAGGAAAGGTTCTAAGTCTTTTTCACTTGCAGGTGGTGTTGATTGCCAATCATCTTCTGGATAGTCATCAAAGTTTTTGGTATCCCCATCATGAGCAACTTTTGGAATTATTGGAGGCTGAAAAATACAAATCACACTCAAATATATTAAGTTCAGACCAGTTGGTACGTATGACAATTTTTTTAAGTTTAACCTTTGTCACACTCTACGCAAATTCATCAGATGACAAACTGATATTTTTTTTCTTATTTTCTACTCATAACAGGCTTTGACATTTCATGCAAATAGTCTCCATAGGAGACAATTTGCATTTAATGTCAAAGTCTATTTTATTGGAAAAATATTTAACCCTAGTCCTGCTGAGCTCAGATTTGCCCTGCCTTTGCAAACAGTGTAGATCTAAAGAAGCCAACTGATCTGGATCTGCACTGTTTGCAGTTAAGCATGTGAATTTGTATCAACAACTTGGATCAAGTAATCTGATTAGCAGAAAATTAGAAGTGGGTGTGACATCTTAATTTATTCAGCAAGACAAGGGTTAATTAAGAATGTTACCTGCTGAATTTTTTGCCAAGGATGCTAAGTGTTATACTGGTTTTTCAAAGCTCTGCTTCAAAGCTTGACATCTGCTCAATAACATAATTATAGATAGGACAAATTCTCAGCCTAAAATGTTTGACATATATTTTTTTTCTTATTTCTATGGATACTCAATAAAAGGGCTTTCCTAATGAATCCCCACAACATACTTCTGTGAAGACTAAGAAAAATAATTATGTAGATACAGTCGAACCTCAATGGCTCAAACATCTTTGGGACCATGGAAATTTGTTCGAGACATGGGTAGTTCGAGCCACTGAGCTCAGGTTAATCATGTAATGGCCTAGTTCAGGAAGCAAATAGCTATAATTTTGGGAAATCTTCTATGATTTTCTACACAAGGATTGTATGTTGAGTGTACTTATTAGAATTGCCTCAATGAGGCAATTCTAATGAGTACACAACATACAATTCCATGATAAAATAAGAAAAAATCCCTAAATATTTGTTTTCTTGAGCTATTGGAAGAATTTTGTAGGGACTGAAAAAAGAGTTTGAATCATCCACAGTAAACAAGCCATCCATGTTCGAGCCATTGAGATTATATATACTGTACTCCACTTACAAGAGCTATGCAATGAACTGAACAGCATCATAATAGTGGAAACTCAGACCAGACTGTGAAAGTTCCAAACACTTAGGGTATATATGGTAACTGCAAACTCAAAATGTTTGCTTCTGGTGTTTTAAAGGCAGGATTGTGGTCATTGTTTTAACCTATTGTAGTCTGGAGACCCCTAAAAGGGTATTTGGCAAACAGTGCAGATCCAGATCAGACACCACAGAATGCGGCATCTGATCCGGGTCTTTGCTGTTTGTAAATAGTTCAACCATTTTTATTAAGGAATATCTAAATCACATAGCCTGACATACCTAAAATCGGAATTAGAATCTTCCAATGTACACTGTGGGAGTGTTCATTCAGTCTACAATGGGTTAAAATCATCAACACAATTTCAGGTACACAGAGCCCCACTATGTTGGGCCTCAATGTATATACAGAGCTGCTGTCCAGTTCTAAATGCCATCTTGTCCACCTTATACTCAAACCTAGGGCATGCTGAGTATGATGTTGTACAATGGCCTGAAAACTCTCTGACTGGATTCAAACCTTCAATCTTCAGATTCTGGCTCAGGCCCTAAACAATTAGGCCATTATGTATGACAGAATATTAAAAATGGGAAAGATACAAAGATACGCGAATTAGAAAAGATACAAGGGTTCGTTATTGAAGAAAAGAATACAGATATGTAAATTAGAAACATATGAGGATTAATACATTTTGTAATTGTAAAATTTTAAAGACAAAATATAACACTTAAATTAAGAAAAATTAAAGGATTTATAGATGAAGAAAGAATGGTACAAGGGTATATAACTAAAGAAAAATTATAGGAATATGTAAACAAGGCAGATATAAAGATGAAATAAATGTAAACTATTAATGGCACAATACATGTATAATATTTAAATTAAGAAAAGTACAAGGATAAGCTGAGACTGAAAATATATATTAAATATACGTATACCGTATTTGATCTAATTACCGCACATACCCCTATAAGCGCACAGTCCAGAAATTCCAAAGTCTTCAGATTACAGCCAGTGTAATTTTTCTTTACTTCTTTTTAGAAGCATATGTTGTGGGTACTCATTTGAATCGCATCGACTTGTTGATGCAATTCAAATGAGTGCCCACAACATATGCCTTTATAAAGAAAATCAGAAACAATCACATAATCATCATCAAATAAGTCCTTTTTATGATCTTTTTATAGTGTATCCTTAGTAGGTAGATACATATTTTACCACAAATGAGTGTTCCCAGTAATTTTGAAAAACCTAAGCGCACAGTGCGGTAATTAGGTCGAATACGGTATGACAGAATATCAAATGGCAAAATAAGCTGTTGTCTAGCCCTGTAAATCCCTAGCAATCAATAGATATAAAATTCTTGAAACACCTAACAAGGTTTTTAACCTGAAAATATAACTACATTTTAATAATTAATAATATTAACCCTTGTCCTGCTGAACCCGGATATACCATGCTTTTACAAACAGTGAAGATCCAGATCAGTTGGCTTCTGAAGAAGCCAACTGATCTGGATCTGCACTGTTTGCCATTAAGTATGTGAATTTATAGCATTAATCCGGATCAAGTAATCTAATTGGCTGAAAATTAGACATGGGTGATGCATCTTAATTTATTCAGCAGGACAAGGGTTAATACAAATTTAGCAATAACACTACTATCTTCTCTAGGTTGAATCATGATGATGATGTGTTCAGGTTTAATGACCCATCAATCTATGAGGATCATTTGTGTTTGGTTTTATTCCTACTACTGAAATCATCCTACATACATTGTATTTACATATATCAATTCCTAACTGTACTTATCCTAAAATTTGAATAAGCCAGGCCCCGAGGTTATAAAACTTTTTTCATGCTCAAATCAGCTGAGCATAAAATTTCCTCTGCTTACAGTTGGCATTTTCATATTTATTAGCAGAGAAATTTTAATGCTAAGCTATGTTTAGTAAGAAAGAATTTGTGATTGTTAATAATTTGAGATTTATTAGCTGGACAAATTTCATGCTCAGCTGAGATGAGCATGAAAAAAGTTTTATAACCTTGGGACCTGTTTTAAAAAAGTGCTGGCACAATGCTCAACAACACAGATCCCTGATTAGAATGCTCTTTTCGGATTGGTCTGATCACTGTCTACAGTGTTTTCTCATGCACGTCTGCCCAAATATTCTGGTATGTACGGTACCTGTTCAAGGCAAACACCTTTGCTTCTTGCAATGTACAATGTTTATAAGTTAAAGACACAAAATACCAGTTTGGACATGGAGCAGATTCAAGAATGCCATTGTACGGAAGGGAAATAACCAATTTAGAAAAAGTGATAAATCATCAGTATCAACAGGTAGCATCCCTTGATATGATATGAGTACATTATTAATGCTTGGCACACTGAGTAAGAAATTTCAGCACATGACAATGACATATTTTTTTCTTATTTTTCTCAGAATATAGGCTTTGACATTTCATGTAAGTTTGCATCAAATGTCAAAGCATAGTTTCTGGGAAAATAAGAAAACTATTTCAAAATGTCATCTGTTGAAATTTCTACCTAGCATGCTATTAAAGTGTTAAAGTTTATTTGCTCCCAGTTCTATCTATAGGTATAAATATAACCTTGTCCATGGACTTGTGACTTCAGTTGTTTTTTTTTTTGTTTTTTTTTTGTTTTTTTTTTATTGAGTTTAGGTTATACTGTCTAGTCAACCCATTAGGGTCATGTTGAGCCCGTCAATTTATTGAAACACACTTTTCCTGGGCAGGCTTATGAGAGCACTTCAAAAAGTTCTCAGATACCTAGAAAAAATCAATACTACTAATATGTTTTGGCATACAACTATGATACAAGGTTTTATAACTTTATCCACCAAATCTGATTTATCTGCTGTGCTTAAATATGCAGATGCGCAATTTTGATATGTATATGGTGGCAATAATCTTAACAAGAAAAACTCCTAACGGCATTATGGACAGGTTTTTTAAATAATGAAGAAAGTAAGAGTTGTCTCTCTTGCATGAGAAACACGTACTGGTCCTCCTCTTCATCCCTACTAAATGCTCCAGATCACACAGCACAAGTGGTGATGGCAGAAGCTGAAAAATGTAGCTTCAAACTGTTGCCCTATGCCCCATACTCACTGGATTTTGAACCATCCGACTTTAACCTTTTCCCTAAATTAAAATTTTACATTCATGGTCACCACTGTCAATGTGATGATGACATCATTGATGTTGTTTCAGAGTATCTTGAAGCTCAAGATGCAGCCTTCTTCCAAAAAGGGATTGCAAAGCTTGAACATTGATGGGCTAAGTGCATTGAAGTTCATGCAGACTATGTTGAAAAATAATGCATGAATGATGACCTCTTCTTGCCACACTCCTAGCGAGGCCTAGAACTTTTGAAGTGCCCTCATAGTCATCTTAGTAGTTAACCAGACATCAGGGCCCAGCTGTTCAAAGCGTTGTTAGTTTAACAAGCTCGTTAAGGGTCATTTTGTTAACTATTTTAGCAGATTCAATATACAATATTCTGATATTTTTTGCTGAAAAATGTGAGTAGCTTTTGCACTGCAAAAGCTACTCACATTTTTTCAGCCAAAAATTTCAGCATATTTGTGTATCACTTGATGTATTTTTTAACAAAATTGTTAACTAACAATGTCGTTAGCTTTGAACAACTGGGCCCAGGATTCAATTTTCCATTTGATAAAATACAGCTGGGAACCAGAAGCCTCAGGTCACTGGATAAGGTTGTAGTTTGATATATAGCGGAATCGACATAATGAGCTGACCTATGGTAGATATAAGACACACTCTTATTTTTCAAATCTCAAATCAATGCTATTTTCACATACCATATATACCACAGTATTCAGATTCCTAAACCCTTAAAGCACCAAGCTACCAAAATTTGTAGCAGATGACATTCTAAAATTTTCATTTTTTTTTTTTCAGACAAAATGAGTCTTTACATTTCATGTGAATTATCCACTTGGCAGATGATTCACATGAAATGTCAAGACTTATTTTCTCTGGAAAAAATTGTTGTTTGCTGCAGTTGTGATTGGCACTTTAAGGGTTAACCATACTTGCCCTAAAATTTAAACAAGTCGACTGGACTACCTATCGGTGTGTCTAAACTCTGCTGGATGAATGCTAAACAGTGCAGACCCTGATTAGATGCCACACTCTGGCCTGTCTGTCCGAGCACTTAGGGTAAATATGATATGTTTAATTACTACACATGCAATATAGTATTACTGTTAATCCTTGTCATGCTGAATAAATTAAGATGCCACCCCTACTTCTCATTGTCAGCCTATCAGATTCCTTGATCCAGATTGTTGATATAAATTCTCATCCATAATGGCAAACAGTGCAGATCCAGATCAGTTGGCTTCAGAAGCCAACTGATCTGGATCTGCACTGTTTGCAGAGGCAGGGTATATCCGGGTTCAGCAGGACTTGGGTTAACTCTGTTGTATTATGAATGTGACATAATCACTGATTTTTCGCCATCAAAATTTCTAGTCTAATTAACCCTTAAAGTGCCAATCACACTGCAGCAGATGACATTTTTGAAATATTTATTTTTTATTGTCCAAAGAAAACAAGTCTTGACATTTCATGTGAATCATCTGCCAAGCATACCATTTACATGAATTACCAAGACTTATTTTCCTTGAAAAATACTAAAAAGAAATTTTAGAATGTTGTCTGCTTCAAATTTTGCTTGGTGCTTAAGGGTAATAATTATAATTCCACTGTCATCAAAGTACTGAAATAAGCTATGACAAAAAACTACCAGCTTACAAAATGCAGTCCAAAGCTCCAGACAAGGTGTGAGTGTGTCTTTTATTTTTTTCAACCAAAATGTATTGATATTTTTCTTACTTCTCTTATCCTTTTGAGGAGAAAAAAGATTAATATTTATCCAGACACTCCTCTTATCTGGAGCTATGGCACACTGTTGTAGTCTTAGATTCAAGATGAGGGCAGACTGGAGCCAGTCTAAGATGAAGGCGTACAATTCTTCCTTCACAAGCCGCTCATATCTCCAGTAAAAGTGAGGTATCATGTAAAAAATTTTCTTATTTCTTCACGAAAACATATGTTGTGGGTACTCATTAGAAGTGCCTTGGTGAGGCACTTCTAATGAGTACCACAACATACGTTTTCGTGGAGAAAGAAGAAAATTATCAACACTTTTTAGCAAAATAGTGACTTATCTGGAACTATGGATGTCTACATGGTACTTCATTCCCAGGATACCATGCACTACTACTTTAAAAATGTTTAAAACTACTCTGTACCATTCTGACCGAATTAGTCCTCTACTGGGTGTTGCTGGCAAAGCCGAGCAAAGGACACATGCAGCTTGCAAAAAAGCTACACAATTATCTACCCTATGTCACACCAGTTCATTAAAGCTTAAAATCATTATTAAGTGAACACACCAAAGAAGACATCAATAACGTCTTCGGAGCATGTAAAGGGCCTCTCTATGACTATTTTTGCTGCCTGAATTTTTAGTGGTTTGATGCAAAAACAAAATACATTTCTGTATATAAAATAAAATACATTTAAGTATATATTGCTCCTAAGATTGTAATTTTTTCTACAAGAAACTAGTATATGACACTGAACACAGACACACAGACAAACACACACAATGTAAGATCACAGACACAATAACATATGCTTATGACATGTGACTTTAGCCTCCTGTAGGTGAAATTATTTCCAGACTTTTTTTTTTTCTGAAACAGGACTTTGTATTTTATTTAACTCTAGTCCTGCTGAACCCGGATATACCCTGCCTTTGCAAACAGTGTAGATCCAGATCAGCTGGCTTCTGAAGAAGCCAACTGATCTGGATCTGCACTGTTTGCCAATAAGTATATGAATTTATAGCAAAACTCCAGATCAAATAATCCGATTGGCTGGAAATTAGAAGTGGGCGTGGCATCTTAATTTATTCAGCAGGACAAGGGTTAAGAAGACTGAATATAACTCAGGTACATTTTCTGCTTTCTTTTACAAAAGAGACAACTTTTGTGATATCTTGCTTGCTTTCCTGTACACCAAGCCTCCTTCTGGAAAGAGGTCTGCACAGAAAGGAATTTGCTCTCAAGGGGAACATTTTTTTTTCCTTTGTAGAGCAGACCCCTATTCAGATGAGAGGCAACAGCAATTTTTGACAGCGTTATCTGTACTACTTGAAAATGTATCTGTTCCCTTTAATGAAAATACCAAGCCTTATTGTAATGGAAAAGTATGAAAAAAATCACCCAACTGCCATCAGCTTATTTTGTCTACAGAAGGGTCAATATCAAATGTGATAAAACTCAATCATTAATGTGCAACTTTATGTGGCAACAATACAGCCATAAATGACTGACAAATATCAAGTAGTTCTACATCTCAAATGCAGTTCCATAATAAACTGACTCTTCATTTGCAGTTCTACAAAATTTAAATCTTAACCCTTCTCTTGCAGAACACGACATGCCCTGTCTTAGCAAACAGTGTAGATCCAGATCAGTTGGCTTCTGAAGAAGCCAACTGATCTGGATCTGCATGTTTGTCATTAAATATGTGAATTTCTATCAAAAACCCGGATCAAGTAATCTGACTGGCTGGAAATTAGAAGTGGGCGTGGCATCTTAATTTATTCAGCATGACAAGGGTTAAAATAATAAAAAAAATCCCTATCAGAACAACAGCAGACCACAGTCTACTCTCTTTTTTTTATTTCTCCAAGAAAATAAGGCTTGACATTTCTAGTGAATCATGTATCTAGCCTTATTTTTATTTGATAAAATATATTTTAGAATGCCACCATGGAATGTGTGTGTTTCTGGTGATTTATTTATTTATTTATTCATTTGTTTAATTATTATTTTGTATTTTTCAGAGGAAGTAAGGCTTGATATTTCAGCAGACAATTCACATGGAATGCCAAGTCTTATTTTCTCTGTAAAATAATAAAAAAAAAATAAAATGTCATCTGCTACAGTTCTGCTTAGCACTTAGGAACCCTTTAAATCTAAAGATACAATCCATGCCAAAAAACAATTTATAGGTAATGCAAACAATGTAATTACAATGAACTGGAATAAGACGGTCAGACACTAAACCCAATATGAATAAGGCAGTCAGACTCTAAACCTGATAAGAAAGTTTACAAACCTGAAGAGAATAAGGAGGCATACATTAACCCTTGTCCTGCTGAAACCGGATATACCCTGCCTTTGCAAACAGTGTAGAAGAAGCCAACTGATCTGGATCTGCACTGTTTGCCATTAAGTATATGAATTTATAGCAACAATCTGGATCAAGTAATCTGATTGGCTGAAAATTAGAAATGGGAGTGGCATCTTAATTTATTCAGCAGGACAAGGGTTAATGAGCAGAAGACTTATATGCTTAGAATTCAGGGTAAAATTTTTGGCAGATGACATAATAAAAAAAATTTCTTATTTTTCCCAGGAAACAGGATTTGACATTTCATGCAAACTGTCTTCAATGCAGAAAATTTACATGAAATGTCAAATTCTGGTTTCTTGGAAAAATAAGAAAAATATCACCAAATTGTTGTCTGCTGAATTAGCCAAAAGTTGCAAAGGATAATCGCTAATCACAACTGCAGCAGACAACATTTTTATTATTTCTTATCATTTATATTTTTTTGGAAAAAATATGACTTGGCATTTCATATGAATCATCTATCAAGCAGATGATTCATGTGAAATGCCAAGTCTTATTTTCTCAGAAAAAAAATAGAATGTTGTCTGCCATAATATTGCCTAGCACTTTAAGGGTCAAAGAGGAGTACCTGATGACAATTCTGGGTTAATTTTCTCCATAAAAATGTTGTTAGTACTCATTAGAAGTGCCTCTCCAAGGCACTTTTTATGACCACCCACAACATGTTTTCATTTCTCCATAAAAATATATAATATGTGTACTAATTAGAAGTACCAAGTAAGAGGAGAAAAATATGTTAATAAACATCCAGTCAAGTGCCCCCAACCAGTTAGACTGGTCAATTATGCACACACTATATATATATATATATATATATATATATATATATATATATATATATATATATATATATATATACTCCACAAAATAATTTAAGGACCACCAGTTTTATTTTCCCTTTAATTATCACTAAAATGCCACCCTCAAGTTTTACAAATATTTCATGGACAAAACTGGAAGTCTCAGCCCTATTTCAATCAGCAACATGTTCAGCTACAAAAGTGTCAATGGCACCAACAATGCCAGACCAGAAGATTCTAAGAAAAATGGGAATTTCCAAAAAAATGATTTTTACCCCAAAATGAGGGTTTT
The DNA here is from genome assembly GCA_964016985.1 of Anodontia alba. Classification (NCBI taxonomy): domain Eukaryota; kingdom Metazoa; phylum Mollusca; class Bivalvia; order Lucinida; family Lucinidae; genus Anodontia; species Anodontia alba. The sequence goes on along the minus strand of OZ024832.1, from coordinate 5,920,890 downwards.
TCACAATACCGGAAAAATTCTTTGTTTAATGAAAACAATACTCTGTCACACACAAAGTCATGCAGACTCAACCTTCATTTGAGTGAAAGACACACAGATATGGCCAGAAAAAGAGACCAACCCTTTGAGAGGCTAAAAATGCCCAGAAAGTTCCCCATAGACAACAAATAATCTGTAGAGGGTACCTCTAACAAAATGTGCATTTCTTGACAACAAATAAGGCTTTCTCTATGAGTTTTTCACAGTTGGGAGCCTAGACATCATTTTTGACATGAAAATGTAAATTTTTAATTTTTGGGTAAAAATAAGTGTCTTTTGCAAATTTTAAAATGAAAATTTTTATTTCAATATTTTTGTTGGAAACACTCCTTTAGGGCTTCCTTTTAAAGAAACATTCAACAATGTTTTGATATCTTCTGTGGTTTTGCCCATACATCCGGCCAAAATTTGTATATATGGAAATTTGCACTATGTGGCCCTTAAATTATTTTGTTGAGTATATATATACATACATACATACACATCTATTGGCCATTCTACTACACAAACAATGTATGTATTTATGATGAAATAATAAAAATTATCCCAGAATTATCACCAAAATTCCTCTTTAACAAGTCTTCTGAATGAACAATAACATGATTCCAGATAAGTCAACTTTCAGTTTCCTTCAAAAAAGCATTAATAGTTTTCTTATTTCTGCATCAAAACATATATTGTGGGTACTCATCAGAAGCAACTCAGTGAGGTGATTCTAATGAGTACCCACAATATATATTTTTGTGCAAAAATAAGAAAAATATTTATCTGATACCCACTCATATCTGGAGCTATGTAATAACAAGAGTTGTCAGAAGACAACGCAGCTTGCCGGACGCACACCTTTGAAAACACTGTGCTAACGCGGATAATGAAACATTGTGCTAATGTGGATGCGGACGCCGACAGATGTCGACGCCCACACCAACAACTGGGTGACAACATAAGTTCTCCAAGGACATAGTCCTGGCGAGCTAATGAGAGAACATTTACAGGGAAAGAAAATTAGCAAAGATCAATTAGTTTGTTTTCCGTTTCCTCTTTGAAATTATGGAAAAATGTGCCAGCTGGGGTAGGAAGACAGAAAGTGCAGAGGGAGGAAATGTCGACTAGGACAGTCAGACAGACATCTTCATGGTTATGAAAGACAAAGAAAGATTAAACAAGAATCTTGCCAAGAAAAGACTAATACCCCAAATTCTTTTATCAATAAACATCTGTCAAAGTAATTGATGTACAATAATGATATATATGCTCACATCAAACTCAAAGGCCCAGATCAGCCTAACAGTCTGGGCCCAGTTGTTCAAAGTGTCGTTAGCTGAACAAACTCGTTAGTGGTCAAAATGTTAACTGTTCTAGTAAGTACAATATCTAATTCACAGGTATTTTTGCTGATAAAATGTGAGCAGGTATTTTTGCTGATAAAATGTGAGTAGCTTTTGCAAATGCAAAAGCTACTCACATTTTTTCAGCAAAAATATTAGCATATACCAGTATGCCATATTTAATGATCAAAGTTTTAACAATACATTAACTAACAACATCGTTAGTTTCGAACAACTAGGCCCTGATTTGGTTCTAAACAGTGTGTTTACCAAAAACTGAAACAATGCATTACAGCTCTCTAATAATAGAAAGGCTCATTTCGTTTTGCTCTTTTTTTGCCAATTTTTTAAAGTGTTACCCTCTTCTTTGGGAAAAACTATTCAGGTCTCTTTCTCTTCTTTACTAACAACCTCTATGCTGATCCCTCATTTATCATCAATGATCCATTGTTTATCTTCATTTATTGCTATTAAACTTTATTAAATATAAACTACCCAATTAAAAAATCCTTGAGTCTACTAAAAGGCAACAGACACACATAGGCACAAGCTGAACACTGTATGACCCAGCCAGATATATAGAGGAGATTTACATAACGTATCATGACCCCTTGAAGTTTGAAACCAAAAACGTCCTATAGAGCGGAAAATAAAGACTAATCTAACATTCCCATACACCATTAGGTAAAGAAACTGGCAAGCGAGGTGTGTAGCATAACAAGGGAGATCATCCCAAATTTACTCACAAAATTAACGCAATTGTTATAATTAGAAGTGTCACCAGCGTATAAAACATCTGGAGTTATTGGGGGCTGAAAACAATAACAAAAAAAAAATTCAAAATTGACTGCATGTACAAACACATATAATTATATAATTATTTCAAGAAAGATTGGTAATTTGTAATTTTATATGAAAATAGCTAAAGATTAACAATGGAAATACACATGGACATATACATGGAAATACTATTGGCTATTTCTACCATAACTGAACAAATGTTTCACAATTTTTGCATTTTCTTTATTTACCCAAAATATTGAGACACGTTACTACTTAGCAAGTTGTGTAAATAATTCAGACGACGACGTTTTAAAATATTTTTCTTACTTATCCCAGAAAATAAGTTTTGTTTGTTTGTGTTGAGGTTTTACTGCCCAGTCAACCCAATGGGGTCATGTCGGGCGCGGTCAGTTTACCTAGCCACACGTTTACTGGACAGGCTTAGTCCTCTATGCGGTTAACCAGTATTGTGCACATTCTTTCGCCAGAAATGGACAACTGCCCTTCTTGAATTAGCAGAAGGGAGAGAATGACCGTAGAAAATATTTCATGATCAATCTTAACGAAAGAATGTTGCCGACCTCGCCGGGGCTGAACCCGCGACCTCCTGGTCTCCAGTTGGACGGCACATCCAACAGAGCCACCGACGCCAGCAAAAAAAAAAAAAAAAAAAGATGTTTTGACATTTTATGCAAATTGACCTCTCAGGAGTCTCCTCAGGAGACAATTTGCATGTAATCTCAAAACCTATTTTCTGGGAAAAACAAGAAAAATATCATCAATGTTTAATCTTACCATACTTGTACTAAAACTTTTGATGTCTGAAAAAAAAAAACTGATGGATGAGTGGCAAATAGTGTAGACCCAGATCAGATGCCACATTCTGTGGCATCTGATCTGGGTCTACACTGTTTGCTCAGGCTGCAGTCTGTCTCAATACTCAGGGTAAATAGGGTATTAAAGATCTGCAAACTTTTTACACTTCATATCTCTTATAACACATTATTTTACAAGTCATCATAGCTCAAGGTAAGACAACAATAAAGACACTATCTTGTTGACATTTTTTGTCATTTTTCACAAAATTATTTCTAGCTGGTACTCACTGGACCTGCACATGTTTTTGGTGCAAAATGTAAAAAATGATCTTATATTCTTTTATCCCCATGAATAAACTGATCTGGAACCGCAAACATTTACAGCCCTAGATTGCTGTACATTTTTTTTTTTTCAAGAAAAAATATTGATATATTTTTTTTTTTTTTTCTGCAAAAACATATCGAGGGTTGAGCGCAAGACTATAGTAACTCAAACATATTTTTGAAACCCTTGTTTAGGGGCAACTTGGACCCCTTTGTAAACAATGCAAATTTAGGTGCCATTGCTCATACGAGCAATGGCACCTAAATTTTCATTGTTTACAGAAAGAAATGTTGTAATCTTCATAACGCCTTCATGGTGAGGAGATTAGGTTTGGGGAAAGACAACCATCTGACTTACACTAGTCTTGTGCTCAACCCTCGATGTGTTGTGCTCATTAGAAATGCCTCAGTAAGCACAAAAACATATGTTGCAATAGCTTGTTAGCAATGCCTCTCTGAGGCAATTCTAAAGAGTACCCCACGATATATGTTTTTGTGAGGAATTATGTAAAAAATATTATCTGGAAATCCCTATTACCTGGAGCTATGAATTACATATTATATCACGAAGTAGAATGCAGAACATTTCGCATGTATAGAAAGTGTTGACCATTACCATGGATACCCATGCTAATGCAATAAATCTTCCTCTATTTTCTTACAGATTAGCTACAATAAATGTGAAAAGAAAATACCATAAAATATTTTGACACATTCACTCCTGATTATACTTATCCTAAATTTTAAAGTCCATTTCACTGCCTGTTGATGTGTCTAAAGACCTCCTATATGAGTGGCAAACTGCAGAACCTGATTTTAGGAAACAGTGTAGACCCTGATCAGATGCCACATCCTGTGGCATCTGATCTCGGTCTACTCTGTTCACTCAAGACTACCTGTCTGATTTTATTTGATTGAGTTGAGGTTTTACGGCCCAGTTGACCCATTAGGATCATGTAAAGCGCGGTCAGTTTACCTGACCACACTTTTCCTGGGCAGGCTTAGTCCTCTAAGGGATTAACCAAAACTTGTGCACATTCTTTCACCAGAAACTGACAACTGCCCTTCTTGAATCAGCTGAAGAGAGAGAATGACCACAGAAAATATTTCATGATCAATCTCTGCAAAAGAATCTTACTGGACCCAGCGGGGATCAAACCCGCAACCTCCTGATCACCAGTCAGACAAAAATCCACCTGAGCCACCAAGGCCAGCCCTACTTGTCTGAATAGTTGTGGTAAATATGGCCTGCTTCACAGAAAAGTTCAAATAAAGTTATAAGGGTACTAGATTTGTACAATTGCAGGGGAGGCAACTCTGTCATAATTGTTTGCTTCCTTTCAGAAAAGAGGTCTACTCTAAAAGGAGTGAATTTGCTCCCCTCGGGGAGCAAATTCAGTCCTTTTAGAGTTGACCTTTCTTCTGAAGGACTTGATATACAAAAAAGCAAACAGGAAGTCATAAAAAACAGACCCATTTTCAGAAGGGACATTGTGTGCAGGAAAGCAAAATGGATGTCACAGAAGTTATCTCCCTTGTAAAAATGGCAGAAAGTCTGCCAAATGTATCCAAACCTTTAACACTTATTACTCTGGGTCAAATTTTCAGCAGACAATGTACTGAAATATTTTTCTTATTTTTCCCAGAAAACAGGACCTGACATTTCATGCACATTGTCTCCATTGGAGACAATTTGCATGAAATGTCAGATCTTATTTTCTAGGAAAAATAAAAAAATAAACATCATCAGTTTGTTCTCTGCTATATTTGCCCATAGCATGGTAGCTGTAAATGCAATTACCGTATTCAACCTAATTACCACACATACTCCTATAAGCGCACAGTCAAGCAATTCCGTAGTCTTCAGATTACAGGCAGTGTACTTTTTGTCTTTTTCTTTATAAAGGCATATGTTGTGGGTACTCATTTGAATTGCATCGACTTGTCGATGCAATTCAAAGAATACCCACAACATATGCATTTATAAAGAAAATCAGAAAAAATCACATAATCATCATCAAATAAGTCCTTTTCTGATCTTTTTTATAGTGTACCCTTCGTAGGTACAATATTTTACCATGAATAAGTGTTCCCAGTAAGTTTGAAAAACCTAAGTTTGTTTGTGTTGAGGTTTTACTGCCCAGTGAACCCAATGGGATCATGTCGAGCACGGTCAGTTTACCTAACCACACGTTTACTGGGCAGGCTTAGTCCTCTAAGCGGTTAACCAGTATTGTGCACATTCTTTCGCCAGAAACTGACAACTGCCCTTCTTGAATCAGCGGAAGGGAGAGAATGATCTTAGAAAATATTTCACGATCAATCTCCACGAAAGAATGTTGCCGACCTCGGTGGGGGTTGAACCCGCGACCTCCTGGTCTCCAGTCGGACGGAGCATCCAACTGAGCCACCGAGGCCGGCGAAAAACCTAAGTGCACAGTGCGGTAATTAGGTTGAATACGGCATATATCAAGAACACTACAATCTCACATAACACTATTTCTGAGATCCAATTAAAACTGTGGTAGCTAAACAACTGTGTTGTACTTCATCAAAATGTATAGATTATATAGAACAAGAAATTTGCCGAATGGCTATGTCATGACTGCTGGAGGCGTTCAAGAGAGGGAGCTAAACCAACAGACTAAACATTGTTCAGCTAAGCATGAAAAAGAGGTTAAGATCAATAACAGTCTACAGCACTGGGCAGGGTGCATGATGGTGGATGTGTGTATGATTAGTTTCATTACCTTATAGGCCTGTGTGTTAGGAGACAAATGCACAGACTAAACATTGTTCAGCCAAGTGTGAAAAGTAGATCAAGGTCAGGAATGGTTGATGGCAGTGGGCAGGATGTGTCATGGCGGATGTGCGTAAGAAGTTTCATTAGCGTAGAGGCCTCAGTGTGTGAGAATCGGAGCTAAAGGCACAGCCTAAACATTGTTCAGCCAAGCGTGAAAAGTAGGTCAAGGTCAGTTATGGTTGATGGTAGTGGGCAAGGTTTTTTTTTTTTTTTTTTTTTTTCTTGATTTGGGTTTTATGGCCCTTTCAAGAATATTTCACTTATATCAAGCTGATCGTTCATCAAACATGGGTGAAAACCACAGAACCCGGGGAAAACCACCTGACCATCCGTAAGCAGAACATAGCTTTCCCACATATGATCCGAGCAAGGCTTGAACCATAGTGGTGAGAAATGTAATGGATTAAGAGTCAACTCTCCTATCCACTAGGCTACAGGGGCCCGCACAGTGGATAGGGTGTGTCATGGCGAATGTATGTATGAAGTTTCATTAGCATAAATGCCTCAGTGTTCCAGAAACAGATCTCAAGCTAAATGCACAGACTAAACATTGTTCAACCAAGCATGAAAAGTAGGTCAAGGTCAGTAACAGTTAATAGGAATGGGCAGAAAGTGTCATGGCCAATGTGTGTATGAAGCTTAATTAGTGTAGAAACCTTGGTGTTCCTATAATGGAGCTAAACCCACTGACTAAACATTGTTCAGCAATGCATGAAAAGTAGGTTCAGGTCAGTAATGGTTGACGGCAGTAGGCAGGGACACATGACAGACATGTGTTTGAAGTTTCATTAGCAGAGAGGCCTCAGTGTTTGAGAAATGGAGCTAAATGCACTGACTTAACATTGTTTAGCCAAGCGTGAATAATAGGTCAAGATCAGTAACAGCTGATGGCAGTGGACTGGGTGTGTCATGGCAAATGTTTGTATGAAGTTTCATTAGCATAGACGCCTCAGTGTTTCATAAACTGAGCTAAACGCACAGACTAAACATTGTTCAGCCTAGCATGAAAAGTAGGTCAAGATCAGTAAATATCAAAGGCAGTGGGCAGGGTGCATCATGGCAGATGTGTGTATGAAGTTTCATTAGCCTATAGGCCTTGGTGTTTGAGAAACAGAGCTAAATGCACAGACTAAGAATTATTCAGCCAAGTGAGAAAAGTAGATCAAGGTCAGTAATGGCTGATGGAAGTGGGCAGGGTGCATCATGGCAGATGTGTGTATGGTTTCATTAGCCTATAGGCCTTGGTGTTGGAGAAACAGAGCTAAATGCACAGACTAAACATAATTCAGCCAAGTGAGAAAAGTAGATCAAGGTCAGTAATGGCTGATGGAAGGGGGCAGGGTGCATCATGGCGGATGTGTGTATGAAGTTTCATTAGCCTATAGGCCTTGGTGTTGGAGAAACTGAGCTAAATGCACAGACTAAGAATTATTCAGCCAAGTGAGAAAAGTAGATCAAGGTCAGTAATGGCTGATGGAAGTGGGCAGGGTGCATCATGGCGGATGTGTGTATGAAGTTTCATTAGCCTATAGGCCTTGGTGTTGGAGAAACAGAGCTAAATGCACAGACTAAGAATTATTCAGCCAAGTGAGAAAAGTAGATCAAGGTCAGTAATGGCTGATGGAAGTGGGCAGGGTGCATCATGGCAGATGTGTGTATGGTTTCATTAGCCTATAGGCCTTGGTGTTGGAAAAACAGAGCTAAATGCACAGACTAAACATAATTCAGCCAAGTGAGAAAAGTAGATCAAGGTCAGTAATGGCTGATGGAAGTGGGCAGGGTGCATCATGGCGGATGTGTGTATGAAGTTTCATTGGCCTATAGGCCTTGGTGTTGGAGAAACAGAGCTAAATGCACAGACTAAGAATTATTCAGCCAAGTGAGAAAAGTAGATCAAGGTCAGTAATGGCTGATGGAAGTGGGCAGGGTGCATCATGGCGGATGTGTGTATGAAGTTTCATTAGCCTATAGGCCTTGGTGTTTGAGAAACAGAGCTAAATGCACAGACTAAGAATTATTCAGCCAAGTGAGAAAAGTAGATCAAGGTCAGTAATGGCTGATGGAAGTGGGCAGGGTGCATCATGGCGGATGTGTGTATGAAGTTTCATTAGCCTGTAGGCCTTGGTGTTGGAGAAACAGAGCTAAATGCACAGACTAAGAATTATTCAGCCAAGTAAAAAAAGTAGATCAAGGTCAGTAATGGCTGATGGAAGTGGGCAGGGTGCATCATGGCGGATGTGTGTATGGTTTCATTAGCCTATAGGCCTTGGTGTTTGAGAACAGAGCTAAATGCACAGACTAAGAATTATTCAGCCAAGTGAGAAAAGTAGATCAAGGTCAGTAATGGCTGATGGAAGTGGGCAGGGTGCATCATGGCGGATGTGTGTATGGTTTCATTAGCCTGTAGGCCTTGGTGTTTGAGAAACAGAGCTAAATGCACAGACTAAGAATTATTCAGCCAAGTGAGAAAAGTAGATCAAGGTCAGTAATGGCTGATGGCAGTAGGCAGGGTGCATCATGGCGGATGTGTGTATGAAGTTTCATTAGCCTGTAGGCCTTGGTGTTTGAGAAACCGAGCTAAATGCACAGACTAAACATAATTCAGCCAAGTGAGAAAGTAGGTCAAGGTCAGTAATGGCTGATGGAAGTGGGCAGGGTGCATCATGGCGGATGTGTGTATGGTTTCATTAGCCTGTAGGCCTTGGTGTTGGAGAAACTGAGCTAAATGCACAGACTAAGAATTATTCAGCCAAGTGAGAAAGTAGATCAAGGTCAGTAATGGCTGATGGAAGTAGGCAGGGTGCATCATGGCGGATGTGTGTATGGTTTCATTAGCCTATAGGCCTTGGTGTTGGAGAAACAGAGCTAAATGCACAGACTAAACATAATTCAGCCAAGTGAGAAAGTAGGTCAAGGTCAGTAATGGCTGATGGAAGTGGGCAGGGTGCATCATGGCGGATGTGTGTATGGTTTCATTAGCCTGTAGGCCTTGGTGTTTGAGAAACCGAGCTAAATGCACAGACTAAGAATTATTCAGCCAAGTGAGAAAGTAGATCAAGGTCAGTAATGGCTGTTGGAAGTGGGCAGGGTGCATCATGGCAGATGTGTGTATGAAGTTTCTTCAGCCAAGAAGCATTGGTGTTTGAGAAATAATACTAAATGCACCAACTTAATATTGGAGCTAAATTCACAGACTAAACACTATTCAGCCAAGCGTAAAAAGTAGGTCAAGGTCAGTAATTGTTGATGGCAGTGGGCTGGGTGCATCATGGTAGATGTGTGCATGAGAAATGTAGCTTCACATGCAGACTTCACATTGTAACAATGCATATATGGTGCTGCCGCCGAAAACGACTGCTGCAAATAGGGGATAATCCTTATCGTATGTCGCTCCTGCTTGCTATTTTAAGAAGTCGTGATAAAAATGACCTTCTATAAAATATACACTTTTGTTTGTATGCAACATTTTTGGAGTCCATCCTCAAACCCTTATATATAAAAAAAAAAAATGCTTTAACTGAGCCATGTCATAAAAGGTCAGATCCAGGATTTTTGCTATGAGTGTTGGAGTTTACAGAGGGAGGTTGCATCTGAGCATTTTTAGATTTGTTGATTTGATTTAAAGTTTTACTGCCCAGTCAAGATAGTAAGGCTGGTCAATTCAGCCTAAGAGAGAAAGGTCTAGTTTCATTTGATTCTGTAGATACAGATTATGTATTTTTGTGCAGTCTTTGTTTAATTCAATAGAGTAATGCCAGTTTAGTCAAGCTGGTGTTGTGCCGTGTGTCAGTCGTAAAAAAGTCTCCCTGTACATCATCATAATGCAGATTAAATTTTATTTCCTTTGGGATCATTGAGCCCATCCTGGATATTTTGAAAATAGAATACCACTTAAGCTGGCACTATGGCGTGTACGCAGCCTCGCAAGCTACAGTGTTGCATATGAAGAGACTTAATCAAACCGAGTCTCCCATTTTCATGATTATGTGTGTTCTTTGTTTCCAAAGGCAATCCTTTTTAACTTTTATTTTAACCTACTCACAATTTATCCTATTTTCTAGGCATTATTATGAAATGGCTTTCCATTTATAATTTTCTTTATTTCAGATTGTTTTATTTTATTATTTAACTTTTTTGATTACTGATTTATATCCAAATGTTGTGGTGGTGTGGGGATGGTGGTGGTATGTGGTTGGGTTGGCTGGGGGAGCAGTGAAGATTTTACTGAAACAGACTATATATTAGTTTTAGTAAGGGCAGTTACTTGGAATATTTAAAAATAAAACCTATGTTTTGAGTTATTTCTCTTACATATGGTATCATTTTCTAATTAGTCTGCCAAGTTTCTGACACCTGAGGACTCAAGATAATACTGTATTCTTTTTGTTATTTTGTTTTTTTTGCTGTTTTTTTTTTTCTTTTTGTTTTAATCAAACACTGTAAATAGTTTACTTATTTCTGTGTAAAAGAAAACTATGTTGTGTGTAACCTCTAAATTATCCCAGCAAAGTGTTTCTAATGAGTACCAACAACAGGGCCCAGTTGTTCAAAACTAACGATGTCGTTAGTTAACATATTGTTAAATCTTTGATCATTAAATACGGCATATATGCTTATATTTTTGCTGAAAAAATGGGAGTAGCTTACTCACATTTTTTTCAGCACAAATACCTATGAATTAGATATTGTAATTAATAGAACAGTTAAGTTTTGACCACTAACGAGCTTGTTAAGCTAACGATGCTTTGAACAACTGGGCCCAGGTTGGAAACTTTTATTGTTTTTTTTTTTCTAATTTTTTTTTCAGAGTAGCTGTCAGACACTATTTCCTCCATTATTTTTTTTTTGATAACAATTTGATGTTTTACATCCCTTTCAACATTAAGTCATATTGAAAATGTGATAACAAAAGGCTCTGTGCAATAAAGTGCTAAACAGTCATAAGCACAATTCTGCCCCCAGTGGGATTCAAACCGAGGACTTCATGATCTGAAGTCAGGAGCACTAACTACTCAGCCACCTAGACACTTCAGTTTTCTTTTGCTGTTGTTGTAATGTCAGTTCCCAGTAGCATTACATATCAAACTAGCGGTAGACTGGCTCCAGTCTCCAGTGACTTTTTTTTTCTTATAATCTGTTTAATATTATCCACTAAAATAAAACCAAAGTAATATCATGACTATAAAGTCACTAGTGACCAGCTTTTATAGTCATGATATTACTTTGGTTTTATTTTAGCGGATTATTAAACAGAATTATGAGAAAATATTTAGTCACTGGAGACTGGAGCCAGTCTAAACTAGAAGCAGCTGCATTTCATCTGGAAATGAAATTTTCAGACAAGAAAAAAAGCAAGATTATCATATTTACCCTAAGTATTCAGACAGAATGGCCATGGCCAGAGCAAACAATGTGGACCAAGATCAGATACTACAGAATGTCAGATCTAATCAGGGTATGCACCATTTTCCAATCATCCCCCATGTTTGGACACATCAACAGGTAGTAAAACAGACTTACTGTATTCGACCTAATTACCACACTGTGCGCATATTTTTTAAAAATTACTGAACAAACTTCTAGTAAAATATCCACCTAGTAAAGGCACACTTTAAACAAAGATAAGGACTAAATAATGCTCATTTTCTGACTGTCTTTATAAAAGCATATTATGTGGGTACTCATTTGAATTGCCTCGACTTGTCGAGGCAATTCAAATGAGTTCCTATAAGATAAGTTGTTTTTTCTTTATATAAAGAAGTAGATAAAAGTACACTGACTGTTTGTTTGTGTTGAGGTTTTATGGCCCAGTCAATCCAATGGGGTCATGTCGAGCGCGGTCAGTTTACCTAACCACACGTTTACTGGGCAGGCTTAGTCCTCTAAGGGGTTAACCAGTATTGTGCACATTCTTTTGCCAGAAACTGACAAACTGCCCTTCTTGAATCAGCGGAAGGGAGAGAATGACTACACTGACTGTAATTTAAAGACTACTCAATTGATTGACTGTGCGCTTATAGGAGCATGTGTGGTAATTAGGATTGAAAATTGTAATCAAATTTTTAGTAAAAGTATGGTAAGAAGTTAAGGTGTGTGAATATTTAGAGTAAATATGTTATATCAAAACTTGGTCAGTTATCAGTCTTTAACACTTAGCGCGCCAAGGGCAAATTCAGCAGATGACAAATTGATGATATTTTTCTTATTTTTCCCCAAAAATAGGTTTTAGTATAGTAATGAGACAATTTGCATTACAGACCAAAGCCTATTTTCTGGAAAAAATAAGAAAAATATTTCAAGATGTCGTCTGCTGAACTTTTTACCCAGCATGCTAAGCATTAACAAAGCTGGGTGTGAGCAGCAGATACTGATATAACAATACAAACAGCTCCAATAAAATGTCATAATAAAATGAAGTCACTTCATGTTATTTTACTTTTCTTTCTTTTTCTGTGAGTTCTGAGAGCAGTAAAAAACCGGATCACAGTGAGTAAAGTAGCCTTTATCTTCTTTTGCAGAACTCATAAAATACAAATAAAATGATATAAGTGGGGATCAAATAGATCACATCTGCCCTTAACTGTTGTGTACTTAATGCTTATCACTCTGGGTAAAATTTTAGCAGACAATATTATGGAACATTTTTCTTATTTTTCCCCGGAAATAGGATTTGACATTTCATGCAGATTGTCTCCAGTGGAGACAATTTGCATGAAATATCAAATCCTGTTTTCTGGGAAAAAAATGAAAAATATTCCAAATGTCGTCTGCTGAAATTTTTATCAACAGTGCTATGCGTTAACTCTTGTGTACTAAGCCCAGCAATTACAATTGAATCAGACGATATTTTGAAATATGAAAAAAAATCTGCAAGAAAATATGGCAGGCATTTCATGTGATTTGTCTACTTAGCAAGTCTTATTTTCTCTCAAAAATAACAAAATCAATTTTAAAATGTTTGCTACAACTTAATTTGCTCAGCCTTGCTATGAGAAGATTCAGCAGATGACAAACAGATGATATTTTTCTTATTTTTCCCAGAAAATAGGATCTCTGACATCATGCAAATTATCTCCTTAGGGGACAATTTGCATGAAGTGTCAGATCCTATTTTCTAGGAAAAATAAGAAATCTCAAAATGCCACTGAAATTTTTACCCAACATGCAAAGTGTTAAGGATTAAGTCCATGGAAGAATATCTTTTTACACACCAAAATGTCATACAAAAGACGCGCCCATATAGTAACCCATACCAGTAATTGTGAGATAAACTGCGTTCCCTCAGAAGCCCACTTTAATAACAAGACCTGTCCCTGAGGAAGTAATTTTTTTCCTTTAAGAGTAGCCCCCATTTTTAAAAGGTTTCTTCCTGTTTGCAAAATGGTGTCTCCTGTCACAAAATGACAGCAAAATAGTTCATCCATTCACCTTAGAAATGGGATTTTGAAAGGGGAAATATGAATGAAAATTAAGAATATACATTTCATTCTCATGATTTTCAGCATAAAATGGGAATAGTTCTAATGAAAGTGTGGGTTTTACACCAACCCAACCCCATCTGTATCTGCCATTGTATGCCTAGTGCATCTTAACCCTTGTCCTGCTGAATAAATTAAGAAGCCATGCCCACTTCTAATTTTCCGCCTATCAGGTTACTTGATCCAGAATGTTGTTATATATTTGCATACTTGATGGCAAAGAGTGTAGATCCAGATCAGCTGGCTTCTTCAGAAGCTAACTGATCTGGATCTACACTGTTTTGCAAAACAGGGTATATCCGGGTTCAGCAGGACAAGGGTTAACGCTTACAATGTTAGCAGACTACTTGGAGATATTTATCTTATTTTTCCCAGAAAGTTTAGTTTTGTAAGGAACATAACTGACACAAAATATTCATGTTTCATTTGTTAAATTCTCCTACAGAATGCTAAAGGCAAAAGTCAGTAAGAATAAGACAGAACCTCCCAAAGACCATAAAATCAGACAGATAATTACCAAAGCAAATGTTTACCGTAATATCCCTTAATGCACTAATCACAACAGCAGTAAATGTCATTTTTGATTTTTTTTTTTTTTGTATTTTTCAGAGAAAATAAGGCTTGACATAGCATATGAATCATCTCCCTAACAGATGATTCACATGAAATGCCAAGTCTTATTTTCTCTGAAAAATAATAGAAAAAAATTACAATATCATATTAACTCTTAAAGCACTAATCACAAATGCAGCAGACGTCATTTTTATTTTATTTTATCTATTTATTTATTTTTTTTTTTTTTTTTGTATTTTTCAGTGAGAATAAGGCTTGACATTTCATCTGCCTAACATGATTCACATGAAATGCCAAGTCTAATTTTCACCATATATTAACCCTTAAAGCACTACTCACAACTGCAGCAGATGTCATTTTGATTTTTTCTTAAAATAAAGCTTTACATTTCATGTGAATTGTATGCCTAGCAGAAATGCAAAGTCTCATTTTCTCTGAAAAATGAAAAAAAAAAAAAAAAAAAATTGAATGTTGTCTGCTTCAATTTTGATTAGCACTTTAAGAGTAAACCCAAAGTACAAATGTATTGGGACTGACAGGCATGAACAAACAGTACAGACCTAGGTCAGAAGCCACACAACATGGCATCTGATCACAGTGTACACTGTTGACCCAAATCAGACACTACAGAATGGGAGGCCTGTTCAGGTTTTACACTGTTTGTCACTCACACAATACCATGCAGTAAGACAGACCTCTTCAAAAAGGACAGATGTTGGAAAGTGTTAACCCTTAAAGCGCCAAGAAACACTGCATCTGAAAATGTTGTCTGTTTTTGTCGTCTGCTGAATATTCTTGCAAACTTTTTGAACCTATTTTTGCATACATGCAAACAGTGTGGACCAAGATCAGACTGCTCCTAAAGGAGCAGTCTGATCTGGGTCCACACTGTTTGCAGAAATGACTTTTAAAATTACAAGCAGATGACAAAGCAGACGACAATAGTTGTGATTGGCGCTTTAAGGGTTAAGGTGTCTGAATATTTAGGATAAATACTTCATTGTTTCATAAGGAAGCTGATGAAAGGTACCTGAAATGAATCATTCCTTGGAGCAATCACTTTCTCTCGTTTTCAAAACTACCGCATTTACCCTAAATATTTGGTCAGAGGACAGAGCAAATAGTGGCAAAACTATCATATTTACCCCAAATTTTTGGTCTGACAAAACTACTCCTAAAGTGACACAACTGCTGCAAAATCACCTGCTTACTCGGTACTCAGTATTTGAACTCTTTCAAAACTGGGGCTACTCTTAACACTTACCACTGACGCTATGGGCAGATTCAGCAGATGACAAATTGGAGATATTTTTCTCATTTTCCCTAAAAAATAGGATTTGACACTTCATGCAAATTGTCTTTTAATCCTTATCCTGCTGAATAAATTAAGACACCACACGCATTTCTAATTTTTAGCCAATCAGATTACCTGATCCAGATTATTGCTATAAATTCATATACTCAATGGCAAACAGTGCAGATCCAGATCAGCTGGCTTCTGAAGAAGCCAACTGATCTGGATATACATTGTTTGCAATTGGCAGGGTATATCCAGGTTCAGCAGGACAAGGGTTAAGGAGACAATTTGCTTGAAGTGTCAGATCCTATTTTCTAGGAAAAATAAGAAAAATATTTCAAAATGTTGTCTGCTGAAGTTTTTACCCAGCATGCAAAGTGTTAAAGAAATGAATTTGCTCTCTCATTTAGAGTAACTTTTGAGTTGGAGTAGGAGTTTTACGACCAAATCAGTGAATCAACTCACAATCCACTCTACTCTGGATCTAAACTGTTTGCCTAGACTGGCTCCAGTCTCCAGTGACTAAATATTTTTCTCATAATCCTGTTTCATAATCCACTAAGATGAAACCAAAAAAAATGTGACTATAAAGGCTGGTCACTAGTGACCAGCCTCTATAGTCATGATATTACCTTGGATTTTATTTTAATGGATTATTAAACATATTATAAGAAAAATGATTTTGTCACTAAAGACTGGAGCCAGTCTACTGTTTGCCATTCAGCTAGCAATGTTTTAAACAGATCAACAAGAAGTGGAACAGACCTGGTCAAATTTTAGGACAAGTATGATAGTCAGTTCATGTGTCCCAATACTTAGGGTAAATATGGTATCCCATATTAACCCTTATCCTGCTGAATGATTTAATTAGCCACACCCACTTCTAATTTTCAGCCAATCAGATTACTTGATCAGGATTGTAGCTATAAATTTACATACTTAATGACAAACAGTGCAGATCCAGATCAGTTGGCTTCTTCAGAAGCCAACTGATCTGGATCTACATTGTTGGCAAAGGCAGGACATATCCCGGTTCAGCAGGACTAGGGTTAAGTAAAAACAATAAGACACTTTCTTTCTCCTAGCAGATCAAAAAGTCACTTCAAATCAATCTGACAAAATATCGCCACATGACCATCATCCCCTGTCTTGTAAAAACAACAGGTTTATTTTCATTTGATAGTTACTGCTGCTGATTACCTATGTTACTGATCAGGGCCCAGTGTTCAAAGCATCGTTAGCTTAACAAGCTCGTTAGTGGTCAAAATGTTAACCCTTCTACTAAGTAAAATATCTAATTCACAGGTATTTTTGCAGAAAAAATGTGAGTAGCTTTTGCAAATGCAAAAGCTAATCACATTTTTTTTCAGCAAAAATATTAGCATATATACCATATCTAATGATCAAAGTCTTAATGATATGTTAACTAACAACATCATTAGTTTTGAACAACTGGGCCTTGATAGACATTAATATGTACAGCACAATCTCTTTACAACAGCTATCCACTAGAAGATATAAAACTGGGTCCATTTGTTCAAAGTATCATTAACTTAATGAGCTCATTAATGACAAATTTGTTAACTGTTGTAGCTACGGTATTTTCAAAAACTCACATTTTTTCAGCAAAAGATATCAATGTATTTGCCATATTTCAAGACAGAAATTTATCATCACCTTAGCTAACAACTAACAACTTCATTAAGTTTTGAAAAACTGGGCCCTGGCTGTCATAGACAGTCGGCTGTTGTTAAGTGGTTAAATATATAGTAAAAACTGCACTTTAGGCCAAAAAAAAAAAAAGTTATTAGATTCTCAGACACTTTTCTCAAAAAATAGAGGCGTGCCGGCAGCTTTTTATTTTTACTTTTATTTTCCTTTGGGTACATTCTTGGACACTTGGGTTTTTTTGGCTAAACAAAATGGCGGTGGTTTTACCGGAAGTATCTAAATGCAAGTTTAAAGTCTCAAACGACATAAACAGATTGTTCTTTACTGATTTTCTTTGCAAGTAAGTAAGAATGCCATATATTTGTGGTCTAGATTGCAATTTGGTGAGAATGTTCTCAGATAAGTGAGTAAAATCCAGTGTCAAGTATTTTCGTGGATCGGAAAAACCACTGAAAAAAATCATATATGTGGGACCTTTTGGACAGACGCAGTGATGCCTGAGAATCTAATACTTTTTGTTTTTGGCCTTAAGAAATCTGAAAAGTCATCACGAAAACATGCCTATATAATTTTGACCCCCTTAAACCCCAATTTTATATAGTAAAACTGGGGTTTACAGGGGTGTACATTATTTTTTTTATTTCTGCTCAAAACATAGATTGTGGATACTCATTAGAACTGCCTCAGTGAGGCAGTTCTAACAAGTACCCACAATCTATGTTTTGAGCAGAAATATGAAAAATATCAAAATTTCTTATCAGAAAATTTTCATTTTTTGGTGGTAAAAATTTTCAATATATTTGAATAGGCATGTTTTCGTAATGTGACTATTATAAGGAGGTGACCTTTCACGCAGGTCCCATGGTATATTAACGCTAGGCACTCTGGGTAAAACTTTTAGCAGACGACATACTGAAATATTTTTCTAATTTATCCTATAAAACATGTTTTGACATTTCATGCAAATTGTCTCCACTGGAGACAATTTGCATGAAATGTGAAAACCTGATTTCTGGGAAAAATAAGAAAAATATCATCAATGTGTCATCTGCTGAATAAGCCCAGAGAGTGGTAAATGTTAAGCTTCATAACTCTAAGTTTGCATATGTGGTAATATGTTCCTCTGACATCACCAGTGGTATCCTACCAATGTGATAACTTCAGTGCCCCATGCGGTACATTTTTCTTCTAAACTGATTGTATTTTTTTTTTTTTTTTTGTAGTTTGCTCAGAAGTTTATAACAGTTTATGATATATGCTGATTTCAAATGATGACTAATCTGACCTCAGTTTCATCAATACCAAAAATACTGAACCAATTCTAACAAATGCCCACAACCAGTGTTTTTGATCGTTTTTATTTCTCTGCGCAACCTGATGAGAATCTTTACTGGCACTCTATTGATACTGCGTATCTCCAGCTAAGAAGAGGTATATCCAGCTTATATTGTTCTTATTTGTTGTGGGTACTCATTAGAATCACCTCAGCAAAGCACTTCTATTGAGTACCCATATGTTTTTCTGGAGGATTAACTATTGTCCTGCTGAACCAGGATATACCCTGCCTTTGCAAACAGTGCAGATCCAGATCAGTTGGCTTCTTCAGAAGCCAACTGATCTGGATTTGCACTGTTTGTCATTTAGTATGTGAATTTATATCAACAACTTTTATCAAGTAATCTGATTTGATGAAAATTGGAAGTGGGTGCAGAATCTTAATTTATTCAGCATGACAAGGGTTTGCAAAGGCAGGGTATATCTGGGCTCAGCAGGACAAGGGTTAACACAGCTTTGTAGCTGCAAATATAATTTATTTAGGTTCTGCATATCTAATTAAGGCTTTATGACATCATAAAATCTCATTAAATATTCAAAATGGCAGCACCTATGTAACCAGTTTTGGAATCTTCAAACCTCCATAACTTCCCTATTTCAAATATACTGAAGATTTTACCACTGAAAAATGAAAATTTTCAGATAAAAATTCTGATATTTTTCATAATTCTGCTCAAAACATAGATTGTGGGTACTCATTAGAACTGCCTCAGTGAGGTAGTTCTAACAAGTACCCACAATTTATGTTTTTAAGCAGAAATAGGAAAAACAAGAGCTGTCGTAGGACAGCGTAGCTTGCCTGCTGGGTACATTTTATATTGTAACATTTTTATCATTAAGCCATATAATATAGGTCACACTGACCTAGATGTATTTGTATGTAAATCATTTTGTCACATAGATATAATAATCCAGGTATGACAATTCTCCATGAAATAGTAATAAAAATAAAAGGCAAAATCACTGAAGCATGAAATATGGGTCACAATGACCTAGATATAGTAAGTGATCATTCATTGGGTCACATGGAACTAATATCCCAGGTGTGACATTTATCCAACAGTGTTCAAGCCAGGCTGCGCCATTGGCGCATATTTTCATATTTTTGCGCAGAAAAAATAAGTTCTTGCGCCATCCAGGCCCAGAACTTATTACAATATTGGCTGCAAATGCGTTGTGATCGGGTGCTTCTACTTGCGGTTCACTATAAATAGGTATAGAAATTATTTTAAAATGCAAAGAAAGCTTTAAAATAATTGAGAAAATACATTTAAACAGACAATCTGGTATGATTATTGCCTGTAGTTTATGCATTTTTGATGTTATTTCTAGCGTTGGTGGCAGCCATTTTTCAATTCTGTCGTGACTATTGGTTTAGTGCTCATGCTGTGACTATTGGTTCAATGTTCATTTATAAATTCAGGGTCACCTCACTGAGGGGTAGATCGAATGTACACTGTTAGTACATCAATATCAGAAAGTATTACTGTTGGAAGTTTTCTTTCTTTTCTCAATCTGATTGTTTGAATGATTAGGTAAAGATATGACTGACTCATGGTCTAATGGAAAGTTATTAATTCTGGGTGAAGGTCAGTCCTGTTGAAACTAGAATAGGGCTGATGCTAAAGAGATCACCCAGCTCATCAATTTGAAGCAGTATTCAAAAGAACTAATTCAAAATGATTTTCAGCTTTTACATCTATTCACAATATTTATGATTATTATTCCCTATATCTCCACAGTATTGTCAACACTTAGACAGGCAGCTAACTTATCCCCTCACCCCCACCCCACCACCCACAAAAAAAACAAAAAAAACAAAACAAAAAAAAACAAAAAAAAAAAAACCAATGGCAGCCCCCCTTGACACCCTACCCAATCTGTTGATTTCTTATGTTCATCTGTCGTGCCATTTCTTATTGACAACAACCCTGTGTTAACCTGGAATGTACATCTGATCAGATGTTACAAGAACAGATTACATGGAGCAAAATACCCACATCTGAAAGCAACAGGTACATTTTCTATTAAATTTTGATCGTTGATTGTACTGTCCCCAGATTTTTTCAAATGTCCCCAACTTTTTGGAGGGTAGGGGCCCCTGGGCCCCAAAACTGAAATTCCTGGCTTGAACACTGATCCAACATATAGTACTCATGATTTAAGGCAAAATCACTGAACCATGAAATATAGGTCACACCAACAGAGATATATATTTTGACGTCAATAATCGGGTCACAAGGAACTAATATCCCAGGTGTGACATTTATCCAACAAATAGTATTCAAGATATAAGGCAAAATCACTGAACCATGAAATATAGGTCACAATGACCTAGATATAGTAAGTGGTCATTCATTGGGTCACATGGAAGTAATATCCCAGGTGTGACATTTATCCAACAAATAGTATTCAAGATATAAGGCAAAATCACTGAACCATGAAATATAGGTCACACCAACAGTGATATATTTTGACGTCAATGATCGGGTCACAAGGAACTAATATCCCAGGTGTGACATTTATCCAACAAATAGTATTCAAGATATAAGGCAAAATCACTGAACCATGAAATATAGGTCACAATGACCTAGATATAGTAAGTGGTCATTCATTGGGTCACATGGAAGTAATATCCCAGGTGTGACATTTATCCAACAAATAGTATTCAAGATATAAGGCAAAATCACTAGACCGTGAAATCTAGGTGACCTGGACCGTAAAATGTAGGTCACCATGACCTTCACTCTCTTACACTTAAACCGATGTCACATAGTTAGCTGATGTATAACCAGTTGTGTCTATAACCTGTAGGCATATAAGATTTTACAAATGTGTCCTAGATTTTGACCCCTAGCCCCACTCCAAGGCCCACCCTGAGGTATAAACCCAGGGGTATGTTCTTTTGGAATCTCAGAAGACTCCTCCAGGTACCCAAATTCTAAATATGAATGCTCTATGAGGAGTGAAAGTCAAGATATAAGAATTTGAAAAACTTTAACACAGTATTACAAAGGTGTCCTAGATTCTGACCCCTAGCCCCACCCAGGGGCATGAACCCAGGGGTTTATTCTCTTGGAATCTCAGAAGACCCTCCAAGGTACCTAAGTTCCAAATTTGATGCCTCTGTGAGGAGTGACTGTTGAGATATAAGCATTTGAAAAACTTTAACACAGTGTGACGGGAACGGGAACGCAAACGCAAACGTGGACGACCGGGGTGACTACAATAGCTCTCCTTGTACTTCGTACAGGCGAGCTAATAATGTATAGACCCCTGTAAACCCCAGTTTTACTATATAAAAGTGGGATTTAAGGGGGTCAACATTATATAGGCATGTTTTCCTGATGTAATAATCAAGTGTGATAAAATTTGCATCAAAATGCATGGTTTGTCAAGATTATTCAATTCTGTCAACCCTGCTTTTCCCTTTAACTAACATGACCACGGATGGTTTCCATCTACAAGTTAAAAGCATCAAATTCGCTACTGGGTAGTTCTCAGTGAGCATTATGACATCATCACAGCTCCTGATTGGGTGCTTTTGTCTACCAAAAATTTTTAGTATTTTTCCAATTTCTCAATGGAAACATAAGTTTTGGGTACTTGTTGGAAATGCCTCCATGAGCTGATTCCAATAATATGAATATAGGCAGCTTGCAATGCACTATGCTTTGAAAAAACACATTTTGCAGTTACAGTACTATTGGATAATATTAAAGCCAAAAGATGTAAAAACAAAATCAAAGTATAAGACCCAAGCTATACCGTTAAAATTTTGGTACCGGATTCTGGCACCTGATTTTCCCAGTTGGTCCCGGCAAATACAAATAGATCTGCCACATTAATTGAAAATCCGACAAACTGCAAATAAAATGTTTATTTCTGGTTTGGTTTGACGGCACTGACTGTACCATAGAGCTTGCTCATGCAGGCCTTTGGCGTGCATGGCATGTGGCCTTTGCTATGCGGCAGCGAGATCCCTATGAACCCACAATATACATTTTCTCAGAGTAGTAAGAAAAACTAGAGCAAGTGCCCAGAGGGTCATGAATACCCCCGGCCGGCACCATTTCATAATTATAAAATATCTTAAAGTTAATGATATAAGGCAAGATATAATTTACAATCTCTCTGTCAGTCAGTCTCTGAGTGATACTGATCTAACATCCCAAGTACAACTTTCCTGGACATGAAGCACATTTGCTAGGCCATAAAATATAGGTCACTGACCTACATATACTTGAGAAATTGATCTGATGGTCACACTGATGCAGTGTACCAGCCATGATGTTAATCCATTAAATAATCTAAAAGATATTAAGCAAAATCACTAGATGCAGTCTGATCTGGGGCTACACTGTTTGCATATGAAATCTTGTCAGACACTTTGGTGTCAAAATATTAGGACATTTACTGCATCACACAGACCTGAATATGTCCTGAAAATATCTTTGCAGTAAATGTTAAGAAAACTGTTAAGAAAGCTGTTACTGTTAATCTTCAACCCCATCCCTCTAACCTTTTAAAAAGAAGAAAACATAAAAATGTACTGAATAACTTTTCATTACGAAAACACGCCTATTCAAATATATAGTAAATTTCACCTGTAAAAATTGAAAATTTTCTAATAAAAAACTCTGATTTGTTTCATACGTTTGCTTAAAACATAGATTGTGGGTACTCATTAGAACCACCTTGCCAAAGCGGTTCTAACGAGTACCAACAATCTATGTTTTTGGGCAAAAATAAGAAAAATAATGAATACCCCTAAAAACCCCAGTTTTACTATATAAAAGTGGGGTTTAAGGGGGTCAAACCTATATAGGCGTGTTTTTGTGATGTGAGTGCCTTATATAGGCATAGCTTCAGACAAAAGAAGATTCTTTTTCTTATTTCTTCATGAAAACATACGTTGTAAGTATGTACTCATTAGAAGAACCTCAGTGTGGCACTTCTAATGAGTACCAATAATAAATGTTTTCATGAAGAAACAAGTGAAAATATCAACATTTTTCAGTTGATAAAAAATGCCTGATCTGGAGCGATGAATATCTCAACAGAGAAGGTATGATCATACTGCATGTGTGTGCAGACTTGATCAGGGCCTTTGACATCAGGGCCCTTTTTTGTATGCTTTGCACTGGTTACTCTACTTGAACTTGAGACCTGTTATAACTTCAAAGCAAAATCTAAAATATCATTTTATGTTCCTTCAGTTTATAATAAATGCAACAACAAAATCTAAATTTATATCATTTTATGTTCCTTCAGTTTATAATAAATGTAACTTACAACTTGTTTTCTTGCTGGGACGTCATCCCACTCGATCGATTTGAACCATTTATGCTTCTTCACATCTTCAGCCCCATTCTAAAATTAGAAACATCATTAGCGCTTAACACTCACATTCCAGGTAAAACTTTCAGCAGATGACATTTTGAAATATTTTTCTTATTTTTCCCAGGAAACAGGATTTGACATTTTATGCAAACTGTCTCCAATGGAGACAGTTTGCATGAAATGTCAAATCCTGTTATCTGGGGAAAATAAGAAAAATATCACCAATTTGTTGGCTGCTAACTTAGCCCAGAGAGTGGCATAAGTTAAAGGTATTGAAAATTGTTACAGACCATATTGTGGTTATAAAATTATTTTTCTCTTTTTTTTCCAAGAAATTGTTTGAGTTGGAGTTTTACTGCCAAGTCAACATAGTTAAGGTTATGTTGAGTGAGTCAGTTAACCAACTCACACAGTTCCTAGACAGGCTTAGTCCTCTAAGCATAGCTATAGTTAAGAGGGGGGAACCACATAATATTTTTCTTATTTCTCGATAAAAACATATGTTGTGGGTACTCATTAGAAGCACCTCACCGAGGCGCTTCTAATGAGTACTCACAACATATGTTTTTGTCGAGAAATAAGAAAGATATCAGCATTTTTTGGATGAAAAAACGCCTGATCTGTTGCTATGCTCTAGGTGGTTAACCAGTACTTGTGTACATACTTTTGCTTGCAATTGATAACTGCCCTTCTTGAATCAGCAGATGGGGAATATTGACTGTAGCAATGATTTCATGATCAATCTCCATGAAACTTATGCATCTGAGGAAGCCTTTTCCAAGAAAATAAGGCTTGACATTTTATGTTAATCATCTGCATAGCAAATAATTCATGCAAAATGTAAAATCTTCTGAAAAATAATAAGAAAAAAAATTGTCTTTTGCAAGCTGTGGACAAAATGACAGAAATACAGCTAAACCCCATTCTTGAAGTAAATGTTAATAGATGGACTGATGAATACAATAAGTTAAGCACTAGTCTCTCAGAAAAATATAAAAAAAATGTCATCTACTGCAGTTGTGATTGGCATTTAAGCATTAAGTTTCATCCGAATCAATGGAGCTGCATTTGCCACAAAATACATAGTTCTGGCAGTGAGTCACCCAATGACCATTGCTGCATATGTGTCATTTGCTGCAATTCAGCAATGTAGGAGAGATACCATAATGAGTTTAACCAATTCCAATTATGTCTATGACAAGTTTTGGTTACCATGTCAGCCTGACTGTAAAAAGTGGCAACCATACAAAACAAAACTTTGGTAGAGAACCACCCATGAAATATTGCTGATAATTTTCATTCAAATCAATTACATGGTTTAGTAGAACTTTAAACACTTCCCAATGTAAGTCTATGGCATCTATTAGTTGCCATGGTACCAGTCATGAAAAGGAGGGAGTAAAGTAAAAAATATTCTTGGTAAAACAACACACTAAGAACATTCTTTTAAGTCTAACTTAATTTGTTCATCAGTTTTTGTGTTTTTTTTTTTGTTTTTTTAATATTTTCAGTTCAAAAACTTCCAGCCGCCATGAGTCACTCAAATGGGTTCAGCAGTTTTGGAGCGGATGCCATTTAATTATGTCCTACAGAAAGTATATGGAAATTTCATTGCCATGGCAACCAAACTACAACAGAAGCAACCATAACACCCCAATTTTTTCAAATGTTCACCAAAGTTTCATTCAAATCACTTCAGCTTATTAGAAGGTGATATCATTCAAACATTTTGCCCAGTATAAGGGGTTTTCAAGTCAACCAAATGGTTGCATCAGATACCCATAAAATAATTTTCATTTCCCTACTACCCAATTCTCCATGCAAAATTTCATGAAAATCTATCCAGTGGTTTAGGAGATTCATTAGAAAAGTCTAAAGGATGGAGGCTGGACAAAAAATGATCACTACAGCTCACCAAGCCAAAAGCTTGGATGAGCTAAGAATGCATCTACTGTTGCATCCATTTTGAAACCATAAACCTTTACACCCATACACATCTAAATTTCAATTTGGAAAAGTCAAATACAAACCGAAGTAAAACTTCAATGACTTGAACACCGACAGTTCATTTACCGTGGCAGGTTGGAACTCATTTTTGAATCCCTAAGAAAGTCTTCGGATAGCTCAAGAAAACAAAAGAATTTTCTTATTTTATCATTTATATATGTACTTGAGGCAATTCTAATGAGTACATACTACATACCATTATTTCATAGAAGATCCAAAATACTTCCCTTAACCCTTAAAGCGCCAAGAAAAACTGCATCTGAAAATGTTGTCTGTTTATGTCGTCTGCTGAATATTCTTGCAAACTTTTCAAACCTATTTTTGCATACAGGCAAACAGTGTGGACCCAGATCAGACTGCTCCTAAAGGAGCAGTCTGATCTGGGTCCACACTGCTTGCAAAAATGACTTTTAAAATCATAAGCAGATGACAAAGCAGACGACAATTGTTGTGATTGGCAGTTTAAGGGTTAACTATCCTCATTTGCCTCCTGACCTGGCATTATGATTAACCCTCAGTGGCTCAAACCAACCATGTCTAGAACAAATTTCCATGGTCTAGAAGATGTTTGAATCATTGAAGTTTGACTGTAGTTTGAAAATGAGTCTGAATAGAGAGGCCCTCCCAGGGGGTACCTTGTTCCCTTGTTCCCTAAAATTAATCAGCCATGTTCCCTTGTTCCCTAAAAGTGATTTTCAAAATGTCTATGTTCCCTGTTCCCAAAATTAGTTTTATTCCCTTGTTCCCTTAAATATTTTCCATTGTTCCCTTGTTCCCTGAAAATAAATGAACATGTTCCCTTGTTCCCCCAAACACCTGGGAAGGCCTCAATAGAATGACAAGCTCTCCTGCCATACTTTACCTTCATATTACCCAATCTTTTAGTTCTGTCCTGTACCAGCAGTTTCTTGATGAGATCTCTGAAATTAGAGTAAAATATATTTTTACACATAAATTTTAACCCTTAATGCTTGTTATGCTGAATAAATTAAGATGCCACACCCATTTCCATTGTTTGCAAAGGCAGGGCATATCTGGGTTCAGCAGGATAAGGGTGAAATTGCTAATCACAACGGCAGCTGATGACATTTTAATTTCTTTTTGATATCTTTACGAGAAAATAAGGTTTGACATTTCATGTGGACTGTCTGCTAGGCAGATCATTCACATGAAATGCCAAGTCTTATTTTCTCTGAAAAATAATAATGTGCTAATCACAACTGCGTCAGATGACATTTAAATTTATTTTTGGGGATATTTTTCATAGACAAATAGGCTTGACATTTCATATGAATCATCTAAGGCAGACAATTCACATGAAATACCAAGTCTTTGTTTCCCTGAAAAACAATTTGAAAAAAAACAAACAAAAAAACCAAAAAAAATAACCAAAAAAACCATTAGAATATCGTATGCTACAGCATACAGGTAACACCCTAAATATTGGGACATTTAACTCCTTTTCACACTTATCCTACATTTTAACCCTAAAAATTTAATGGTAGGATGGGGAGTGTAGCAGAATGTCCAATAGATATACAGGTACAAAGAGTGCATAACTAACCAATCTATCTGGTCTGGACCTTTTAGCTTAGCGGTTGCATACTGGCTTTGTGATCCCAGGGTCCTGAGTTTGATCCCTGGTCAGGGCACTTAACTGGATGTTTCTTCACAGATTTTTCACCTTTTACTACACTTAGCATGCTGGGTAAAAAATTCAGCAGACGACATTTTAAAATATTTTTCTTATTTTTCCATGCAAATTGTCAAAGCCTATATCATCAACAGAAACACTGCAATATACTGGTACCTGTTTGTTAGTTAGCTTTCTAATGTGAAAAACTGGCTAAGTCATGAGAAATAGTTCTTAAAATTCCATAATTGCTTTATTGCTTTTTAGGACTTAGTCTTTATTTGGCTAACCATGTTAGGCAAATAAATTACATGAATGAAAAGTTGGTCAGTTTGTAAATAATGTAAAGTTGGTCAGTTTGTAAATAATGAAGTACTATGTAGTTTAACCCTTGACCATCTGAACCCAGATATACCCTGTCTTTGCAAATAGTGTTGATCCAGAACAGTTGGCTTCTGAGGAAGCAACTGATCTTGATCTGCACTGTTTGTCATTAAGTATGTGAATTTGTATCAACAACCTAAATCTAGTAATCTGATTGGCATCCTAATTTATTCAGCATTACAAGGGTTAACAGTTATAGTAACAACTCAGATGACCGTTTTAGCTCTATTCAATTTTCAGTCTGTCAGGTATTTTTTGGTAATATTTGTATAACCTGAGTGTACCAAATAAACCCTGAGAAAATCCATATGTTGTCACTGGCATTTTGAGGGCTAAAGGGTGAAGCAATGTTGGTGAAGAATGATGCTGGATCGGGACAAACCTTAAATTTTGATTCAAATTGGATCAAAATTGGATAAAAAAAAAATAAGAAAGTTATCATCGTTTGAAGCTATTCAGACTGCTTTTATCTGCTCTGCAATTCTGAACATTCAATGAGGTTTAATGATGTCATAAAGCCAATAACATTTGCAACAATATTCAGAAAGAAAATGTTATTTAATATTTTGAAATTTTTAGAACCTCATTAAATATTCAAAATGGTGGCACCCTTGATATGGGTTTTGAAATCTTTTAACCCTTAAATGGCCAAGAAAAATTTGTAGCAGACGACATTCTAAGCAGATGATTCACATGAAATGTCAAGACTGGTTTTCTCTGAAAAAAAAAAAAAAAATGTCATCTGCTGCAGTTGTGATTGGCACTTTAAGGGTTAACATCTTCAACTTCCTTAATTTTTTCTCCAATTCTGATCAAACTGACATCAACGTTCATGATTTGTCAAGATCTTTCATCTCAGACGTATGTTGAGTGCAATTCTAATGAGAACACTCAATATACCATTATTTTAAGGGATTGAATAGACCCCTAAATTATCCCCATTTACTTCCTGACATGGTGCTATGATAAACCCTTAGTGGCTTGAACAACCCATAACAAATTTTCATAGTCAAGCAACTGAAGTTGAATATACTTTTGGTTTTTTTTTCACCAAAGTAAGACTTTAAAAAAACTTTGATTATCTAACTAGAACAATTGTTTTGTTGATTTGTATAAATTCAGATTTGTGCACTTTTGTTGCAAAACATGAGTTTGTCTTTATTTTTATTCAAAGCCCAGCAACTAGTACTGTCTACAATAAAAAAAAACTTTTTCTTTACTTTTAATTTACCATGTTTACTCTGTTTACCAGTATGTTTCTTCTACACAAAAAAAATCATACAAATATCCACATCCAGAGCTGAAGATCTTGGGGTTTTGTGGTCATAAAACCAGAGTGCCACCAGCCTTGGTTAGGTGACCTGTGTGACCACTCTCCCTCATGTTAGCACTGGAAATTAAAACTCAGGGCCCAGTTGTTCAAAGCTAATGATGTCGTTAGTAAACGATTTGTTAAAATTTATATCGAGTGATACGCAAATATTCTGATATTTTTTGCTGAAAAAATGTGAGTAGCTTTTGCAGTGCAAAAGCTACTCACATTTTTTCAGCAAAAAATATCAAAATATTGTGTACTGAATCCGCTAAAACAGTTAATGAAATGACCCTTAACGAGCTCGTTAAGCTAACGACGCTTTGAACAACTGGGCCAAGGCTGCCACATCTACAATTGAGATCCAGTATTTGGGTCAGTTTGTTAGCCCACTTATAAACAGTCAAAGTGTTAACTGAATGTGTTATTCTATTTACCCTAAATATTCCGACAAGCCTGTCTAAACAAACAGTGGAGACCCAGATCAAACTGCTCCAATAGGAGCACTTTGATCAGGGTCTGCATTGTTTACCGATGAGCAGAAATTTTTAGACATATCACAATGTAGTCAACTGGATACGTATGGTAAGGAGTTAAAATGTTCAAATATTTAGGGTATTTATGATAAAAAACATATCATAAAACTCTAGGCCAAAAATAATACTTCTGTTTGTAAGTCTTTCAAGTATGGCTTTTATTGCACACATTAAATTGATAGCTGGGCACTGAACCCTGTAAATGTAATATTTGAGATATTACCATAGTGTCCATAAATATTCTGACAAGACAGGCCTGAGCAAACAGTGTAGACCCAGGTCAAACTCAGACATGTTAAGATTTGAAAGTAAAAATTAGTGAGATTCTGGAAAAAATTAGTAAGATCTCTATTTTTACATTAAATACAAAGGGAAATTTCTGAAACAAAAATAGTGAGGCAAAATGCAGGTTATGTACTGTTTGCCACTCATCCAGGAGTACTTTGGACACTGGACACCTTAATGGGTTGTACAATAGGCTTGTTCAAATTTTAGAAGTATGAAAAGGAGAAAAAGTGCATGAATACTTAGGGTCGACATGGTAAAGATAAAGAGGAGTATTTGGTGATAATTCTGGAATAATTTCTCCACAAAAACATATGTTGTGGGTACTCATTTGAAGCACCTCTTTGAGGTGCTTCTAATGAGTACCTATAACATATGTTTTCATGGAGACGAGTACCCACAACATGTGTTTTTATAGATAACAAGAGAAAATTATCCCAAAACTATTATCGAATGTACCTCCTTAATAACTCCTCTTATTTTGTTAATTGCACAAAACAACAGCTTACGTCATGTTATTGCACAGATCAAAACAATTTTACAAATATTTCTAAGAGCAACAACAGTTCTTATTGAGGCTGTGTCAAACTAAAAGGTATCTTTGTACCTATCTAAAATGCTCATACACAAATCATCGGTGCATCAGAGAGCCAATCACTCTTGATGAGCTCTGAAGTATCCAAAAATTCTGAGAGTGGACAGCACAGAGATGGGACACAGTCTATTATGACTATAAAAATTAAGTAACTCTTTGCATTCTGGGTAATTTTGCATGCTTTTTTTGTGGTCTGTAGATTTTTTTTTTTTTAAATTAACTTTTTAAAAAACAATCTATCAGGAATGCCATCAGAGTGTCGAACAGTTTGGATCCAGATCAGGCCAGACGTTTTGTTGGGCCTGATCTGGGTCCAAACTGTTTGCAAAGGTTATCAGCAGACGATAAAAGGCGCCACTAGCGGGGAAAGAGTTAAAGCATACAGGATGGCCTTAGTACCCATTATTAACACTTAACATGCTGGGTAAAAATTTCAGCAGATGACACTTTGAAATAGTTTTCTTATTTTTCCAAGAGAATAGGCTTTGACATTGCCTAAAAATTGTCTTCTATGAGACAATTTGTATGAAATATCAAAGTCTATGTTCTAGGAAAAATAATAAAAAAAAAAAAATACAAAAAGTTGTCTGCTGAATTTGCCATGAGAGTGGTAAAGGTAAATTAGATGGAATATGTGTGCTCTGAAGATGTTTCAAAATGTGGTCTGCTGAATTTGTCTAGAGATTGGTAATGGTTAATATATTAAATACTCGTATGTGTGCTCTGCAACACACACATCACTTTCACACCCAGCTCTCTCATCCACCAACTCATTGTTCTTGTATCAGGGATTGGACGGAGTGACTAATGATGAAAGTCATCATCCTGATATGAAATCATACATTCTTCAAAATCTAATTTAGCTATATAAATAACCGTATTTACCCTAACTATCTGATCACCTCCTTACCAGACTTCTAAATTTTAACGTCCATTTTACACCCCACTGATGCCTCTTTACCCTTGTCGTGCTGAATAAATTAACCCTTGTCCTGCTGAACCCAGATATACCCTGCCTCTGCAAACAGTGTAGATCCAGATCAGTTGGCTTCTGAAGAATCCAGATGATCTGGATCTGCACTGTTTGCCATTCAGTAAACGAATTTGTCATTCAGTAAATGAATTTATGTCAACAATCTGGATCAAGGAATCTAGATCAAGGAATCTGATTGGCTGAAAATTAGAAGTAGGTGGGGTATCCTGTTATTCAGCATGACAAGGATTAAGATGCCACAACCACTTTAAATTGTAAGCCAATCAGATTGCTTGTTCTAGGTTGTTGATACAAATTTGCATACTTAATGGCAAACAGTGCAGATCCAGATCAGTTGGCTGTTTTAAAAGCAAACTGATCTAGATCTACACTGTTTTCAAAGGCAGGGTATATCTGGGTTCAGCAGGACTAGGGTTAATATTGTTGGATGAAAGGCAGTGTTGACCCTGATCAGATGCTACATTTTGCAGCATCTGCTCTGGGTCTACAGTACACTCAACACTATTTGCTCAGGTTTGTCCATCTAATTAGGTAAATATGGTAATTGGGATAATTGCAGCAGATACCACACTTTTTTCTTATTTTCCCCAGAATATTGTCTGACATCTCATGCAAACTGGCTCCTTTGGAGAAGATTTGCAGGAAATGTAGAATCCCATTTTCAGACAAAAAAATAAAAAAAAATCAGGTTTGGATCCAGGATTTCACAAAGAATCAATTTGGACAATTTAGGCAATAAAGCACATGACTGTACAAACTTCCTCATAAAAACAAAATATTTGTGGCCTGGCAGGGGGTTCGACAGAATACCACTGCTCCCATTGTTTCTTTATTCAGTGACGTGGAGAACGATGCACAAGTCCCTCCATTCTGGCACAAAGCTGGCCCACCCTCGCATCCTTGAACACCCTCCGAGTCTGGTCCTGTCAATTTGTCATCTGTTGTATTGGTCTTTTCTGTTATGTCATTTGTATGTTTTATAATGTTTCACATAATCACAAGAAGTATGACTTTTCACCTTTTTCTTCATTTCCAACCACTGACCTCATGATACATGAAAAATTGTAGCAGATAACATCCTATCTTTTTTCTATTATTTCAGTGAAAACTAGGCAGATGATTCACATGAAATGTCAAGCCTTATTTTCTCTGGAAAATAAAACTAAAATCATCTGTTGCAATTTTTTTTTTCTATTATTTTGAAAAGAAAATAAGACTTCTACAGAGAAAATAAGACTTAGCTTGGCAGATGATTCACACGAAACTTGAAGTAATATTTTCTCTGAAAAATTATAAAACAAAAATCAAAATGTCCTCTGTCACAGTTTAAAGGTTAAATGACATCCTGGTGATATATATTTGATTCATGCGTTTTCATGATTGAAGGATGAAAGCGGTAATAATTGGTTACTGGCATTACCATGACTCATAGCACCAGATAAAAGTATATTCAGACAAATAATTGTGATGATAATTTGGGATAAGTTTTGTTCTTACTGCACAAAAACATATCTTGTGGGTACTCTTTGGAATTGCCTCACTGAGTCAATTCCAAAGAGTACCCACAAGATAAGTTTTCCTGCAAAAATAACAAAAATTATCCCAAATTATCATCTCAGTTATCACCATATCTGAATCTGTGTAGGTTATCAGAACCCCCTCTGTCCAATCCCACTACCATCACAGTTCTGGAATCCTGCCATGATGATAGCGTTAATTTGTATTATCCCTGAACATACTGGGTAAAAACTTCAGCAGACATATTTAAATATTTTTCTTATTTTTCCCAGTAAACAGGTTTTGAAATTTCAAGCAAATTGTCTCTGATGGAGACAATTTGCATGAAATGTCAAACTCTGTTTTCTGGGAAAATAAGAAAAATGTCTTCAATTTGTGGTCTGCTGAATTAGCCCAGAAAGCAGTAAAGGTTAATTTGTATTATTGAGTAATTCTCAGTACAGAAATCATTGTAAAATTTAGGTGAGGTAAATATTTTCTTATTTCTCCAGGAAGATGAATATTGTTGCTACTCGCTAGAACTGCCTTATTGTGCCATTTTAATGTTTACCACAGCATATCTTTTCGAGAAATAAGAAAATTACAAACATTTTTGAGCTGAAAAATCCCATCTTGTGTACCGATTCTGCCTTCCACCTTTAGAACATTTGGTCTAATTCAGCAGATGACTAATTGCTGATATTTTTCTTATTTTTCCCAGAAAATATGGTTTGACACTTCATGCAAACTGTTCCCATAAAGGACAATTTGCATGATCTTTCAGATCATGTTTTCTCAAAAATATAATAAAAATATTTCAAAATGTTGTCTGCTGAAATATTTTACCCAGCATACTAAGTGTAAATAATGGGATTATTAACTGCTAAGTACAACAGACACTAGTGCTAGAGGGCTTCTGTTTATTTTATATATATCACCTGGCAATCTCATAAAAGATTTTTTTTTTCATAATCATCAAAGCAGCAGATAAGAGCACCATCCAGAAAATTATTTTTTCTTATTTCTCCATGAAAACATATGTTGTGGGTACTCATTAGAAGTGCCTCATTGAGGCACTTCTAATGATTACCATAACATATGTTTTTGAGGAGACATAAGAAGAATATCCATATTTTTTTCTGTCGAAAAAAGCATCCTATCTGGAACTATGAAATTAGACTGGGTCATATCAGTACACTTCTGATCTGAGAAAAAAATGCTGAGAAACCTACAACTGTATTAGAACACACACAGTTTGAAATTCTGAACAAGATCTAGGCTGTTCAGAAATACTCACACATGAATTTGAGATGTCAGTTCATGCTGACTTGTGTCAAAAGCGCTTACCAATGTGACAGGTGTTGGCCAGATTCAAAACTTGGTTAAAAATGAGAAGATACAGTGACCTGGGTCAACATTGGTTTTGTTGGTTATCAAGTGATAGCTCATAATGATCTGAGCCAATACTGGTCTCTTGTTATAGTCCATGATGACCTGGGTCAAACTGGGCTGTCAAGGCTGGTTATAGCCCATGCTGTCATTGATTAACACTGGTCCGCACATGATAGCTTAAACTGACCTGTTCTTTTGTGACACCATGCTGACTTGGATTTAACACTAGTCATCAAATGATAGCTCAATAAACTGACCTGGGTCTTTTGTGATACCATGCTGACTTGGGTAAACACTGGTTTGTCACCATATTAATGTAATACACCATGCTGGCATAGGTTAACACTGGCATGTCAATGTAATAACCTTTGCTGGCATGGGTTAACACTAAACATCAAGTGTTAGCTCATATTGACCTAGGTCAACACTGGTCTTTTGTGATAGTCGATGCTGACTTGGGAAAACACTGGCTTGTCAAGGTAATATTCAATGCAGGCCTTGGTCAACACTAGATATCAAATGATATCATTACATGGTTATAGCACAAGCTGGTATGTGTTAACACATCATAAAGCGTCAGGTCATAATAATTAAAACCTGGGTCAAAACTGTTTTTTTGTGAAAGACCATGCTAGTTAACCCTTGTCCTGCTGAACCCGGACATACCTTGTCTTTGCAAATAGTGTAGATCCAGATCAGTTGGCTTCTGAAGAAGCCAACTGATCTGGATCTGCACTGTTTTCCATTAAGTATGCACATTTATAGCAACTATTCGGATCAAGTAATCTGATTGGCTGGAAATTAGAAGTGGGCGTGGCATCTTAATTCATTCAGCAGGACAAGGGTTAACACTGGTTTGTCAAGGTAATAACCAATGCCGGCATGGGTTAACACTAGTCATCAAGGTATAGCTTATACTAACCTGCGTCAACACTGGTCTTCTGTGGCAGCCCATGCTGACTTGGGAAAACACTGGCTTGTCAAGATAATAGCCAATGCAGGAGTTGGTCAACACTAGACATCAAATGATATCCATACAGGCAAGTTTTAACACTGGTCTATCTTTAATTCCTCATGCTAGCCTAGGTCAACACTTCATGTAGTCATTTAATGACAAACCATGCTGAGATGGGTAACCATGCTGAGTGATAATTCATGCTGATCAGGATAAAATGACAAATGATGTTGTGTTTTTGTGTTGTGTTATTTGCTTCTGAAGGATCCATCCTTACAGAATTTTACAGTGACAGCTCATACTGGCATGGTATGGTCAATAATAATAATCTGGGCCCAGTTGTTCAAAGCTAACGACCTCGTTAGTTAACGATTCGTTAAAATTTACACCGAGTGATATGCAAATATGCTGAAATTTTTTGCTGAAAAAATGTGAGTAGCTTTTGCAGTGCAAAAGCTACTCACATTTATTCAGCAAAAATATCAGAATATTGTATATTGAATCTGCTAAAACAGTTAACGAAATGACCCTTAACGAGCTTGTTAAGCTAACGACGTTTTGAACAACTGGGCCCTGGTAATATTCCTTGCTGACCTGAGTCATCTGTGGTCATTCAGTGACAGTGTATGTTGTCCTCCTTTAGTACAAGTTATGCAGTGACACCCCATGTTGACCTTGGTCAACTACAATCAAGTGACAAGTCATTCTGACATAGGTCAATACTAGCCATCTAGTTATAGCCCAAGGATCAAAACTATCCACCCAGTGACTGTCCACGCTGACCAGAGTTAAAACTGATCAAAAAGTGATATTCCATGCTGACCTGGGTTAACACTAGTTTTCAAGTAATTGCTCATAATGCACCAATCAATGTTTTCCCAAAGAGGTGGGGTGGTGGGAATACCCTGGGGATTAGTCAGCAAAAACTACCCTGCCCTCAGGAATTTGACAGACCACTGAAAAATGGGGTGGAATTTTAGGTACCTGAGCTTCAAGTTCTTCAGGAAAATAAATAGAAAATCTGAAGCCTACCCATGGGATTTTTGACACAAAATAAAAACTCACTTGTATGGAATTAGACAAAAAAATTTCAAAATTGTCTAATTCCTGTGGGTAATCCCATTAAAAGATGTGTACTGATCATTGATTCTAGTGTGTACTTGCAACATATGTTTTAGTGCAAAACTAACAAAATTATCTTTTGAACAGCCCCCATTTTTGGAGCCTTGAATCAAGACTGGCAAATCAGCCCTTCTCATCTTCCAACAGAACTGATACCACAGCTCTAAATAAGCTGATAATTAAGGGGATACATAGATTCAGATAAGGTGCTTTTTTCAACTAAAAATTAATGATATTTTTCTTATTTCTCCACAAAAACATATATTGTGGTACTCATTAGAAGTGCCTCACTGAGGCACTTCTAATAAGTCCCCACAACATATGTTTTTGTGGAGAAATAAGAAGAATATAATGTGGATACCCCTCTTATTTCGGGCTATGAGATAATTTAGGACAATGTCTGTTGTATTTAGTACCAAAATGTATCTTGTGGTTACTCATTGGAATTGCCTCCCCAAGACCAATTCCAATGAGTACCTGCAAGACATGTTGGTGTAAAAATTAAAAAAAAAAATCTTTTCAAAGCTCTCTTATCTGGAACCATGTCAGATACCATCTTGACACTTGCCCTCTATTACCTTATCAGAGCCATGATTTCATTGCAACTTTCAAGCTAATGATTTAAGCAAAAATGAAAAGATCTGATTGGAAACTTTTCAGGTTTCTATATGTGTTTGTTGTTTTGTATGTATTTTAGGAAAGCTTTTACATATATCAACAAAACATACATGACACCCCCTTCCAAATCTAAACATCATCTAAACTGGAAATTGTCTGGATTAAATGGCATCCCTTTCACCCGGGGCGTCCAGCTGATATTGGCTTATAGTTGGGCAAGGCCTGCTATCCTTGTAGCAGGTAAGGGTAGGGAGGTGATGTTTTTATTTCTTCTGTTTCTTCACTTTCATTCCTGTTTCTCTTTCTTCCCTGTCCCTCCCTTTCATCTCTTCTGCTATCTCTTCTGTCTATTTTCTCCCTTTCTCTGGGAGACGACACAAAATGACCCACAAGGGTTGACGTGTCGTTAAACCCCAACTCAATCAATTATTATCATAGCTCCAAATAAGGGTCTTCTTTTTTCAACTAAAAAGTACAGGTGCAAAAAAGTGCAGGGAAGCTAGGGTAGTTATTTTGTGTAAGGCGACCTGTGAATGGTTCATAATAAAGATGAATTAAAACATTTTATTCTAATTTGAAGAAAAACTTTGTGTGTAATTTCTTGATTGTTTCAAAGGGATAAATGTTTCTGTGTGTGTTTGCCACATCACGAAAACACGCCTATATAATTTTGACCCCCTGAAGCCCCACTTTTATATAGTAAAACTGGGGTTTGCAGGGGTATACATTATTTTTTCTTATTTCTGCTCAAAAGCATAGATTGTGGGTACTCGTTAGAACCGCCTCGCCGAGGTGGTTCTAACGAGTACTCACAATCTATGTTTTGAGCAGAAATATGAAAAATATCAGAGTTTTTTTTATCTGAAAATTTTCAGTTTTTGGAGGTGAAATTTTCTATATATTTGAATAGGCGTGTTTTCGTAATGAGAGCCAAAAGAAGAAGTAGTGAAATTTCATAGTTTCAATTTTTGATACCAGCCAATTGAGGGGTTGCTACATTCAGCCTCCAAAAAGTCCCAGAAAGTGCTGATGACAGTGATGTTTTTCCTTATTTAATTTGCTGCGTAAAGCCTGGTCTTTGAATTAAAACAAAATTTAGAAGCCCAGCCATACCCTGATATGAACTCTTAACCACCAAAAAGGATGGAATTACTATGGAACTCTATGGGAAAAATAATTAGTTCCCTGTACCCAGAATGGAATCAGACTCAATTGAGTGACATCCCTTTATTATTACAGCCTATCACGTAATCAGATCAATCAGTGCTTGTATTTTCCGCTACTCTGAAACTAAAACCTAGAACCAAAAGCAAGTGGGAGTAAATGCTGATTACAGATCCAGATTTCATTTCGGAAAAAAAAAACTAAAGCACCAAATAGCACTGAAATTTGCACATACCGTAAAATGTTCACATACCGTAAAATACATACATGTACCATAAATACCCTAAATATCTAGACATCTGAACCCTTACCATGCTCAGCTTACAACTTAACCCTTAACTCATTTCCTGCTAGTGGCGACTTTTGTCATCTGCTGATAATCTTTGTAAACAGGTTCGACCTAAATCAGGCCCAAAACATGGGGCCTGATATGGATCCAAACTGTTTGACACTCTAACCGTATTCCTGAAAGATGCTTTTGAAAAAGTTAATTTAAAAAAAAAAATCCACAACTGACTAAAAAGCAAGCAAAATTATCCAGCATGCAAAGAGTTAAAGTGAATGGACACCCTTGGAGATTTTTCTGCCATTTATAAAGGAGACAACCATAATAACTTCCTGTTCCCTTTTCTTGTGTACCAATTCCCTTCTGAAAAAGGGTCTAAAAAAAAACATTTGCTATCTCTTCCCTTCTGAGTAGGGGTCTACTCTAAAAGGAAAGAATTTGCTCCCCTTTGGGGAGCAAATTCTTTCCTTTTAGAGTAGACCCGTTTTCAGAAAGGTGACAACAATTCTGACAGTTGTCTCTCAAACTTTGACTATTGTACTGGTCCACACTGTTTGCTAATAAAATTCTGTTTACTTATTTTGGGTAATACTGGTAATTAAATTCAAATGAAACAAAACTGTTAGAGAAAACAGACAAGAGTGGGTCTGGTAGCTCAAGGATATTTAACCCTTAACCTACGGATCACTTCTTATTATGTGCTGGTCCAAACTGTCACTCATAGCTATGCTGGAACAAAATGCTTGAAAAGGCACTGATACACCAAATTATACTTGAAATCAGTACTGAATATAGCAGAAATAGGATTACTGATATGAAATATAAGAATATTTTTCTGGGTGCATAATAATTAATTTAAAAAATGAGGCCACGAAAGGCAAGGCTGCAATTTTTATTTTTTAATTATTTATTTATTTTTTTTTTTTTTTTGCTTTCTTCCCTTTTTTTCCCCTGTTTTAGGAGTAAAACCTTAATTTTTTTTTTTTTTTTTTTTTTTAAATATTTTCTACAGAAGCAGCAGACAGGTAGACACATCAACAGGTAGTAAAATGGACCTGTTAAAATTTCAGGACATTTTAACCCATTAAAGATTGAATAAACTCTCCCACACTATATATCGGAAGAGTCCATTTTCGATTTTAGATATGTGAGGCTATATGATGTAGATATTCCTAAAGAAAGGTGGTTGAACTATTTGCAAACAGTTGAGACCTGATCAGATGCCATGTTCTGCGGCATCTGATCTGGGTCTGCACTGTTTTCCAGTTACCCTTTTAGGGGTCTCCATTCTTCAATGGGCTAATCATTACCATTCTCTGGGCTAATTCAAAGAAATTGATGATATTTTTTGTATTTTTTCCTAGAAAAATGGCTCTGAAATTTCAAAATTCCAAGAGGAGACAAATTGCATGAAATCTCAGGGCCTATTTTTCAAATATTTCAAACTGTCGCCAGCTGAAATTTTTGCCCCTCATGCAGAGCGTTAAGTCATTGTAGTCTGGAGACCCCTAAAAGGGTAATTGGCAAACAGTGCAAACCCAGATCAGATGCTGCAGAATGAAATGATGACATGAGTCCCCAGTGAAGACAAGGACCAGCCAGGTAATTTAATAAATAGATAAAAAAAAAACTGTTAATGACAAAAACTTGGACCAATCCAAGCATTGCAAAGCAAGATATCCCTCTACTCAGTCTACTTCCTGATACAAATAAAAGCACTGCAAAGCACTGCATAATATCCCTAATACCCCCACCCCCAACCCCACGCCATTGGTATGTGTTGAAACATGGTATGTCAGTAAGCAGAGGACTTGTTAAGGATGAATTCTTATTTCTCCATTAAAACATATGTTGTGGGTACTCATTATAAGCACCTCGATGAAGCACGTCTAATGAGTACCCACAACATAAATTTTAATGGAGAACAAGAGAAACTTATCCCAGAAGTATCATCAAATATTCCATCTTAACCCTTGTCCTGCTGAACCCGAATATACCCTGCTTTTGCAAACAGTGTAGATCCAGATCAGTTGGCTTCTGAAGAAGCCAACTGATCTGGATCTGCACTGTTTGCCATTAAATTTGTGAATGTCTATCAACAAACCGGATCAAGTAATCTGATTGGCTGAAAATTAGAAACGGGAGTGGCATCTTAATTTATTCAGCAGGACAATCTCTCTGATAAGCAATGCTTACATGAAATACCATCTGCAAATAGTATGTAAGTCAGTGCATGAAAATCATTTGATTTGGTAGAAAGAAACTCAAGTTATCATAACAAAAACCGGTTTATCAAGCATCAAAACAGACATAAGATGTAAGTGCAGTTTTTGAAATGATCCTATGTTTAAGTCAGTGTAGGAGTTCCAAAGTCAAATTATTGCAAGGAAACCAATTTTTAATGTTTATCAGGGACCATAACTCTTGTCAGTGTGAACACCTTAATACCATTTTCAAACTGACAAACCCCACAAATTAAATATGAACCAGATGAAAGATGTGGAAATCAGGGCATGGAAACCAATTTTTAACATCTGTAAGTGGTCATAACTCTGTAAATGATTGTCAAAATTATACCCATTTCAGATCTTCCTAACATTTTGCATGCTGGGTAAATATTTCAGCACATGACATTTTGAAATATTTTTCTTATTTTTTCTCAAAAAATAGGATCTGACATTTCATACAAATTGTCTTTAGGAGACAATTAGCATGAAGTGTCAGACCCTATTTTCTAGGAAAAATAAGTAAATATCATCAATTTGTTGTCTGCTGAATTTGCCCATAGTATGGTAAGTGATAATACTAATGCGCACACAAAGTTTCAATAAATCCTGTGAAACACAATTGAAGTTATTGCAGGGAAATGTAAGATACAGTTGACTCTCATTATCTCGACCTCGCTTATCTCGAATAACCACTTATCTTGAAGTGAAAATCTTGTCCCTGCTTAAACATGAAAATCTAACAACAGGTAAAAATATTGTGGAAAAGAGGAGAAATTTCTCTTTTCCACAATATTTTCAATATATCTCTAACTTCAAGAGTCCAATTACATATATATTTGTTAAATGTGTTTGTTGAATTATTTTTTCATCAATTCTGCAAATCTGATATGTCGAGGTACGGATATCTCGAAGTATTTCAGAGAGTCCCTTGGAATTCAAGATACGACCAGAGTCGACAGTATATAATACACACATACACACATATAACTGATGGATAGACATCTAATATGGAAATATAATACATAATACCCCACCATTATCACATGCCAGGGTTAAAAAAGGTCTATAACTGTAGAAAATCACTGAAATTTGACCATTAAGAATAACAGAAGGGGAACAACTCTGTCCACATTGTTTTTGTTTCCCTCCTGAAAAAGGAGTCGTCTTTAAAAGGAAAGAATTTGCTCCCTTTCAGACTGTGCAAAATGCATAGAAAAGCTAGTAGGAAGTGACTGAAGTTGTCTCCCTTGTTAAACAAGAAATCCGCGGAAGGCGTCATCGCACCTGCTGGCGCAAAAGTCACAGGAGCCACAATCAGAATGTGGTTATTAAATAAGTTTATTTCATTCTTAGCAGTGCTTAGTTGGAAAACTGGGTTGAAAAAAAATGAAGACAAAAAAGTGCCTAGTGGGGCACATATATTCCAGGCCAGTGCCATTCCCTCTAATGGCTATATCTTCAGCACTGACTTTTCGTATTATACAGCCCAATGATAATGGAACGTCCACGTAAAATGTGTAAAAGTCACTGGAGCGTGAAATATTGAAATATAGGTCAAGGTCACTGGGTCAAGGTACCTGCCAAGCCAGTGCAATGAGGTGAAGCACTATGCAAGGTTTAGTGGTTGTGGGTCTTATATTTGAGGAGATACCGAACATCAACATAAAATGTGTCAGTCACTGGAGTGCAAAATATAGGTCAAGGCCACCAGGTCAAGGTACCTGCCTAGTCAGTACATCCAGAAGAAGCACTATATAAGATTTGGTGGTTGAAGGCCTTACAGTTGAGGACATATGGAAGGGCGACGTAAAAGGTGTAAAAGTCAATGGAGCGCAAAATATAGGTCAGGGTCACCCAGTCAAGGTACCTGTGGAGTCTGTA
The DNA here is from genome assembly GCA_964016985.1 of Anodontia alba. Taxonomy (NCBI): domain Eukaryota; kingdom Metazoa; phylum Mollusca; class Bivalvia; order Lucinida; family Lucinidae; genus Anodontia; species Anodontia alba. Next base: position 5,878,209 of record OZ024832.1, on the reverse strand, counting down.
CATTGAGGAGAAGCACTATGTGAGGTTTGATGGTTGTAGGCCTTATAGTTGAGGAGATATTGAACGTCGACATAAAATGTGTAAAAGGCACTGGAGCACAAAATATAGGTCAAGGTCACCGGGTCAAGATACCTGCCAAGTCAGTACATCTAGGAGAAGCACTATGCAAGGTTTGGTGGCTAGAGGTCTTACACTTGAGGAGATCTGGAACGTTGACGTAAATTATATCAAAGTCACTGCAGCCAAAATATAGGTCAAGGTCACCAGGTCAAGGTATCTGCTGAGTCAGTACATTGAGAAGAAGCACTTTGCAAGGTTTGATGGTTGTAGACCTTATAGTTGAGGAGATATCGAACGTCGACGCAAAATGTTCAAAGTCACTGAAGCGCAAAATATAGGTCAAGGTCACCGGGTCAAGATACCTGTCGAGTCAGTACATCTAGGAGAAGCACTATGCAAGATTTGGTAGCTGTATGCCTTCTAGTTGAGAAGATTTGGAACGTCAACGTAAATTATGTCGAAGTCAATGGAGCGCAAAATATAGGTCAAGGTCACTGGGTCAATGTACCTGCCAAGTCTGGAGGTCAGGGAGATGTGTCATGCAAGGTATGATGGTTGTCGTAGAATTGTAGTTGATTAGAATACTAACTTTGATGTAAATGTCGAACTTCGACATAACAGAACTGTTAACAGACAGACGGACGGATGAACGGACAGACGAATGGAAAAGCGGGCACCTATGTCGCAAAGTCAGGAGGGCAGGGAGATGTTTCATATAAGGTTTGATGGTTGTTTAGTCTTGTAGTTGATTAGAATACTAACTTTGACATAAATGTCGAACTTCGACATAACAGAACTGTTAACAGACGGACAGACAGACGGACGAACGGACAGACAAATGGAAAAGCGGGCACCTATGTCGCAAAGTCTGGAGGTCAGGGAGATGTTTCATGCAAGGTTTGATGGTTGTTTACTCTTGTAGTTGATTAGTGTACTAACTTTGACATAAATGTCGAACTTCGACATAAATGTTGACAGACAGACGGACGAACGGACAGACGAAGTGAAATCCGGATACCTATGTTGCAAAGTCAGGAGGTCAGGGAGATGTTTCCCGCAAGGTTTGATGGTTGTTTAGTCTTGTAGTTGATTAGAATACTAACTTTGACATAAATGTCGAACTTCGACATAAATGTTGACAGACAGACGGATGGACGGACGGAAAATCGGACGCCTATATCGCACCCTGCTACAAGCAGGTGCGATAAAAAGGCAGAATATCTACAATGTGTATCACGTCTTCTTAGCAATGTCAAACCTGAGATCTTCCCCACCCCCATAACTAAGCATAAAATGTAAGATTCAATCAAATGTTTAAAATGATTACCACATGAAAATATAGTTATCACATGGAAAATTAAAAAAAAAACAAAAAAACTCTGACATCAAAATGGGATAATTAAAGAGGAACGCAACCTTAAAAGGTATTGTGCTTTAAAGTAAAGAACTTTACAAACAATGAATTTTGACACATATTTGATCAGAATCGGGGGAAAATTAAGTAAGTTATAGACAACTGAATATTTTAACATTGGTGGTATGGGCGCCGCCATTTTCAATATTTAATGAGGTTTCATAAAAATTAAAATTCATTTCATAAAGGTAGTTATTCTCATAAAGTTGGTTTATTTTGGGGGAAATGATTGTTTGTCACTAGAATTAAAAGATCTGTAGCAAAATTATTCTTAAAACCATATTTATTTTGGGCTGTGTGATGTCACAAAGCCTACAATATGGCGGCTTCCATGACAGCGATTTTAAATATATTCTTTCTAGGCCGATTTTGAAAAGTCTTGCATCAAATAAATGGCTTGTTAAGCACTTTACTCCAAGATATACTTGCGACTTATATTGCATTTCCCTTTAATTTGAGAAGCGTTGCCTTCCTTTAAAGTGTATCTGAGTGGGTCATGTGTAAGAGACGGGTGTCCTTGCAAATAACTAGACTAAAATTATACAAATCCTGTGCCTTATGACCAAGTTTTACCCCATTTATAAGTACTTTAAGAAATGCTTTCAAGTGACCAATTTAGAGATTATATCAATTTAAATCCTTCTTATTGTTGGTACTGGTAATAAGTGGTAATCCTATATTTAACCCTTGTCTTGCTGAACCGGGATATGCCCTGCCTTTGCAAAAAGTGTAGATCCAGATCAGTTGGCTTCTGAAGAAGCCAACTGATCTGGATCTACACGGTTTGGTATTAAGTATGTGAATTTGTATTGACAACCTGGATCAATCAATCTGATCAGCTGAAAATTAGAAGTGGACGTGGCATCTTAATTTATTCAGCATGACAAGGGTTAAACATGAGCATTCTAGAGGCAAATTCAGCAGATGACAAAATAACTAATTTGTTTCTTATTTTTCCCTGATAATAGGGCATAAAATTTTTATGCAAATTGCTTCCATAAAAGACAATCTGCATAAAATGTTAAGCCCTATCTTCAAAAAAAAAAAAAAAAATAAATAAATAAATAAAATAAATAAATAAATAAATAAATAAATAAAATAAAATGTTGCCAGCCACTGTTCAAATTTATCACATCAAAGGTACAAATGATTTGAACCACCAGAAAAAAACTACATTTATGGCATTTGCCAACAGTAAAGAACTGGAAAGTCTGGTCAGGGTCTACACTGTTGTTGTTCTGAATTCTCCATAGTTTTATGTACAGAGCATACAAATAGCACCAGTCATGACCAGAATAACAAAGGCTGGTCCAGGTTTATGATGGTCACTCAGGATATGGAAGGTGGATTTTACTGTTTACCCCTGCTCAAATAAACTTTATCCAGGTCATACCAATTGATTGTCAATCAAATGAAACATACTAGGAGAAAATATACCTTAGGTACACGTTGACCCCAGATAAACCTGCCTATTCATCTAATCAGGCCTCGAGGTTATAAAACTTTTTTCATGCTCAGTTTGAGCATGAAAAAAGTTTTATAACCTCGGGCCAGGCCCTTTGCTGTATACTCACAGAATTGTTGAATATTGCAGAATACCGCATTTGACCTAATTACCGCACTGTGCACTTAGGTTTTTCAAAATTACTCGGAAAACTTGTAGTAAATAAAATAAATATCCACCTACTAAAAGTATGCTTTAAAAACAAGATACAGCAAATGACTTATCTAATGGTGTTTAAGTGATGATTTTGTGTTTTATTTTTCTGATTTTCTTTATGAAATATATGTTGTGGGTACACATTTGAATTGCATCGACAAGTCGATGCAATTCAAATGGGTACCCAAAACATGTGTCTTTATAAAGAAGTAGACAAAACGTACACTGGCTGTAATTTGAAGACTATGGAATTGCTTGACTGTGCACTTACAGGAGTATGTGCGGTAATTAGGTTGAACACGGTACCCAGTTTTTATCAAGTTGTGGGTCTAATATTGCTGATCTGGATATTTACTTCCCTTAAGACACTTTTTCTCCTGATACAACTCAATTCTATTTTCAAACAAGCGTGAACTCGGTTTTACACTTCATCTTAAATCATAGAAGCTTAACCCTTGTCCTGCTGAACCCGGATATACCATGCCTTTGCAAACAGTGTAGATCCAGATCAGTTGGCTTCTGAAGAAGCCAACTGATCTGGATCTGCGCTCTTTGCCATTTAGTATGTGAATTTGTATCAACAATCTGGATCAAGTAATCTGATTGGCTGAAAATTAGAAATGGGCATGGCATCTTATATTTATTCAGCAGGACAAGGGTTAACAATAATTACCCTGAATATATGGACACCATAATCAATCATACTTTTTTAACCAATTTTTTTTTTTTTATTTCCCCACAAAATCATATGTTTTGATACAGGTTAGAAGTGTCTCAAAGAGATACCTCTAATCAGTACCTACAACACAGGTTTTCAGGTATTCACTCTTATCTAGACCTATGATGATGATGATGATGACGATGACACACTTGTAACACATGAACAGAACTTCCACTTGCATCAACTGATTGAGACTTACTTGGCAACTGGGTCCATATGTCTTGGCCAGTCAATTTTCCCTGCTAAAATTTTCTCGTAAATGCCGAATGGTTGTTCATCAAAAAATGGAGGATATCTGTAACAAAACATAAACCAAAATGAACCCTCTTGCTATGTTTACTGTTTGCAAAACTACAAGATTAACTAAATAATTTAACCAACAATATTATTGGACTCTATGAAATTTATTTGACAGTTTGAAAAATTAACATAATATAACTTGTTATTAAAGTGCTAATATGTAGTGAATACAGAAAGCTGATCTATATTGTGTTCAGACTAGTACACAACAACCTCCTTATACAATCCAACCTGTACTAAACAAGCACCTATGGGATAATCAAAATGTGCTTGCTTAAGCCAGGAGCTTGCTTAATACAGGTGAGTTTTAATGCAATTGCCTTTTTCAGGAACAGAGTGCAGGCTTGCATGAAACAGGTTGCTTGCTTAATAGAGGTGGCCACTATGACAGGTTTTACTGTAACACTATTGCTGGGATCCAAAGCATGAGTGACACTGATCTATCATCCCAAGTGAGTAAATAGTCTTCAAGACATGAAGCTAAATCGCTGGACCATAAAATATAGGTCACTGACCTTCATAAACTTGATAGGTCAATCTGATGGTAACACTGATCCATTATACCAACTTTGATGTTAATCCATTATATAATCTAGAAGATACGGATTAAATCACTAGACCATGAAATATAGATCATGCTGATTTATATTTACTTTGAGGTCAAAGTTTGGACTACACTGTGTCATTATATGTAAATATGACACTTAGGCCTCAAATAGTGAGAGATATAAAACAAACTCACAGGGCTATGAAATATAGGTCACATAATCCCAAACTATGATAGTCATACATCAAATTATCTTCAAGATGTTACTTGAAATCACTGGACCATGAAATATAGGTCACATAGACCTACATTTACTTTTAGGTCAACTGTCGGATCATACTGATTCACAATTCCAAATAATGATGTTCATACATCAAATAAGTGGTAATAAGTGGTAATCCTATAAAAATATAGGAGACAATCTGCATGAATTGTCAAGTTCTACCTTCAATAAAAAAATTAAAAAAAAAAACAACAAATAAAATAAAACAAATGTCACTTGCCACTGTTCAAATTTATCACGTAAAAGGTACAAATGATTTGAACCACCAGAAAAAACTACATTTATGGCATTTTCCAACAGTAAAGAACTGTTCAAGTCTGTTCAGGATCTACATTGTTGTTGTTCTGAATTCTTCATAGTTTTATATACAGAGCATGCATTCAAGATATAAGGCAAAATCACTGGACCATGAAATATAGGTCAAGGTGACCTACATTTGTTAAGATGTCACTTGTGGCGTCACAGAACCAATATCCAGAGTATCACATTAATCCATGAAATAGTATTCAAAATATAAGGCACAATCACTGGGGCATGAAAATAATGTCATAATGACCTTGACCTTATTACAATGAATGTTGATGTGATAAACATGTCTGATGCCCAACCTTCTTTATTAAGAAGCTGTTTGTACAAACAAACTGCAATATACTACTTTATTGGACTGTCCTAGATTTTGACCTCTAGCCATGCCCCAGGGCATGACACAGCGATTCATAGATGTACAATGGAAGAGAATCCTCCCAGGTACCCCCATACCAAATATGAAAAGTTTTTTTATCAGTGGCTGCAGAGTTGTAAGTAATCAAAAAACTTCAAAGTAAAACTTGGTTATAGAAAGGGTTAACGGATGGAATCATGGATGGACAGACAGACAGAAGGATGGATGGAAGGATGGAAGGGCAGACAGATGAATGGATGGACAGATCTGATGAAAACTATATACCCCTTCGGCATACTTTGTATGGCGGGGGTATAAATAAAAACATGTTACTATGGCACCTATTCTCATAAATCTTAAGCAAACATTGTTCTTAAGTTAAGAGCAACAAGGTGGCATTTCTGTTACAGCTCCTCTTCATTTGTTCACTCTGGCCACAAGATTATAAATCATTTTTCATGCTCAACTCAGTTGAGCATGACATTTTCTCAGCTAATAAATATGAAAATGCCAACAATAGTTGGCATTTTCATATTTATTAGTAGAGAAATTTTCATGCTCAGCTATTTTTAGCAAGAAAGAATTTGCGATTGTTAGTAATTAGAGATTTATTAGCTGGAAAAGTTTCAGGCTCAGCTGGGTTGAGCATGAAAAAAGTTTTATAAACTCGGGGACTGGTCTTCTTTAAACTGCAGTTCTGTGATGTTGTTTCATGTCATTCAAACCTTATTTAGTGCTTTGGGAGGGCTGTCTTCCATGATCGTGGCCTTTCTTGGGTATCCCCATATATATACATGTATCGTATTTACCTAAGTATTGGGACACCTTATCTACTCGCCATACTTGTCCTAAAATTTGAAATAGTCCATGCTACTACCTGTTGATGTGTCTGAAATATTGCTGTATGTATAGCAAACAGTGTAGACCCTGATCAGATGCCGCATTCTGCAGCATACACTGTTTGCAAAGGCCTATCTGACCCAATACTTAGAGTTATTATGGTATATTACTTCAAATTCCAAGATAATAGTTCAAAAGACAATAAAAGTTATCAGTCAAAATTCATGAAATGGGACAATTTCCTGAGTTTGAACTGAATGGCAATCAGTGCAGACCATGATTAAACTGCTCTCCAGGGTCAATCTGAACTTATTCTACAATGTTTACTCAGGTAAATTTGAATATTTAGGGTAAAGCAAAAAAAAAAAAAAAGTACTCAGATTCTCAGTCACCTTTTTTTTCTTTTCTTTTTTTTTTTTTTTTTTTTTTTTTTGAAAAAAAAAAAAACGGATGCATGTGGGTGGCTTTTTATCTTAAATTTAATGTCCTAGTTGGGTACATTCTTGGACATTTTTGGTTCATTTGGCAAAGCAAAATGGCAGGGCCCAAACAGAAAGCATTGGAAATCCAAGTTTTCAGTCTCAAACATCATAATCAGATCATAATTTACCAATTTTCTTTGATTGTTAAGTAAGAATATCATACATTTGTGGTCGGGATAGCATACTGGTTAAAAATAAATATCAGATAAATAAGAATCTCAACTGTCATGTATTTTTCATGAACTAAAAATAGTTTCCACTGAAAAAAAAAAAGTATATACAGGACTGTCGGGCTAAATGAGGAGGTGCCTGAGAATCTAACTTTTTTCCCCCTAAATATAACAGGCATTAACTAAGTGCTGTAACTTAATAAAAACACAATCAGTGCAGTGACACACTCAATCTGGTGACATACAATCAATCCAGACACATATTCAACCAAATTCCATATGTGCAATGCAAACAATCAATCAAGCAACACACATACAATCATGTGACAAAACTCAACAATGTGACAATGTGACCAATCATGTGACAACATTCAGTCATGTGACCAATCGTATGACAACATTCAATCATGTGACCAACCAAATGACAATATTCAATCCAATCATGTGATACATGTACTGCAATCAACAAATACATGAAACATAATGAAACCAACCTCCTTTTGCATTAAATTTTTAAATTTTTAACATATTTTATTGAAAGAGAGAAGGCTTTGCTTGTGTTGAGGTTTTACGGCCCAGTCAACCCAATGGGGTCATGTCAAGCGGGCAGGCTTAGTCCTCTAAGCGGTTAACCAGTATTTTGCACATTCTTTCGCCAGAAACTGACAACTGCCCTTCTTGAATCAGCGGAAGGGAGAGAATGATCTGAGAAAATATTTCATGATCAATCTCCACGAAAGAATGTTGCCGACCACGGCGGGGTTGAACCCGCCACCTCCTGGTCTCCAGTCAGACTCTCATCCAACTGAGCCACCGAGGCCGGCTTGATAGAAGGCTGATTTCCTAACAGTATTTTTGTTCTATATGTATTGTTCTTTTTGATCCCATGAAATTATAAAAGGGAAATGCAAGCAAAAGAAATTTGGTTACATTAGTTAAACCTAATTGCCAAATGTCAATATTTTAATGACATTGTGTTCTTATATTTCTGAGAAAACAGGGTGAACCACCTCTAAATGAAACAATTCACATGAAGTGTTCTCAGAAAAATACAAAAATATCACAAGTCTTTCATCTGCTTTAAAAATTACTTTCTAAAAGATGTAAAATTCACTTTAAAAGTGAGTTTTACATATTTTTAAAACTGATTTTTTTAGCAAAGATATGAAGACCTCATGTATTTGCCTTGAAACACGACTGTACCTTTTCATTTATTTATTTCACATTTCAATTTAATGAGTGTATACCAAAACAATTCTGAAAAGGGTTGAACTTAGAAGATTTTTTTTCTTACCCAACTAGCATTTCATAAACGAGAATTCCTAATGACCACCAGTCTACCGCCTTACTGTGTCCTTTACTTTGTATAATCTCTGGAGCCAGATATTCAGGCGTACCACACAACGTCCACGTCCTGTGAAATCAACACAAAAAGCAGTGCATTCATGGCAGCCAACACACATTTAAATACAACATTCCAGCAACCCATGACCTTCGGCAGTTTAAATTATTTTTCTTATTCATCTGAGAAAATAGGGCTTAAATGTGCAAATTGTCTCTAAAGAGACAATGTGCATAAAATATCAAGAAAACAGGGCTTGGCATTTTGTGCAAATTTGATCTTAGAGACAATTAGCACAAAATGTCAAGCTCTTTTTTCTTAGAAAAATAAGAAAATCATCCCTTATTTCTCATCTGCTAATCTTCTTGTCAGCAAACAAAGGGTTAAAAACCAGTAGGTTCAAGGCCACATATTTTATTCCATTTTTCCATGGAAACATATGTTCTGTAATCTTTTTTAAAATCACCTCGATCAGTAACAAATGTTTACATGAAGCAATTTGACCCATTCATCCCGAAATATCTATGATGGACTCTTCTATCTCTGAATTTGGACAAGTATATAGTCTTTCCAAACAGGGTGTTAGACACAAAACACAAACAGAATGGCAATATTGTATAAATATAAACCAGACAGCAATATTAAACCTTGTCCTGCTGAACCTGGATATGCCTTGCTTTTGCAAACAGTGTAGATCCAGATCAGTTGGCTTCTACAGAAGCCAGCTGATCTGGATCTGCACTGTCTGCCATTCAGTATTTGAATTTGAACCCGGATCAAGTAAACTGATTGGCTGAAAATTAGAAGTGGGCATGGCATCTTAATTTATTCAGCATGACAAGGGTCAACCCTTAAAGCCCTAAGCAAAACTAAAGCAGGCAACATTTTTTATTTTTGTTATTATTTTTTAGGGAAAATAAGATTGGACATTTCATGTGAATCATCTGCTAGGGGCCCCAATCACAACTGGAGCAGACAACATTTTTATTTATTTTTTTACTATTATTATTTTTCAGAGAAAATAAAACTTGATATTTCATGTGAATCAGCATCCTAGCAGCTATACAGATGATTCACATGAAATGCCAAACCTTATTTTCAGTAAAAAATACTAAAAATCAAAATATTGTCTGCTGCAGTCAAGACTGGGGAGGAGACGATTCACATGGAACATTAATTCTTATTTTCTCTGAAAAATAATAATTATAAACTTTAGGAATGCTGTTAGCTAAATTTTGCTTAAAGGGTTAACCATTTCATCTGGACCTACACTATTTGCCAAGATCAGTCAGATTGAAAGGGTTATGAAAACTACACATATTAATACCATATTTACCCTAAATATTCGAACATTGTATTGCCTCAGCATATCTGTTCAAAATATGAACAAATCCATTTACTATCTGATGACTTGTCTAAAAATATTTACTGAATGGCAAACTATGCCAACCCTGATCAAACAGCTCCTATATAGGAGAAGTTTGATCAGGGTCATGGACTGTTTGCCAGGAATGTCTGTCTGAATATTTCATAAGGTAACCATGGTACTCAGTCAATCAAAAGTCTGTCTTTTCTTATCCAAATCAAGGTTAAATCAAAGCAAATGATGGATGATTAGCAGCGACTTAGTCGAGATGAGGCAATTTAGCACCACCAACAAAAATACAAGCTAATTTGTGACCAGAATAACTCTGGTTTAGGTTCTTTTTTTTTTACCAAACAGTACTAGGTACTTTTATTTTATTGTTAGCGGTGAAATCAGTGTATATCTGGTGAAAATAAAAGTGGCATCAATCACTAGTGAATTGATATCATATCATTTCACTATAGTGAATGATACGATTTATATTTTCACTCCTTGCTTTGGGCGACTTCGGTTTTCTTCATTGTTTCAGAAGTGGATCCTACCTCCACTTCAGATTTTTGACCACCTCTAACTTCTTTGTTTCTTAACTAAAGTATCAAGTGTTGGTATACATTTTCTTAGTTAGAATGTAAGGAACATTTTGGTATCAAAATTATTTCCATTTGCCGATTTTTTTTTTTGCTTTTGTCTCTCCAGCGTTTCACATGTTAAGCACTGAGCATCGACGCCATGACGTTCATGTTTTGTTTGGTGAAGTTAGTTATGACGTCAGAAACGCGCAATGGCGTGTAAACAATAAAATAAAAAGAAAATTTACTCTTTTTCAGTGAATACCATAAACATTTCATCTCGTGTAATGAAAACATTCAAATTTTCACTTGTGCTTCACACTCGTGAAAATACTGATGTTTTCATTACACTCGATGACAATATTTATGGTATTCACAGAAAAAGAGCAAATATCCTCTATTTATTTCTCCATGAAAACATATGTCGTGAGTACATTCTCATAAGAAAAGCCTCACTTCAACACATTTTTCACGGAGAAAAAAAAAAGAAATATTGACAGAGGAATTGTTGAGGAGTACTTGGTGATAATTATGGGATAAATTTCTCCAGTTCTTCATAAAAAACATATATTGTGGGTACTCATTAGAAGTGCCTCGATGAGGTGCTTCTAATGAGTACCCACAACATATGTTTTTATGCAGAAATAAGAAAAATTATCCCAGAATTATCACCAAGCACTCCTCCTTAACAATTCCTCTGTATTTAGATGGATGTCCCTATATATCTACAGCTACGGACTAGTGTAGACTCAGATCAACCTATACAAATACACTGTCTGATCAGTGTCTACACTGCCAGCTAACAGAGTGGGATAAACTTAATGATTCTATGAGAAACAAGAATAGCTCCTAATCGCATTGCACAGATGCACAACTTGATATGAATCTATGCTGATCACATACCATAATAACCCTTATTATTCGGACAGACAGGCCTAAGCAAACAGTTAGGATTAAGATCAGATGCCATATTCTGAGAATTTTATCTGTCTACACCTTTGCTCAGACCTGTCTGTCTGAATACTTAAGGAAGATACATAGAGTTTATTCATTCTCCTATTTTAAATATGGGATTTATAAACCGAGGGAGGTAAAAAGAATCCGATAAAGAAACCAGTGCAAAGCACGAGTTTCTTTATGAGATTTTTTTTACCTCCTGAGGTTTATAAATCCCATATTTAAAATAGGAGAAATGAATAAACTGTATATTACATGCATTTCGCCGCAATATACACCATTTAAGAGGCTTTTGTGGCAAGTCTAGTCTGCCAGTTTGTTTATGCTGTCATTTCTATTTTGGTCGGCGTAGTAATAACTAATATATTTAGGATAGCTTTTGTTTTTATCCTATATGATACTGACAGCAGGGTCAAAATCTAGGCATATGTTACAAAAAAAAAGTAGTTCCGGTTAAAGAGATTTATTTCCCCGGCTAAGAGGAAATATTTCTTCTTAGAAAACAAGGAAAATACCAATTTTATGTCTGGTAGAAATCATGGTATTTCTTGGTTATGCATGTAATATAATAATATAACCACTTGTTAATGACTGAGCCACTACAAGAGATAGTAGTAATAGTAATGCTACGGTACTGTCACTATTGTTATACTTGCTGCAGCTGCTGCTGATGATGATGATAATGATGACAAAAATGATGAAAAAGTTGCTGCTAATATTCATGCAGGCTTCAATTAAGTGAAATCCACATCAGCCATGATATAGATACATCATTGCCAGTGTCTGCAAGTCTGAAGCAAAATCACATTAAAGCTGACATGGAAGCAATAAGGCCAAAATAAAATATAGATGTGTTTCTGGTTCCTTCCCAAAATACACTACAACCTCTTTATAACATGGTTTGTTATAACACGATTTCGAATATAACATGGTTTAAAGATGGATACCAAAATGTATAGATTATATTGAAAAATGACCATAAATGGTCATTTTTCAATATAATCTATACATTTTTGTTTGGATATAACACGGTTGTTTAACTTACACGGTTTATCCTATGGACCCCAACAATAGTATTATAAAGAGGTTGTGGTGTATATTAGGATGGTAAGTCAGTTTCACATTTTTTATATATTTTTTATATTGTGTTTGGGTAACCCAATACATACATGTTTGTGTTGAAGTTTTACTGCCCAGTCAACCCAATGGGGTCATGTCGAGTGCGGTCAATTTACCTAACCACATGTTTACTGGGCAGGCTTAGTCCTCTAAGCAGTTAACCAGTGTTGTGCACATTCTTTTGCCAGAAGCTGACAACTGCCCTTCTTGAATCAGCGGAAGGGAGAGAATAGCAGTAGAAAATATTTCATGATTAATATCCGCGAAAGAATGTTCCGACCTCGGCGAGGGTTGAACCCCCGACCTCCTGGTTTCCAGTTGGATGCGCATTCAACTGAGTCACCGAGGCCAGCATAATACATACATGTATTAGCAGTTGGTTTTCCCATTGTATTCATCTGTCTGGACACTGTCATGGTCATAGAAAGATTTCAAACTTATTTGTTGACTTCAGACACGTAATAGCAAATAAGCCATTATGTTTGTTTTGGAAAAGACCCAAATCAAGAGGACCAAACAAAATCAGCAGTTAAAAAACAAAACAGATTACATAAAGAAAAAGTGCAGTCAGAATCAAAAATCATAGTTGGGCATGGTACCGGAAACATAACTATTTTTTCCTTGGCCTAAACAACGATATTGGTGACAACATCAATAATATAGATTTATATAAAAGTAAAAAATATTTTTTTTTTTTTTCAAATTTGTCCACAAAAGCATTGTTGCAGATACTGATACTCATTGGAAGGGCTATAACTCTGATATTCAACAGAAGAACTGTAACTCTGATACTTATCAGGTGGGCTATAACTCTGATACTCATCAGGAGGGCTATAACTCTGCTACTCATTAAAATGAATGAGCATCCACAACAAATGTTTTCATAGAAAATATATTTATCTGAAAACTATATTTACCCTAAGTATTGGGACAGACAGATCTGAGCAAACAGTGCAGACCAAGATCAGATGTCACATCTTGTGGATCTTGGTCTACACTATTTGCCACTCATCCAGCAGTTTTTAAACACATCAGCACATAGTAAAATGGACTAAATCAAATTTTAGGACAATTATGGTAAGGAATTATGGTGTCCTAATATTTAGGGTATATGTGGTAGCACATATAATAGGTAAAAATCCTGAAATACTTAATTCCTTATGGAGTAGTTTTCCTAATAAGGAAAAGACTTTAACTTTTACCACTCATTTCGCTAATTCAGCAGACAACAAATTGGTGATAATTTTTCTTAATGTTTCCAGAAAACAGAATGTGACATTTCATGCAAATTTGTCTCCCTTAAAACAGGATTAGACATTTTATGCAAATTGTCTCCAATGGAGACAATTTGCATGAAATGTCAAATCATGTTTGCATGTTTTCACGCAACGTTAAAATGTCGTCTGCAGAATTTTTTTTACCCAGAGTGCTAAGCATTAAAGAGACATATATATATATATATATATATATATATATATATATATATATATATATATATATATATATATATATATATATATATACATGTACAGTGCACCAAGAAGCAAGATGCTGTTCACTCAGGCATGCAATGCTAATCAGACTGGTTCCCAGGCTTCTTACCCAAACAGCATCTCAAAGATTAAAATCCCTAGAGCCCACCAGTCTACAGCTTTATTATAGCCTTTGCTCTGAATAATTTCAGGGGCCAGATATTCTGGTGTACCACAAAGGGTCCATGTTCTAAAATTAAAAATTTCTATAGTAACAAATAATCCTATTTTCAAATCTAAAAATTAAAATCTAAAAATTTACCAGTCTGAACTTGAGGCAGCCAAACAAAGTAATTTTTGTAAGTATAAATACTGATGTTTTTCTTATTTCTCCATGAAAATATTTTGCGGGATCTCTATATATGTTCAAAATGAGACAATTATAATAAGATGAATAACACATTTTTATGGAGATATAAGAAAAATATTCCTTTTACTCAACTTTTTGGAATGCCTATAAAATTCAACTTACATCTCAAACATAGTTCTAGCTGAGTTACTTTTTTCAATCTCATTATACAATGCACCACTAATGCTGGATACAGAGATAAATACCGTATTTTACTTAATTACCACACCGCGCACTTAGGTTTTTTAAAATTACTGGGAAAATTGTAATGAAATATGTATCCACCTATTAAAAGTATGTTTTAAAAACAAGATGGGGGCCATGGCAGTCATCTCAGCTTTTCGATTGCTCAGAGTTCGATTGGAACCACTTTAGCTATATTTGATCTACAAGTCACCCTAACGCTTCCTATCAAATTTCAAGTCAACTGGCCTTTCGGTTCAGAGGAAGAAGTAAAAAATAGATTTTCAAGACGGCATTCCCATCAGAATGATTTTAGCTATTTTTGGTCTACAAGTCACTCTGATGCTTCCTACAAAGTTTCAAGTGAATTGGCCTTTCAGTTCAGGAGACGAAGTGAAAAATAGATTTTCAAGATGGCAGTGATGGCAGCCATCTTGGATTTCCGATTGAAAAGATTTTAATTTACAAAAAAAGTTAAGAGAAAAGTCCAGGGAGTGCCACAATCACAAACTGCAGCCCTTCCCAGACACCAAGAGGAAGAAGAAACTGACAAATCCAAAGAAGCACAAATCAAACAAACATACGAAAAGCACTAAGATTAGCTCTCTCTTCCCCAAGAGAGGTAATCACAATGCTAAAAGGACTGAAACAACAAGAACAAAATGACACAAGTCAAGGTAAGACAAAAAACAAATCGCCTCATAGCATAAACCACAAAGCAAGAAAGAGTGAGTCACCCTCATGCTTCCTACCAAGTTTCAAGTCAATTGGTCTTTCAGTTCAGGAGAAGAAGCAAAAATTAGATTTTCAAGATGGCAGGCATGGCAGACATCTTGGATTTCCGAGAACTGTTTTAGCTATTTTTGATCTACAAGTCACCCCGATGCTTCCTAACAAGTATCAAATCAATTGGACTTTTGGTTTAGGAGAAGAAGCGGAAAATAGATTTTCAAGATGGTGGTCATGGTGGCCATCTTGGATTTCTGATAGAAAGTAATTTAGCTACTTTTGATCTTTAAGTCATCCTGATACTTCCTACCAAATTTCCAGTTAATTGGCCTTTCGGTTCAGGAGAAGAAGTGAAAAATGGACTTCGAAGCTGGCGGCCATCTTGGATTTTGGACGACTTCAGCCATTTTTGATCTACAAGTCACCCCAATGTTTCCTACCAAGTTTCAAGTCAATAGGTTCAGGGGTGTAGGAGGAGTAGGCTTTTAAACAAATTGTTTACGCCACATGCTGCACGAAGCACGACGGACATTGACCGATCATAATTACTCACCTTGAGCAATTGTGCTCAGGTGAGTTAACAAGATCAGCAAATGACTTGTATCATAGTGTATATGTGACACTTTTGTGTGTGTTTTTTTTTTCTAATTTTCTTTATGAAAGCATATTTTTTATATTATGTTGTGGGTACTCATCTGAATTGCATTGGCAATTTTAAATGGGTACTCACAACATATGCCTTTATAAAGAAGTAGGCAAAAAAAGTATATTGGCTATAATCTAAAGACTACAGAATTGCTCGACTGTGTTTATAGGGGTATGTGCGGTAATTAGGTTGAATATGGTAACATGTTGCATCCAAACAACAATATTATAAATCATATAAAAATAATTTTCTATATAGCTTTTATTTATCTTTAAACTGTTTTATATCCAAAACTGCTATACTGAACCATGTAAGAAAGATGTTTCTGTGGTGTATTGACATCTGTCTTGTGTTTTTGTGGAGAAATAACAAAAATATTTATCTGGACACCTCCCCTACTGGCCGCCTGCAGCTATGCCTTGGAAGAAATACCTGTAAGAGTATTCTTGCAAAACTAATATACATTAAGAATATTAACCCTTGTCCTGCTGAATAAATTAAGATCCCACTTCTAATTTTCAGCCAATCAGGTTACTTGATCCAGATTGTTGCTATAAATTTGCATACTTGATGGCAAACAGTGCAAGTCCAGATCAGTTGGCTTCTTCAGAAGCCAACTGATCTGGATCTACAATGTTTGCAAAACAGGGTATATCCGAGTTCAGCAGGACAAGGGTTAAATATTACATATCATATGTTGACAAGAGGTGTCATAGCAGAAGAAACAGAAGAAAATATTTCTTTTTATAAACATACTATGATTTTATTTTTTTCTTCTATTTTTGCAAGGAAATTGAACTACCGGTATAAACATTTCATGTGAATCATTCTTTGTATTGTATCAAATTCCTGTGTGCATCAGTACTGGTTGTGGTCCTTCTAGGCTGTGGTGGCCCTAGCCAAGGCTGAATTACAAGAACCATAGAGATATGAGTGCCTGCTCTCACTGTACCTTAGGTTGATGACAAGCCACAGCGTGAGCTAATTAACATCTCTGGCACCGATCTGATGTGAGCCCTCCTGCTTGGTGATCAGACAAGGTTGGTGACTAACACATTCTGCACTTGTATCAGGGCTATGATGAAGCTGAAAATCTTAGGACTCTCATGTCTGAATTCCCATACTTACAGCCTTGTGGCCTTCCAGCCAATCAGGGCGAAGTTTTTATCACAAACCCTAAGCATTGTTTCAAGCCACCTGGGGATTCAGTAAAACTAATCAGGTTTTCCACCATAGCCTCAGTTTGTCACTAGTGCCTGGTTTCACTAAAAGTCTAGCATGAAATGAATGAAGTTTCAGCCTACTTGCACTAATAGAAACTGAGAAAATATCTGCCAAATTTCAAAGTCACAAAAGGGCCAAAGTGCAAAACATGCTTAAAACCTTTAAAGTGCCAAGCAAAATTTGTAGCAGATGACAATTCTTTTTATTTTATTTTTTTATTTTTCAGAGAAAACAGATCTTGACATTTCACGTGAAATTTCAAGACTTGTTTTCTCTGAAAAATAGAAAAAAAAATTAAAAAATTGTTGTCTGCTGCAATTGTGATTGGCACTTTAACGGTTAAAAGAGTTATTTAACTTCTTTGTTTCAAGAATCAAAGCCTCCATCCAGGATATTAACCCTTGTCATGCTGAATAAATTAAGACGCCACGCCCACTTCTAATTTCCAGCCAATCAGATTACTTGATCTGGGTTTTTGATAAAAATTCACATATTTAATGACAAACAGTACAGATCAAGATCAGTTGGCTTCTTCTACACTGTTCACTAAGACAGGGCATGTCATTTTCAGCAAGAGAAGGGTTAATTATCAGTTAAAATGCATCTGGCTGGGACAGTTTCCTATCTTTGAAGTTACCTAACAGTACTTTCAGAGAAGAAGTATTTTAAATATTGGCTTATTCTATCTAGATCAGAGTAATAAGCTAACTACTGTATTTGCCCTAAATAGGGAGACACTTTAACTCTCTCCCATATTTGTCCTAAAATTTGAGCAAGTCCATCTGACTAACTGTTGATGTATCTAAAAACTGCTGGTTGAGTGGCAATGCAGACATCAATCAGACCCCACAAAAAGCAGCACCTGATCTAGGTCTACATTGTTCCCTCAAGCTGTTTTGTCCCAATAGTTAGGGTTATTAAAGTATTTTTATGTTGTTGTTTTTTTTTCTTTTTTGTTTCTTCTGAATACAGGGATTAGCATTTCAGTAATCAAATAATAATAAGGCAAGCTGAACTTTAAGAGAAAAGATGAGGCAATAAAAAGTATACATTTTTTTTTAATTTTTTTTATTTTTAAATATAAACTCATGTGTAAAATGTTTTGTAAAAATGTTTTCATGTTCATTTTTGTCAAATGTCTAGCTTTGCAAATACAAAAGTTAATTTTTTTGCAATCATAAATTAAAGAGTTATGGGTCCTTAATTAAAAACATTATTTCCAGTCATAACTTGCCTTGTTTAAGGTAAATGGCTGTTTGCTTTTCACAAATGTCTTGTACAAATGCCTGTGAGTAATATCACATCATCATTTGATCCAAAATCCCCATCAAACAGTGTTTAATCTAATTTGTATTTCTACATGTCTCAAATTATCTCCCTTTGAATAGAGAATATAGGGAATTAGAAGAGTCTATATCGTAATTAATGTAGGACATTTTTACTTGGAATCCTAAGAAATTTGTTGCTTGGCTTGGTGGCTTTGTGTCAAATTCATATGAAATCTCCTGAAAGTGTTTATTGAAAAGAAAATTATCAATAAATGTCCAACAGAAACTCAGAACAATAATTTATACCAGAAGAGGATGTAAAATTAATGTCAAAAACATCCTTTCCTTGGTATAGAAATTTGACACTGTATTCCATCATGCATTTTAAAGTGAAACATGTCCTTACAGCCTTTTTATCCTTTTATCGACTGAATGCATAAAAAATGCATAAAATGTAAGCTTCCTTGTCCAAAATGAATATTTAAAAGGAAGCTACTCATGCGCAAATATTGATTCAGATCCCTTATTCATTTCAATCGATGTCATTACTTGCAAGTTGATAGAATCTCCTGAAAATTAGTGCAAATTGTGCATATATTAACCCTTGTCCTGCTGAACAATTTAAGATGCCAAGCCCTTTTCAAATTTTCAGCCAATCAGATTACTTGATCCAGAGTGTTGATATAAATTCATATACAGAATGGCAAACAGTGCAGAGCCAGATCAGTTGGCTTCTTAGAAGCCAACTGATCTGGATCTACACTGTTTGCAAAAGCTGTGTGTATCCCGGTTCAGCAGGACAAGGGTTAACTATGACATCGAAGATATGCACATATGTAGAAGTCTGATGAAAAATCAAAAATGAGTTACCTGTATACTAATTTTTGCCTTTAAATATATTTTAAATAATGGCTATTTTATCTAGATCAGTTTGTTTGTGTTAAGGTTTTACTGTCCAGTCAACCCAATGGGGCCATGTTGAGCCAGTCAGTTTACCTAACAACACTTTTACTGGGCAGGCTTAGTCCTCTAAGCGGTTAATCAGTATTGTGCACATTCTATCGCCAGAAACTGACAACTGCCTTTCTTGAAACAGGGGAAGGGAGAGGCTGACCATAGAAAATATTTCATGATCAAATCTCCACGAAAGAATATTGCTGACACGGCAGGGGCCGAACCCACAACCTCCTGATTACCAGTCAGACGTGCATCCAACTGAGCCACCAAGGCCAGCTTACTGTAATATTTATTGTGAATGTCCTAAAATTTCTCCCACTTTATTCTATACTTTTTTGGCCAAAAATCTGCTTTTTATGCAGTTGTTTCTTAAAATACTTAGTGGAATGGCAAATAGTTTAGACCCGGATCAGACTGCTCCTGCAGTCTGATCATGGTCTGCACTGTTTGCATATGCCATTTTGTCAGAAACTTTGGTGTACAAATTTTAATTAAAATTTATCAATGGGATGTCTTAACCCATTGTAGTCGGGAGACCAAACAGTGCAGACCCAGATCAGACGCCACAGAATGTGGCATCTGATCAGGGTCTTCACTGTTTGCAAATAGTTTAATCATTTTTCTCTAGGAATATCTCAATCTCATAGCCTAAACTACCTAAAATTGAAATCAGACTCTTCCAATATATAGTGTAGGTGAACTCATTCAGTCTACAATGGGTTAACTTGTGTCTGCACTTGTCCTAAAGTCTGAACATATGGACGTCCTAAATTCTGGACAAGTCCATTTTACTACCTGTATCTAAAAGCTGCTGGCTAAGCAGCTAACAGTGTAGACCCTGATCAGATGATGCATACTATCTGATGCATGATGCATCATCTGATCAGGGTCTACACTGTTTGTTCAAGCAAGTTTGTCCAAATAGTCAGGGTATATATTGTACCTACACATGTACCTACCTGTCTAATAATTTCTTTGCGAATCCAAAATCCGTGATTTTTAAATGCCCTTCTCTATCTAATAATAAGTTTTCAGGTTTTAGATCACGATACACCACAGACCGAGAATGCAAGTAGTCCAAAGCTGATATGATTTCACTGGCATAAAAATTTGCCATGGAATTATTAAAACGTCCGTAGTTGCGCAAATAAGAAAATAGTTCCCCACCAGGCACGTATTCCATGAGCATATATAGGAATGTATTATCATGGTTCGCCCATAACCTGAAACAGAAACAAAAATACATACATGTATTAAAGTTTAGCACTCTGGGTAAAATTTTCAGCAGACAGCATTTTCAAATATTTTTTTCTTATTTTTCCCAGAAAACAGGATTAGACATTTCATGTCAAAAAACAGGATTTAACATTTCATGCCAATTTTTTTCAATGGAGACAATTTGCATGAAATGTCAAATCCTGTTTTCTGGGAAAAGTAAAAAGAAATATCATCAGAGAATCATGTTTGTAAAGTACTACACCCCCAACTATACACTTGTCAATACAAAATGCCAAAGCTGGAAAGGGGCATAACTCTTAAAAAATTAACTTGTTTTTCAAATGTTAATCAGATGATCTACTTATCATCCCTAATAACTCGCCAAGTTTCAATGCTCAAACTCAAATAGTTTTTCAGACATCTTGCTCACAAGATTTCATTGGCTTACAAATGCACAAGTTGAAAAGGGGCATAACTCAAGAATTACAAGTCAAACAGAAAACAGAATCAAAGGACTGATAGTCCTAAGAGTCTGCTAGCTTGTAAAGTACTAATGGAGTGCTGTGTATCTTCTATGCAATTTTACACAATACATGCAAAGAAGATAGACGACATTCCAATGCTACCAATACTATACGATAAGATGGAGCTCTATGGAATATATCAAGCATGTGGGCATTGCACTTCCTGAATAGAAGACTTTCTTTAAAAACTCTTAAATTCTGCTGGTAAGTGCATGTCCTTGACAAATCTGACCTCAAGGCCAAGTCTTGGAGAAATTTCAAACTACACTGAAAGATGATTCTGCATGCAAAATTTCTAGCTAGGACGGACAAATACAGATGGACTCACTAATATACACTTAAATGCAGCTATGGTGACTATGTCTTGCTCAGCGCAAGCAGGCTTGACAAAAAGGAAGATATTTGTTCAAGTTATTTTTCTTCAAACTATTAGCACATTGTTGACAGATCCATTCCTTATCCTCCACACTTTTATGTCCTAATGTACAGAGTCTTTTCATCTCGGGCTTTAGACCCTGAATATCAAATTTAACATCAGAATGTCTGAAAAATGTTTGACAACAACTTACTTGTACATATGTACTGGGGACCACAAGACACCAACTTGTGAAACTGTGTGACTATAGCACTTTCTTTGTTTTTAAATTTCTTACTGCTCAAACCATCTTTTGATGTGTCACTTAACTTAAGTTTCTTATTCAGGGAGGTTTGCAATTCTTCACATATAAGGGGTGAATCAAGTAATGCGGAACCGTGTTCATTTAAGCTGTCAACAAGCTGGGAGGAAGCATAAGGCTGTGATGGACACAACTCAAATGAAATACATTCTTGTAAAGGAGGATAGGTACTTATGTCACAAATTTGAAACCCAGCTCATTGGTATCATTTTATGGTCTCCCTGCAAACATGAGATATACAGAGCGAATGCAAATCAAACTGACTCACCGCTGTTGTAGTATAGGAATTATCAAAACTAAACAATCTACGCAAATGTAAGGAAAATGCCAGTTATATTTGTTTTCTTTAACAAAATGTTTTTGCCATTAACATTTGGCATTCCATCTGAAGCTCTTGCATGTGACTCAAAAAGGTAGAAACAGTCACCTTGTTCCAATAATGCAATAGAAAAGCCGTTGCAAATGAAGACTACATATGGGTTGAATGAGAAAGTCATAGCGAGTCCTGTCTCTAAATCAAGGAAAGGATACTCCACTAAGGATAAGATATTTAAATTTCCTGAAAATGTTTGTTTTTTTTTTTGTTTTTTTTTTTGTTTTTTTTTCACTTTCCAGGGATAATGCTGGTTGTCAAGTGAAAAATAAGATGGCAAATCACATGGCTCTAAATAGTCATGATATGTCTTGGCATTCTTTTTTGCATACTTGTATAATTTATCTCCTGCAAACAGAATTTCATTCATGTTGTTGACATTCAACTTGTTGGTACAGATCCTTTTCTGTACAGCTTTCACCAATAATACTAAACAACATGGTAGGCATTGACGCCCTCTTGAATCAGGACTAAATATCCCATCTCTTTGATGGATACTTCCTTGCAATAATACAGATTTTCTTGTAGCGACACCGCCTCATGGCTGCGAAGAAGCAGCTGCGAAGAAACAGCCACGACGGTGGCGTCAAATGATAACACGTATGGAATAGAACAGAATTGTGTGTACGGACCCTTGCCGTGGCCTGAAAAGTCGCAATGATTAAAGCGAATAACACCGAGTGTTTCGACTGAGACATGTGATGTCAGTCAGCCAATGAAAGTGCTCAGCGATACGTATCGTGTCTGGTTTCCGACCTTCTGGGTGTTGCGACAACTGTGTGTGTTGTCGTATGACAACCAGCTTGTTTACTAGAATCTATCGGCTGTCGAACAGTTTATTTTTCGCGAGGCTACAGACATTAAAGCTTCTTTTACCTGCATTTTTGAAATTCATGGTGTGTCGCACGCGAAAAACAACAACAGATACTTGTTCAGTTCTTCAGCAAAATTCCTGATGCCGTAAAGTGCATTTCATGTAGGCAACCGGTAGCACAGGAGCTTGACGTTTGCTAATTTCTACTTATAGGGCCTGTCCCTACGATTATGAAATAATCGAAGGTTCGAAGGACAGGCCCTATAAGTAGAAATTATCCAATGTCAAGCTCCTGTGACCGGTAGTGTAGCGTAACTTGGTACCTATTACCGGCGTGCACTGATTATTGGGTATTCAGAAATCACGACCCACAGACCACGGCCCCCGCCCATCGGGGCCAGCGAAGTAGTTGGGCTGCCTATAGTCTCCAGGGCAGAGTTGCCTTAGGCAGGGCCTGTTCATCATGTGATCGGGTTGGGTAAAAGTCCCACAAATCTGGCGGCAGTATCTTTAAATGGATACATTGTTGCATTTTTTTTCTTTTCTTTTTATTCGCTAGAATCATCATACAGCAAATACAATGTATAAATAGACTCTAAGGCTGGCTAATCTGGTCGATTATCACTCCTGTCATTGTGATCGATTATTTATCACAAAAGATTTGGTCAATTTACTTGTCTGTCTGAGCAGGACTCTTCCCATGTTATACTTTACTGTATGTATTTGGTCAAATAGGCCTGAGCAAACAGTGTAGACCCAGATGGGATGCCGCAAAATGTGGCGTCTCATTGATTATAAGACATCTGTAATGATAATCATTTTTTGTGGAATTTATAGATCAGTTAATCAATTATCTGATTAATTTTGTCAGCCTAAATAGTCTGTGTGAATAAAAGTAATTTTCGCGTTAAATTCAATATTGCGTTAAACTGATTTCTCAATGAAAATAAATGGCAGCGCCACCTGCCTGCTGGATGTTTTAAATACAAAGTCACGCTTTAGTGGGCAAGGTTTGTTTTCAGAAATACACTGTTGTTTTGTGATTTCCGCTTAGAAAAGAAATATATTGACCGTGGTGATAACAGTCCTTAATGACATTTACACCTATATCTATTAAATCAATTTTTACAGCTAAGACTAACTTATTTTTTCTATGAAAATATCAAATCTAAGGTACCGTATTAATCCGCCTATAAGACGGGGATTTTTCCAAAAAAAAAAAAAAGCCCCCAAAAATCCAGACCCATCTTATAATCAAGATCTTTGGCCATATCGGTATTTTCGGCAAAGTCCGGTGGTGCCACGTGGTCACGGAAAATGCCGATCTTCGAAACCGGTAGAAGGATATAATGTTTACCTTCGTCCCTTGACAGAAATAGCAGCAAGGTAATTTTGTAGGTGAAGTACCGAATTTTTCTGTGTATTACTCGCACCCGTGTATAACACACACTGAATATTTGCTAAATAGTTTTGAAATAAAAAAAAGAGATGTTCTATGTAAAACACGAAGAATTAATCTGTGCGCTATTTACTAAGTTACCAGATACTAAGTGTCAAATTTCACTAGGATTGAGTTGAAAATGGCCGAACTCGGAAGGTTTAGAGTAGAAACAGGCCGAATTTACGATAATGCTAACTGAATTTTTGTTGTGCAGCTCTGTTACCATGGGCCTCAGGCAACTTGATGTAGTGTAGGCAGTTCTTTGCTTCCCCACTGCAGACGCTATGATAATAAAAATGTAGTTATTTCTTTTGTGTTCTCATAATTAACACCTTCTTTGTGTCACTTTCTTAACTGAGACGTGAAATTATCAACTCAGTGCCTCAGGGCAATGCAAACAACAACTAAAGTCGACTAGTTGTCATTCTGACTGCCAATTAACCAATTAAGTGCACAGATGTATGCTGGTAGTTTGATTTTCTTTATCATAAACATTGTTTATTTCAAACATTTTTTTTGGTAAGTTGGAAGAAAAGTTTAAATTAAACAAAAGAAAAAAAAAAGATAAACATATGCCCAGTCAGCATTCTACGTAAATCTATATCGGGCCGTCATCGGCCCGTCAGGGTAGCTGACGGGCTGATGACGGCCCGATGTAGATTTACGTAGAATGCTAGCTGGGTGGTAAGAAAATAAAAGATAAAATGCAAATGACCGATCTACCTACCTCAAAAGCCCAGTTGGTTTTGTTTATTATCAATAATTTTAATAATTGCATAAACGTAAATACTTTTTTATTTTTTCAATGTATGATCGTTCGTGCCAATATTTATGTTCTACCAAATTTATTTCCTATTTTGAACTACAATAAATCAGTTGTGCAGGCTGATTTATTCAAGTTACGGTTGAGTCTTGTCAAAGTCCGGTAATCAATACAGAACTATATGCATATGCCTGTTTGAGTAGTTTCCCTTTGAAGAGATCACATGATCAGCAAAATAAAAAAGCGTAAACAAAAAAAGCATGGACATGAAAAGGATATCAAATTACTACAAATCAGATCGAGTTGCTTGTTTTGAGCTGCCAGAACCCTGGTATGGGCGAGATAGGTATAAAAAATCATGAATATCTTATAGCAATCATTCTATTTCGCATTTTTAACGGGCGATCGTGAATGTCATGAGTTTTCGCGACCGATTATCTTGGTGATTTCTGTCCCGATTTTGGTGTTCCTATAAATAATACACATCGGATTTTTATAAACGTTTTCTGGGTAAATAAGGTGCGTGTTATACACAGTTAAATACGGTATGCATGCTTGTAAGTGGTGTTGGGAGTTTTTTTTAATTCCTGCTCTGTGATAAATTCACTTACAAATCTGACCAATCATCGCCGATGTCTTCATGTACTTTAGGAATTTCTGAGTGGCAGGGAATGTCTCCGACAGGCGACTTTTTTAACCCATCTTATAATTAATTAAAAGCAAAATCCTGCCTGGGAAGGGCCCAAAAACAGCCCCCGTCTTATAAACAAATCGTCTTATAGGCGGATTAATACGGTATCCATACTTTATTTTGAAAATGGCCAAAATTTGCAAAAATCACATTACAATTACATGATGATTTTCTGCCAAAAATTTAATTAACGCGAAGTTACATGGCTTTTGGTTCAAAATGGCGGCAACATGGTTGGCTTGTTTACACAAATGCTTTCACAAATCAAATCCAAAGAACTGCATTATTTGTACATTAAATAAATGCTCAGATAATAATTTAGATGACTTCAGAATTATTTTCAGCATTTGTCTCTGTAAGTAGTTATGATGAAACGTTTTACCATTAGTAACGTGAAAATACATGAAACCGGGCTAAATAATAACAGCAAAAAATTCTAAGATGTGAATTATATGGGACTAGACTTAAAAAATACAGTAATTATTATACTGTACACATATGTATAGTAAAAACTTAGCAAACTAGATCACAAATCTTGATTTTGATCATGGTTCTGTTGGACATCCCAGTAGGGCTAGCTGTTGAAAGAACTTATAAGCATTAAAAGCTCTACACAGCTTATGTTGTCTATTTCTTAAATTCTTATATGCAACCTTTTATTTAAGGCTCTTTATTTTTATTTATAATGACTGAAATATTTTTTACCCACACTCCTCAATTATCTGGACAATTTTTATTTGCTGCAAAAATACCAAGAACATTTTGAATCCTCAAAGTCATAGTGACATGCCCATGCTCCAACTCTGCACACACATGTAGTAGTGCGCGGCAAAGCGAAGTACAAATAATTAATATGTATATAAATATATAGGGTGCATAAATGACCAGTCTAACTGGTCCGGACCTTTTAGCCTCGTGGTTATGACGCTCGATTAGAGATCCAGGGGTACCTGGTTCGATCCCCGGTCGGGCACTCGACGGGAATATTTTCTTTACAGGTCTATTTCTCCTCCTACTACATTTGGTGCCTGGTGCCAGGATGACTACCGTCGGAGCTCAAGGGCGATGCAATGGCAACGGAGTCACAAAAGAGCCTTGGAATAGTAGAAAACATTTGATACAAATGTTTCATTGTAGGATGGAGGAGTGTAGTAGTGCGCGGCAAAGCGAAGTACAAATAATTAATATGTATATAAATATATAGGGTGCATAAATGACCAGTCTAACTGGTCCGGACCTTTTAGCCTCGTGGTTATGACGCTCGATTAGAGATCCAGGGGTACCTGGTTCAATCCCCGGTCGGGGCACTCGACGGGAATATTTTCTTTACAGGTCTATTTCTCCTCCTACTACACACATAAGCATATAGGTGTAGGCAAGTGAATTTTGTTGTCTGAACACTAAAGCTGGCACAATTGATCAGATACAGTCATTTGGCTAGAACCAGGTAAAGTTATGCTTCATAACAATTTCCAAATAAGTGGCTGATCAAAATTTGGACTTTATTGGCTGATACAGAGTACTAGCCTTCCTTGAAATATCACACCAAAGACTTTGTCCTTCGCCTTAGGTTATCTGCCCTTGTGATGAATGTGAAGTTCTCCACTGATTTGGCTAGTTCCAAATAGTTTCGCTAGTTCCGAATAATAAATGAGGGATCTGTAAAAATCCCTCACATAATGCAACAGCCTCTATATATTATTTTATCAACTTGGATAATGTGTTACGGAGAAAATTAATTCAATATAAGACATTTGTCGCAAAGCGACATGTTCACAAAGACCTTAAAACAGATCCTTTAAGCAAAAATCGTATAATTCATGGCATAACAATTTTTCGGCATGTACACCCTCCTTACTGCAAAATTTAGCTCCTATTTTCTGGATTTAATAATCTTTCCGATATAAATATATTTCAATGAGGTTTAAGAAGTTGAAAGGAGTATGTGCATAAGGTCCTATTTTCCCCCTTCTGAAGCCCGAAAATAAAATATGCTTGCAGTAAAATTATGCGTTAATTAATCCAATTGTAGCTTGTGTTTAGCACTGTGTGATGCCGCTACAAAGTCTCCCTGCACTTTGTCAAAGTACAGATAATATATAAGCAACAACATGAAAAACCTGTCTTCGAGGTTTTCGACCAAATAAGACTCAGACCTGCTTACTCAGCCGTAGACTGGCTAACTCGGCCATTGTGCCAGATTAGCTTGTCTTGAAAGTTTTGATAGGTTGTTTACTGTCTAGACAGCGAACAACAACGGTGCTGATCAGACTGCGCATAGCAAAAACCACGTGTCTTTGTTGTTCGCATATGGCATAAGATTTTTATCCCATGAAGAGGCTCATATAACGCTTCAATAGTCTGTCACATGTCTGAGATTCTTGTACATACACTACATCAATATCTACACTCCTTTAAACACAGCATGTGAACACCTTACCCGAAATTTGATTTCTGGGTCGGTTACTCACCTCAACTCCTTACCATACTTTATTTAAAATTGAACAAGAGGCCCACGGGCCACTCACCTGAGTAGCATTGTGAGTGCAGATATGCAGATGTTATGTAACATTTTTCCAATCCTGTCATCGCAACTAATGAAAAGATCATCCTTTAAGCAGTTCTTAATTTTTAAGATGAATATTATATATGGCAAGACAGTCAATGGAGCGTGATCATTTGAACAAACTCTCAATCACATTTCAACAGTAGGATCAATGTGAAATTTGGTTGCTATTGCCTAAGTGGTTTCTGAAGAATCATGATTTTATACATGTAAACAGCACAGTGGCAGGGAAATATAATAAACATAAACAAGATGGTAGCCATCTTGGATTTCCAATCAGAATGACTTTTAGCTACTGTTGATCTACAAGTCACTTCGATACTTCCAATGAACTTTAAGTCAATTGCCCTTTCGGTTCAGGGGAAAAAGTTCAAAACAGATTTTCAAGATGGCCACCATAGCCGCAATTTGAGATTTCTTATCGCAACCATTTGAGCGTTTTTTGATCTACAAGTCACCCTGATGCTTCCTACCAAGTTTTGAGTCAATAAATGGTCTTTCAGTTCAGAAGAAGTAAAGAAAAATAGATTTTCAAGATGGCCGCCATCTTGGATTTCCAATCGGAAGGATTTTAGCTATTTTTATATCAACATGTCATCCTGATGCTTCCTACCAATTTTCAAATTAACTGGCCCTTTGGTTCAGGAAAATAAGTGAAAGGAAAAGAGTTTCAAGATGGCCGCCATGACAGCCATCTTGGATTTCCTATCCAAACAATTTAAGCTATTTTAGATCTACAAGTCACCTAAATGCTTCCTACCAAGTTTCGAGTCAAATGGCCTTTCAATTCAGGAGAAGAAGCGAAAAATAGATTTTAAAGATGGCTGTCATAGCGGCCATCTTGGATTTCTGATAGGGATGATTTTATCTATTTTTGATCTACAGGTCACCCTGATGCTTCCTACCTAGTTTAAAGCCAATAAGCCTTTTGATTCAGGAGAAGTGAAAAATCTACATTTTCAAAATGGCCACCATGGCAGCCATCTTGGATTTCCAATCAGAACGATTTTAGCCATTTTTAATCTATAAGTCACCCTGATACTTCCTACCAAGTTTCAAGTCAACTAGCTTTTGGGTTTAGGAGAAGAAGCGAAAAAAAGATTTTCAAGATGGCCACCAAGGTGGCCCTCTTGGACTTCCGATCAGCATGGTTTTAGCTATTTTTGATCTACAAGTCACCCTGATGCTTCCTACCAAGTTTGGAGTCAGTTGGCCTTTCGGCTCAGGAGAAGAAGCGAAAAATAGATTTTCAAAATGGACGCCATGGTGGCCATCTTGGATTTCCGTTTGGAATGATTTTAGCGTCTTTTGATCTATAAGTCACCCCTATGCTTCCTAGCAAGTTTGGAGTCAATTGGCTTTTCGGTTCAGGAGAAGAAGCGAAAAATAGATGCCATGGCTGCCATCTTGGATTTCCGATCAGCATGATTTAAGCTATTTTTGATCTACAAGTCACCCCGATGCTTTTAGCAAGTTTGGAGTCGATTGGCCTTTCCGTTCAGGAGAAGAAGCGAAAAATAGATTTTCAAGATGGTGGCCATCTTGGATTTCTGATCAACACGATTTTAGCTAGTTTTGATCTACAAGTCACCCCGATGCTTCCTAGCAAGTTTGGAGTCAATTGGCCTTTCGGTTCAGGAGAAGAAGCTAAAAATAGATTTAAGATGGCTGCCATGGCGGCCATCTTGGATTTTCGATTGGCAAGATTTTAACTATTTTTGATCTACAAGTCACCCCAGTGCTTCCTAGAAAGTTTGGAGTCAATTGGCCTTTCGGTTCAGGAGAAGAAGCGAAAAATAGATTTTCAAGATGGCGGCCATCTTGGATTTCCGATCGGCATGATTTTAGCTATTTTTGATGTACAAGTCACCCCGATGCTTCCTACCAAGTATCGAGTCAATTTGCCCAGGGGTGTAGGAGTAGGCTTTTAAATCAATTGTTGACGTCGCATGACGGACGACGGACATTGACTGACCACAATAGTTCACCATGAGCACTTTGCGCTCAGGTGAGCTAACAAGTACAATTTACTACCGAATGTTTTGTCTAAAAATAGCTCAATGGGTGGCAAACAGTTTAGCCCCTGATGTGATTCCGCATTTTGTAGCATCTCATGGGGGTTTACAATGTTTGCTCGGGACTGTCTGGCCAAATACATCCAGTAAAGTATGACCAATTTCAATATAATTTTGCAGGAGTGTTACTTTGATGATCCTCTACCAAGATTGTTCAAGCCATTTGGATTCGTCAAAAAACATGGCCGCCAGGGGGCGGGGCTTATTTTCCCTTTATATCTATATAGAAAACTTTAAAAATCTTCTTGTCAGAAACCACTGGACCGATTTCAATATAATTTTGCAGGAATGTTTGTTTGGTGATCCTGTACCAAGATTGTTCAAGCCATCTGGATTCGTCAAAAAACATGGCTGCCAGGGGGCGGAGCTTATTTTTCCTACATGTATATATCTATATGGAAAACTTTTAAAAGCTTCTTGTCAGAAACACTGGGCCAATTTCAATATAATTTTACAGAAAGGTTCCTTTAGTAATCCTCTACCAAGATTGTTCAAGCCATTTGGATTCCTCAAAAAACATGGCCACCAGAGGGCGGGGCTTATTTTCCCTATATATCTATACAGAAAAGTTTAAAAATCTTCTTGTCAGAAACCACTGGACCGATTTCAATATAACACGGCAGGAATGTTTCTTTTGTAACTTTCTACCAAGATTGTTCAAGCCGTCATGATACGTCAAAAACCATGGCCGCCAGGGGGGTGGGACTTTTTTTTTTTAACTCACCTGACCTCTGCTCAGGATGAGCTATAGTGATCACTTTTCCTCCGTCCATTAACATTTTCAAATGACCTCCTCTGAAGCCGCTGAGCCAATTTTGCTCAGATTTCATGTGGAGCCTCCTTAGGGTGGGGGAACGAAAGATTGCTAAAATGGTCATGGTCCGTTGACCCAAGATGGCCTCCATGCACATATATCCCGTACCTCAAATTTACGAAAACTACGAACAGTTCTCTTCGTAAATGAGTGGATTCTTTCGTATTTTTGCGTAATTTTGTCCGGAGATTGCGTATATTCTTGTAGTTTGTTACGAAGTTTTGCGGAAATCTGCGTATTTACGAACAAATTTCCGTACATACGTAGAAATATATTTGTAGCTGTCTACAAACGAACGGAGCAATCTCCGCACTCTGAACGGAGTACTTCGTAAAACTGTGGACTTAGCATTTTTCAGTGTGGAATCGTTCGTAGAATATAGACTTAAACTTATTTCAGTTCGTATATGTATGGAGATTACTGGACTTAGAAATTTTTTAGATCAAATGAGAACATAGAATATAACTTAACCAATTTTTGGTTCGTAGTCTTTCGTAGCATTCGGAGTGTGCTTAGAGACCTTTGTAATTTAATATGCATAACAGATTCACAGAAGACTTTGTTGCCATGGATACAAAATGGTATCAATTAAGATATCATAAAAGTAGTTGCTTTATTGCTTTGAAACCAAAAAGTTCAGTCATTTATAGAGCTACTCTGAGGCAACATAACTATAAAGCTAGTTCATTAGTGAATTTAAATTATGGATTAGAAATACATATACTTGGTTTTTGTGTTTTACATGTAAAATGGAATAGTCTAAATGACTTTAATAGTCCATGGAAATGTTATTGCTGATTTCAGAAGGTTGGTGGTTTCTTTTGATTACATGTATTTCAATAGAATATAAGCAAATCAAAAAGTTGAATTCTAAGTCTTGCACTTTTTATTTTTTCATTCACAATACATTGATAATAATGCTTTTCTTCAAAAGAAGTGCTGTAAAATTGTGGTAAAATCTTTTTTCCATCACTGTTAACAGATATACAAAACACACATGTACATGACTTTTTAAGTAGATTCCAATGACCAATAACCTTTTTGTAAATACAAAATGCTTTAATACAAAATAAACTTATGTTATACTTCATTTTGTGGTAGAAAAAGCATGCTTTATGGAGTTTTCATAATAATTTTGTTACTGCCCTACCTTGAAATCCTGGAGGTGCTTGCTATGTCTAAGTGGCTCCATTGGATGCACCTCCAACTTGTGATTAGGTTACAGGTTTGACCCCCATTGGGTCAGCAACATTATTTCATAGGGATATGATCATGAAGTACTTTTTATGGTCATTCTCTCCCTTCCGCTGTCATGTAAGAAGGGTATGCTTCAGTTTCTGGCGAAAGAATGTGCACACTCACTGGTTAACCACTAAGAGGACTAAGCTGCCCAGTAAAAGTGTGGTTGGGTAAACTGACCAGGCTCTACATGACCCCATTAAGTTGACTGGGCCGTAAAACCTCAACACAAACATATGTTCATTTGGAGACAAATAGGTAGTCATGCGGAGCTGATTACAAACAAGCGGAGTATTAGGACATTTTCTACAAACCTCTACGCAAGATACTGATGGTAAGTGTGCGTAAGCATGCGGAGCTAGTTACGAAAAACTACGCAGTCATGCGGAGATTATTACAAACCAGCGGAGTATTGGGACATTTTCTACGAAACTTATGCACCATACAAATGGTAAGCTTGCGTAAGCATGCGGAGCTAGTTACGAACAATTACGCAGTCATGCGGAGATGATTACAAACCATCGGAGTATTGGGACATTTTCTACGAACCTTTACGCAAGATACGAATGGTAAATATGCGTAAGCATGCGGAAATTCCACCCCAATACTCCGCTTGTTACGAAAGTGCGTAGCTCATTCCAAATGTGGTGGTAATCGTAGAGATTTACGCATTCTCCGCTCTGTTTTCCATTTTTCAGTAAAAAATTGCTTCGTAGTAAATGTCCCAATACTCCGCACAATATTTTCTTTGGAGTTATTCGTAGTTGCACGGAATCCTTCGGAAATTTGAGGTACGGGATGGTAAAAACCTTTAAAAATCTTCTCCATAACCGAGGATGCCTTGGGGCTGAATCTTTGCAAGAATCATCAGGGACAAGAGGTCTACCAAAGTTGTTATAAGATTTGTCGTACGTTGGCATTTGACCTTTTTACGGCAAGGTCAAGTTTGCTTCCCTATGCTTTTGTATGGGAAAAACCTTTAAAAATCTTCTTCTCCAAAACCGAGCATGCCTTGTGGCTGAATCTTTGCACATATCATCGGGAATGGGAGGGCTACCAAAGTTGCTAAAATAATGGTTGTACATTGACATTTGACCTTTTTGGGGTAAGGTCAATTTTGCTTCCTTATGCATTTATATGGGAAAAATGTTCAGAATTTCAAATAACATCTCCTCTGGAGCCTCTGGGCCAAATTTGCTCAAATTGTTGGTTGGGGGAACAAAAGATTACTAAAATGGTCGCAGTTCATTAACCAAGATGGCCACCATGCCCATATATGGTAAAAACATTTAAAAATCTTCTTCTCCAGAACCGAGGATGCTTTGGGGCTGAATCTTTGCATAATTCATCGGGGACGGAGGGTCTA
The DNA here is from genome assembly GCA_964016985.1 of Anodontia alba. Taxonomy (NCBI): domain Eukaryota; kingdom Metazoa; phylum Mollusca; class Bivalvia; order Lucinida; family Lucinidae; genus Anodontia; species Anodontia alba. The sequence continues at coordinate 5,844,269 of OZ024832.1, read as the reverse complement.
CCAAAGTTGCTAAAATTTGACCTTTTTACGGCAAGGTTGTTTGCTTCCCTATGCATTTATATGGGAAAAAAACATTTAAAAATGTTATTCTCCAAAATCGAGGATGGCATGTGGCTGAATGTTTGCATATATCATCAGGAACGGGCGGTCTACCAAGGTTGCTAAAATAATTGTCATACATTGACATTTAACCTTTTTACGGCGAGGTCAAGTTTGCTTCTGTATGCATTTGTATGGGCCCCATACATTTGTATGGAAAAAATGTTGATAATTTCAAATGACTTTTCCTCTGAAGCCTCCAGGCCAGTGTTGCTCAAATTTCATGCAGAGCCTCCTTGGGCAGGAGAATGAAAGATTGCTAAAATGGGCATGGTCCATTGATCAAAATGGCTGCCATGCCCATATAATGGTAAAAAAAAATTTACAAATCTTCTTCTCCATAACCAAATAAGCCCTGGGCCCTTATCTTTGCACAAATTATGGGGGACAGGAGAGCTACCAAAATTGCTAAAATGATGGTTCTATGTTGATGTTTGACCTTTTTACCTCCAAGGTCAAATTTGCTTCCCCATGCATTTGTATGGGCCATATACATTTATATTGAAAGTATTCAAGTGAATTGTAGATCAACAGTAGTTAAAATTGTTCTGATTGGAAATCTTAGATGGCCATCATCTTGTTTATATTTATTATATTTCTCTGCCACTGTGCTGTTTACATGTATAAAATCATGATTCTTCAGAATCCACTTAGCCAATTTCCACCAAATTTCACATTGATCCTACTGTTGAAATGTGATTGATGGTTTATTCAAATGATCATGCTCCATTGACTGTCAGGCCCATATATTCTTCTTCAAAACTAAGAACTGCTCAAATGATGATCTTTTCATTAGTTGTGATGATAGGATTGGAAAAATGTTGCATAACATCTGCATGTCTGCAGTGACTCAGGTGAGCGAGCCGTGGCCCGTGGGCCTCTTGTTTCCCTATATATCTATATAGAAAACTTTAAAAATCTTCATGTTAGAAAGCACTGGACCGATTTCTATATAACTAGGCAAAAATGTTTCCTTGGTGATCCTCTACCAAGATTGTCCAAGCCGTCATGATTTGTCAAAAAACATAGCAGCTAGGGGGCGGGGCTTATTTTCCCTATATATATAGAAAACTTTAAAAATCTTCTTGTCAGAAACCACTGGACCGATTTCATTAATACTTGGCAGAAATCTTTCCTTTTGACCCTTAACCAAGATTGTTCAAGTTATCATGATTTGTCAAAAAAACATTGCCGCCGGGTGGTGGGTGGGGAGGGAGGCTTAATTTCCCTATATATCTATATAGAAAAGTTTAAAAATCTTCTTGTCAGAAACCAATGGACCAATTTCAATATAGCTTGGCAGGAATGTTGCTTTGGTGACCTGCTACCAAGATTGTTCAAGCAGTCATGATTCGTCTAAAAAAAATTCTGCCAGGGGGTGGGACTTATTTTCCCTATATATCTCTATAGAAAACTTTAAAAATCTTCTTGTCAGAAACCACTGGACCGATTTCATTATAACTTGGTAGAAATCTTTCCTTGTTGACCCTCTACCAAGATTGTTCAAGTTATCATGATTCGTCAAAAAACAATGGCCGCCACTGGGAGGGGCTTATTTTCCAAATATATCTATATAGAAAAGTTTAAAAATCTTCTTCTCAGAAACCAATGGACGGATTTCAATATAACTTGGCAGGAATGTTTCTTTGGTGACCCTCTACCAAGATTGTTCAAGCCGTTATGATTCATCAAAAAACATGGCGGCTAGGGGGCAGAGCATATTTTCCCTATATAGAAAACTTTAAAAATCTTCTCGTAAGAAACCGTTGGATTGAGTTCAATGTAACTTGACAGGAATGTGCTTTGGTGACCTTCTACTAAGATTGTGCCCTCATGATACGTCAAAAAACATGGCCTTCATGGGGCGGGGCTTATTTTCCGTATATATCTGTATAGAAAACTTTAAAATTCATCTTGTCAGAAACCACCTGACTGATTTTAATATTACTTGCCAGGAATGTTGCTTTGGTGACCCCCTATCAAGATTGTTCAAGCAATCATGATTCGTCAAAAAACATGGTTGCTAGGGGTGGGGCTTATTTTCCCTGTATATCTAAATAGAAAACTTTAAAAATCTTCTTGTCAGAAACCACTGAACCGATTTCAATATAACTTGGCAGGATTTTTCCTTTGGTGACCCTCTACCAAGTTTGTTCAAGCTGTCATGATTTGTCAAAAAACATGGCCGTTAGGGGGTGGGGCTTAATTTCCCTATATATCTATATAAGACATTTTAAAAATCTATTTGTCAGAAACCACTGGACCAATTTCAATATAACAGCAGAATTGTTCCTTTGGTGATCCTCTTTCACTATTCAGTTCAAGCCATCATGATGGATGAAAAAAACATGGCCACTGGGGTGCAGGGTTATAAAATTTATACAAAAATTTTAGAGCAGTAAACTTGGCTGAAACTTCAACAGTAAGTATGCAAAGCTGTTTGCTCAGGTGAGCGATATAGGACCATCATGGTCCTCTTGCTTTTTTTTTTTCCCCATTGGACCTAGCATGCCAGTTATGCCTGTTTTTGAATCTATTCTGTTCTAAATATTCCCCCCCCCCCTCCCCACACACACACCCTTGGATGGGGACGCCAGTGCTGATAAGATCTGCACCAAAAGCAATATACCCCCTCCCGCTTGAGCTAGGATTCTGATATTTATGTCTCCTCCCTTTAGGGTAGGGAGATGTGTATTGTTTTTTCCCTCGGGCGTCTGTCACAAAATCTTGTCCACTCTGTAACTTGAAAATGGTTCAAGCTGTCTCCACATAACTTCATATAAATATCAATCAACATTATCTTACATGCAGAGCACAAGAACCATACGTCTTGCATTTATACTTTTTGAGTTATTTCACTTGGAACTTTATGCGTCACAAAATCGTGTCCGCTCTGTAACTTGAAACCTGTTCAAGATATCTTCACGAAAGGTCATGTAAATATCAATCAGCATTAGACAACATGCAGCGCGCAAGAACCATAACTCTTGCATTTATACTTTTTTGAATTATTACACACCTGTTTGAAAAACGGGACATATTATTTTACGGGGTATGACGTCCGTCAGAAAACTTTTTCGTTTCTGGCTAACGCCTCCTACAGTTTACATCCGATTAAAATGAAACTTGGTATATAGCTAGACCATGATGTGAAGCAGCACATATTGTTTTTGGGCTACAGACCACCAATTATTAGCAGAGCTATGCCCCTTCGAAAATTTCAGAAAACATTTCGTTTCTGGTTAACTCCTACACTTTACATCTGATCAAGCTGAAACTTCATTTATAGTTAGACCATGATGTGGAACAGTGCATATTGTTTTGAGGTTACAGTCCACTTAATATCAGCAGAGTTATAGCCCTTTGAAAATTCCTTTAAACTTTTCATTCCGGATAACTGCTCCTACAATTTACATCTGATCAAGCTGAAACTTCATTTACAGTTAGACCAAGATGTGGGGGCAGTGCATATTGTTTCAAGGTTACAGTCCACTAAATATTAGCAGAGTTAAGCCCCACTGAAAATTTCTTTAAACTTCTAGTTTCTGGTTAACTCCTCCTACAATTTATATCCGATCAAGCTGAAACTTCATTTATGCTATAGTTAGACCAAGATGTAGAGAAGGGCGTATTGTTTTGAGGTTACAGTCCACCAAATATTAGCTGAGTTACGCCTAGTGGTGGGACGATTCATCGATGCATTGGTGCATCCCGATACGCTTCATGTATCGATACACATGATGGAGTATCGATATGATGAACGCTTCTATTCAGATTCGCTTATTTGTGTTCGTTACATTCTTTAATCCGGTCTACAAAGTGACATTTTCAGAGCGCGATTTTGATTGGATGACGCTTGACTGATAGCCAATTGCATTTTGCTTTACTCTCATTATGATGGCAGACGAAACTGTGGTTGGAATTTATTCGCCGCCCAGCGGTAAAAATACTAGTTCTGTATGGGAATGTTTCGGCCATCCTATTCTTACTTTTGAAGTTAGCCATTTTTAGTGTTTCAGTATTATGGACAATGCATGTTTAAGGGAAACCATATAGTTGGGGTCATAGTGTTGTTCAAACACATGTTCTAGTTCATTATAATTTCAACACAAAAACATGTTGGAACTTATTAGAAGGTCATTCATTGGTAGGGCTCTTTTAATGAATATCCACAACATATATTCCTTAAGAAAAATAAGAAACATGCCAGTAATTTTTATTCAAAAAGTGTGTTATCTAACTGATAATACAGGTAAATAATAACGTTACTTTACGCATGTTAAAGTTAAATAAAAGTGTAGTTAAAAGAGATTCAGAACCACCACAGAGTAATGTACATCCAGTATAGCAACTGTAGTTACTCTGAATTGTTCAGAAGGCGGTGTTGCGAAAAAAGGCATTAACTTAATTACATCATTAGATTTATATGATTTGATGCGCCGGCCTCGGTGGCTCAGTTGGATTCGCCGTCCGACTGGAGACCAGGAGGTCGCGGGTTCAACCCCCGCCGAGGTCGGCAACATTCTTTCGTGGAGATTGATCATGAAATATTTTCTACGGTCATTCTCTCCCTTCCGCTGATTCAAGAAGGGCAGTTGTCAGTTTCTGGCAAAAGAATGTGCACAATACTGGTTAACCGCTTCGAGGACTAAGCCTGCCCAGTAAACGTGTGGTTAGGTAAACTGACCGCGCTCGACATGACCCCATTGGGTTGACTGGGCCGTAAAACCTCAACACAACAACAACATATGATTTGATGCACCTGGATTTTGCTCTATATCCATATTTTCACACTTTCTTACAACCAGTGGCTTCATCCAATATTAAATTTACATTCAGAGACAAGGCTTTGTGAGAAAATTTACTATTCCTTGAAAAACAACCAACATGAACACTTTGTACTACATGCTTTCACTAGCAATTTAATTTCTCAAAATCAGTCAGATGGAAATGCATTCTACTTCTTTTAATGTATAAATAAGAATGGGTCTTTACTGAGGCATCTGTGTAAAACAGATATACATAAATAATCTAACCATGTACTGAAAAACTAAATACAATTATTTCTCTTCTGTTTTGTTTCTTTCTTCACAAAAAAAATCCATTTTATTATCTGCATATATAAGCCAATGCAGTGATTGGAGTAATGAACCTCTTTATTTTCCAATGAAGTTTACCACCTGATTATTCCAAATGAGTGTATCTCCAGCAGCAATTTCCAATTTCTAGAATTATCAAAGTTCAAGTCTAGATATGCTCCAGTTCATACATATTCAACACCTGATGTAGCTCCACGATTATTCTGGTGCAATTTTATAAATTTATCTTTATCAACATATTATGAAGACGAGCAGATTAAATAAATTTGAAATGGCTATGTTCAATCCAGATTAGCTTTAATAACTGATTGTCATTTGATAGTGCTTCACCTAAGCATCAACAGATTAGCCCGACCAGCTATGCCTACCCTTTTCTGTTTTCAAGAGATTTTCCGATGTCCACAAAAGAAGGGTCATAACGTATAAATGGGCCAGCAGTCGTCAGACAACTCCGTGTCACTGAGGTGTGAATAAAGTAATTTCATGTAGGAGGAATGAATTAAATGCCTGATGTCTTGCTATATTCAATATCGAATAAGTAGATTCTGATACTTTCTTTTCGTTCAGCTTCCGTTACTAAGCACAACATCAAAGATGGCGTGGGGTGATTGACAAAAGTAGCGCGTGTATTACTACACCGAATTTTGAAGTATATGTTTCAAATTGCACTATCTAAATCGATTTCAGTTACAGTTATGTTAGCGAAATAGAAAAGCTATAAAAAATTCCCCTGCTTCACATTCAGTTCGCCGTAATAGTGCCACATTGCGTCTGATTAAGAAGTAGTGCGCGTATGAATATAGCGGTGATGAAAATCCGCTTGTGACGTAGTAAAAAACCCCATGCGATTGCATAGAGCCTGCTAGCTGTCGCTAGCAGACTCAAAAATTATGGGTCCACTTATTTTCCTTATTTTATATATGAAATTTCAAGATGCTCTCTCTAACACTTCTTGACTATATGCTGTGTGTGACAAATGGATGGATGAATGGACAAATGACCCATACGGAATATGCCTTTACAACTTTTCCAAGTAAGGGCATAATAACATAAACTAAAATGAAAAACAAATGCAAAATTATGTTTTGGGTACCACTTTTGAACAGTAGCAATAAATTTTAATACCTTAACATCATTTTGTATAAAACTGCATTCTTACAGAGCTGTAATTTCAAGAATTTGATATGAAAAAATGTTTGGGTTTTTTTTTGCACTTTTTTAATATGTATTTTGCCTCCCTGTCTTCAATAATGAGAGTGTTACAGATAGCCAGTTTTTTTCAGAAATTGCAAAAACGACATCACGATTACATCAATCTGAATGTGATCATGTAAATGCCCAGATAATACTTTGTGTATGCACAGGATGTTCTGAGTGTGCATTTTGTGCAGGTTCGAAGACTCTTTTTTGTTTGACACGGTCCATATACAAGTAGAAAATTCATTTTTAAATCTGCCCTTTTTCACCTTTCTGCGAGAAACTCTTTACTAATAACTGTGGAATTTAATTGCACAGAAAAACTGCTTCTCCACATCTTTATTGTTTGCAAAAGTATAAAATTGTCTCCATGGAATTCTCAGATTACCCCCATCAGCATTTTCAAATGTCATCAAGTATGAATTTTATAAAACATATATACTAATACATAGCTTCAGCATTCAATCACTCTTTCCATTCAAAAAATATTGACATTTCTTTCATTCAAAAGTGTTTGTATTTATCTTATTTCTCCACATACATGTATTTTGTGGGTACTCATTAGAAGTGCCTCATCCACATATGTTGTGGTACTCATTAGAAGTGCCTCATCCACATATGTTGTGGTACTCATTAGAAGTGCCTCATCTGAGGCACTTCTAATGAATACCACATGTTTTCATTCAGAAAGAAGTAAAACTAGAGCAAGTTGATGGCGAGCCATCCCACATCTCCATGCACATCAAAATTCCAATATTTGTTGACAAACAGTGCAGATCCAGATCAGTTGGCTTCTTCAGAAGCCAACTGATCTGTTTCTACACTGTTTGCTAAGACAAGGCATGTCGTATTCAGCAAGAGAAGGGTTAAAGGCTTAAACCCCACTTTTATATAGTAAAACTGGGGTTTATAGGGGTATACAATATTTTTCTTATTTCTGCTCAAAAACATAGATTGTGGGTGCTCATTAGAACTGCCTCATTAAGGCAGTTCTAATGAGTATCCACAATCTATGTTTTGAGTAGAAATATGAAAAAATAGGAATTTTTTATCTGAAAATTTTCATTTTTTGTGGTAAAATTTTCTGTATATTTGGATAGGCATATTTCCGTAATGTATATAGCTTTACATGATGCTCTATGTAACACATACAAAGAGTGAAGGCTGATCAGGCTCTTTCCTGTCCACTCACAGAATCACTGATCTCTTTAAAATATACTGATATATAGAGAAGAGAAGACCTTGATCAGACTTTGTGCAACCAGTCATTAAATTTCAGAAGAGCTGTTAAAGAGGAGTATTTGATGATAATTCTTGGATGAACATGTTTTTGTCTTTCTCCACGAAAAACATTTTTGGGTACTCATTAAACACACTTTGATGGGACACTTCTAATCAGTACCCACAACATAATTGTTTCTGGGCTATGTTTGTTTGTTTGTGTTGAGGTTTTACAGCCCAGTCAACCCAATGGGGTCATGTCGAGCGTGGTCAGTTTACCTAACCACGTTTACTGGGCAGGCTTAGTCCTCTAAGCGGTTAACCAGTATTGTGCACATTCTTTGATATGTAGAAATATACTCACATATTTACAATAAATGGATGTGATATAGCTGCAAGTATTTCTTTTTCATTTTTGACGTGTTCTATCTGTTTGAGTCGTATAACCTCCGTTATTGCCATCACTTTCAGCGCCAGGTATTCCTTCGTCTCCTTGCTCCGCACCAGAACCACCCGGCCGAAGGTACCTGTACCTATAAATGAAAACAAAAGTATTTCAGTCACTATGGGGTAAAATATACCAGATCCACTTGGCCAAAGGTACCCATACCTATCCAGTACAAACACAAATGAAAATACAGTGGACTCTCGTTATCTCAAACTACAAAGGACCATAATTTTCAGTCTGAGATAACAGTAGTTATAATAGGAGCTGAAATAAAAAGAATGTATAAAACAAAAATAAACAAAAACTAAACAAACATTATTATAAGTCTAGCTTGACTTAAGCAGTAGTTTGAGTTACCAGTGTTTGAGATAGCGAGAGTCAAGACTGTATTGAAAATATTGTGCTAGCAATTTCTCCTCTTTTCCACAATATTTTGTTACCTGTTGTTAGATCGTGTTAAATAGGGACCAGATTTTCACTTCGAGATAAGCGGTTATTCGAGATAAGCCGAGATAACGAGAGTCAACTGTAGTATAAAAACTTTAAGTATTGGGACCGACAAGCACGGGCAAACAGAATATAGCATCTGATCAGGGTATACACTATTTGTCATTCATCCAGCAGTTTTAGACACATCAACAGACTGAAAATTGAACTTGTTCAAACTTTAGGACAGTTAGGGTAGGAAGTTAAGGTGTTCGAATATTTAGGATATTAATGATATATGCCGTATAATCTGATTATGTAGAATATGGCCACAAAGACAGATTCAGTGGGGGTTCGATCGAACCCCACTTTGACTCAAAATTTCACTCAAAATTTCATTTTCATGGGAAATTTTGGATAAAATTTTGATAAATTTAGAATACCGCATTTACCCTAAATATTCACACCCTTGCTCTTTACCTTATACCTCTCTTCAAAAAGTCCTTTTACTGCCTGTGAGTGTGTGTAAAATTGCTGAATGAGTGGCAAACATTTAGACCTCAGACGCCACATTCTGCACATCTGATCAGGGTCTACATTGTTTGTTGAGGTCTGTCTATCCGTAACATATAGTAACTACAGAAATTTTATCAAATCAAAGCTACTTAGAAATCCACCCCTTGGCCATTATGTAGGATATGCCGTTATTTAGACATTGTGATGATAACAAGTTATTTTAAGGTTTCCAGGTGTCTACAGAATTTATTTCCAAAGCCGGCTGAGTAATTTTGTGTATTTAAAATTGCCCAAATTGGAGGAAATGTTTATTTTTATAGGACATACCTGGTAATAACAAGCAATAAAATAAAGTTCTGTCATACTCATGAACCATAGGTATAGATAAGGGAGGGTATCTGGTAAATATTTTTCTTATTTCTCCATGAAAAAATATGTTGTGGGTACTCATTAGAAGCACCTCAGGGAGGTGCTTCTAATGAGTACCCACAACATATGTTTTCGTAAATAAGAAAAATATCAATACTTTTGGATTGAAAAAAAAGTGCCTTAACTAGTGCTATGATGAACTTCTGAAAACTGGAATATGAACAAAATGTACTACTGCATACTGACCCTACCCTTCAGCCAATCTTCACCGAACACTACTATGCCATGTGTATAAGACAAATTTTCAAAGTAAATCAAGTATATGTAACTCTACCAATAATAATTCAATCAGAGTTCCGGGGCCTTTATGCACATGCTCAGTCTATATCATTACTATATTGAAAACTGTAGGAGGAGTTGCGGAAACACGAACAGTACTATAAAGTGACGGATAGACACATATAATACATATATATTTTTTTATTTTTCAGAGCAAGTAAGGCAATTCATATGAACTGTCAAGCTTTATTCTCATTGAAAATATTTCAAAATATTGTCTACTACAATTTTGAACACAGCAAAGAAAAACTGCATCTGAAAATGTCGTCTGTTTATGTCGTCTGCTGAATATTCTTACGAACTTCTCAAAGCTATTTTTTGCGTATTGGCAAACAGTGTGGACCCAGATCAGACTTACTTCTAAAGGAGCAGTCTGATCTGGGTCCACACTGTTTGCAGAAATGACTCTTAAAATCACAAGCAGAAGACAAAGCAGATGACAATTGTTGTGATTGGCGCTTTAAGGGTTAAAGTTGGGTACTTAATGCTTAGCATGCTGGGTAAAAATTTCAGCAGATGACACTTTGGTATATTTTTCTTACTTTTTTCCTGAAAATAGACTTTGACCTTTCATGCACATTGTCTCCTTCTTAAAAAATTAGCAAAAATATCAGTTTGTCGTCTACTGAATCAGCCCAAGGAGTGGTGAAAGCCACCATTAACTGTTTTATAGAATATTTACACACCCTTTCTATAATGGAGACGAAGTGTCCGAGTGGCACAGTGGTTAGCACTCCCAACTTCAGATCATGTCAGGCTGACGTCCTGGGTTTGAATCCTGCTTGGGGTGGAATTCAGCAGGACTGCAAGGTGCTTCATTGCACTGAGCCTATAATTCATTATCAACATTCGGGACTCCTCGAAAGGATGTAAAACACCAAACTATCATCACTCTATGGAGGTCATTAGGCCAGATTCATTTATTTAGTTCACTCCAGTAGTTTATTCACTTTCATTTATCATCACAAGACATTTGTATATATTGATGGAACAGACAGCTGTAAATGTGTATACTTACAAGTATAAACTGTCTATCAACTGAGGTCTGCTTTGTGAAAACTGACATTTTCTCATTTGGAAATAGATCTCAGAGAGAGAGAGAGACAGACAGACAGACAGACAGACAGACAGACTGACAGACAGTGACAGTCAGGAGAGAGAGAGACCAGAGAAGAGAGGCCAGGAGAGGCCAGACAACATATCCAGAGATAGATAGATAGACAGACAGACAGACAGACAGACAGACAGACAGACAGACAGACAGACAGACAGACAGATAGATAGATAGACAGACAGACAGACAGACAGACAGACAGACAGACAGACAGACAGACAGACAGACAGACAGACAGACAGATAGATAGATAGATAGATAGATAGATAGATAGATAGATACACAGATAGATACACAGATAGATAGATGGATAGATAGATAGATAGATAGGTAGATAGATAGATAGATAGATAGATAGATAGATAGATAGATAGATAGATAGATAGATAGATAGATAGATAGACAGACAGACAGACAGACAGACAGACAGACAGACAGACAGACAGACAGATAGATAGATAGATAGATAGACAGACAGACAGACAGACAGACAGACAGACAGACAGACAGACAGACAGACAGAGACAGACAGACAGACAGACAGATAGACAGATAGATAGATAGATAGATCGGTCGGTCGGTCGATCGATCGATCGATCGATAGAGAGATCGAGAGAGAGATAGTCAGACAGACAGAGAGGCTAGTGACTAAACATTCATGATGTCTGGCTTGGACTAAAGGCGGTGCTTCTAATGAGTACAACCACAACACATATTTTCATGTGGAAATAAGACAAATATTATGTAGATACCCCTCTTGTCTGACTGGAGCAAATAAGTCTTCACTGTTTGCTCAGGTCTGTCCAAATATATAGCATAAATGTTACTCACTAGAATCACCTAATGATTTCCACATCATATTTACATTTTCATGGAGAAAAAAGAAAAAAAAATCATAGTTTTTGGACAAAGAAACCATCTTATATAGAACCAGGATTTTCTAATGCTATATGTCTCCTTTTCACCTGAGAGCAATAATTACAACAAACAAATGGCATAGCTCCAGATAAGAGGGCTTATCAGGGAAATATTTTTTTTATTATTCCTCAAAAACATATGTTGTGGGTACTCATTAGAAGCGCCTCGGTGAGGCGCTTCTAATGAGTACCACAATATATGTTTTCATGGAAAAATAAAAAAAAAATCAATCAATTTTGGTTGAAAAAAATTGCCTTATCTTGACTTATGAAATGGGGGATATAATAAAACACCATGATACTATTTATAGCTGGGAGGCTGCTATATGTACATACACCTTGTTTGATGTTGCTATCAACATGATTTCTAGCATATACCGTATTTACCCTTAGTATTCGGACACCTCAACTCCTTACCATATATGTTCTAAAATTTGAACCAGTACAATTCACTACCCAATGTTGTGTCTAAAAATTGCTGGATGGGTGGCAAACAGTGTAGACCCAGATGAGACGCCGCGTTCTGCGGCGTCTCATCTTGGTCTATACTGTTTGCTAAGGCCTGTCTGTCCGAATACATATGGTAAATACGGTACATATATACTAGCTTGTTAAAAAGAAAGTAGATCTTTACAGAAGATTAGACCAATTTGTGTTGAGGTTTTACTGCCCAGTCAACTCACTGGGGTCATGTCGAGTGCAGTCAGTTTACCTAACCACACTTTCACTGGGCAGGCTTAGTCCTCTAATTGGTTAACTAGTATTATGCATATTCTTTCCCCAGAAACTGACAACTACCCTTCTTGAATCAGCGGAAGGGAGAGAATGACCATAGAAAATATTTCATGATCAATCTCCACAAAAGAATGTTGCTGACCCAGTGGGAGTCAAACCTCCAACCGCCTGATCACCAGTGGGACGCGCATCCAACTGAGCCACTGAGGCAGGCTGTTTTAGACTTATTAAATTACACACAGGTCTGAGCAAACAGCGCAAATCTAGATCAGATGTCGCAGAATTTGCCATCTGATCAGGCTTTACACTATTTGCTATTCATATTTGCTATTTAGGCAGATATGGCAAAGAGTTTAGGTGTTCATATAATTATGTAACATTTAGGTTAGCCCTTATGAAGTGAAAACATAAAACGCCTAAATATATCCTATTTACCCTAAATATTAGGGCACCTAATACACTCCTTAACTCTTTCATTGCCACAGGCAATAATAATAGGCTCAATGAGCCGTCTCATCTGGATCTGTGCTGTTTGACATTTAGTCATATACATATATACATCTTTCCAAATGATTGTTTGTTAAAATAAAAAAAGCCGACGACAAATGTCATCTGAAATTGGGCGCCAAAAGAGTTACCGTAATATACTAATGACCAGAGAAAATTAATTATTAGATTCTCAGCCTGATTTTAGAAACAAATGGAGTGGGTGGGTGGATTTCATTTTTATTTTTTTTTTATTTCCGGGTGCCATCCAGTGAAGCGGTAAATCACAGAAAAACAAGCTGAGTGACACTAACAGTCATGTTCAAAAGGAAGACAACCTTGTTTTTAATAACCTTCTCATAACAAATAATTCATTTGCAATTCTTAAAACATAGGTTTAGATTAAGAGTGGGTATCAGGTAAATAGTTTTCTTATTTCTCAACAAAAACATATGTTTTGGGTACTCATCAGAAGTGCCTTGGGGAGGCACTTCTAATGAGTACCCACAACATATGTTTTCCTCGAGAAATAAGAAAAATATAAATACTTTTTGGTTGAAAAAAGCACCTTACCAATTTAAGAGCTATGTTAAAAGTATTATAAAATCTGTTTTCAGCCTACTGCCTCTGAAAAAGTTTTCTGCCTCATTTTTTTTTTTTTTTATTTGGTCAAATGTTTTAGGAGCAGGTGGGGATGAGAATCTAATAATTAATTTTCTCTGGCCTATCCTAAAATTTACTATCTATTGATATCTCTAAAAACAGCTGGATGGGCAGCAAATAGTATAGACCCTGATCAGACACCACACTCTGTGGCATCTGATCTGGGTCTGCACTGTTTGCTCAGGACTTTCTGTTCAAATATTTAGAGTTTATTTACAGTATGTTACATGCAGTATCACCCAAAATATCACTTAATCTACAGGATTATTTAGTCTAATCTATAGCATTTCCCTCCCCCCCCACCCCCCCCCCCTCCTGCTCCCTATTCAGCAGACCATTTATTTTTGCAAGAAAATAGGGCTTGACATTTCAGGCAAATTCCTTAGGAGAGAATTCGCATGAAATATCAAACCCTATTTCATGGGAAAAATAGTAAATTATTTCAAAATCTTGTCTGCTCAAATTTTTACCCAACATGCAAAGTGTTTAAGCAGAAATAAGTAATTGGTATAGTATCTTAACCCTTGTCCTGCTGAACCTGGATATACCCTGCCTTTGCAAACAGTGTAGATCCAGATCAGTTGGCTTCTAAAGAAGCCAACTGATCTGGATCTACACTGTTTGCCATTAAGCATGTGAATCTATATCATAAACCTTGATCAAGCAATCTGATTGGCTTCTTAATTTATTCAGCAGAACAAGGGTTAATGTGGCCGCCTGCTGGTTTTCCACTCTCTGATCTATGACAATGACTCATCCTTCATTACCTGCTTATTCTCAACACCTTTTTTAATGCTTAGCATGCTGGGTAAAATTTTCAGGGGAAGACATGTTGAAATATTTTTTTTTATTTTTCTAGAAAACAGGATATGACATTTCATGCAAATTGTCTCCATTTGGAGATGATTTGCACGAAATGTCAAATCCTGTTTTCTGGGAAAAATATAATAAGAGGCCTATGGGCCATGATTCACTCACCTGAGTAAAACAGCCATTGCATATCTGCAGATGCCTTACAACTTTCTTCCCTTATTGCCACATTTGCAAATTTGACCTTGCCATAGAAAGGTCAAAGGTCATCCAAGGATCATCATTTGACTAAACTTGGTAGACCTTAAGATCCAGATGCTATATATAAGATTCAGCCTTGAAGCTTTCTTGATTCTAGAGAAGAAGATTTTTAGCTGTTTTTTTTACCATATATGGGCATGGTGGCCAGCTTGTTTAATGATGCAGAACCATTTGAACAAATTGATAATATGCCTTCAACAGAAGGCCCAAAATGTAATCTGGTGAAAATTGGTCAAGCTGTTTCAAAGAAGAAGACTTTTAAAGATTACGAGACTTTATACATGTATATAGCCCAGGCAAGGGCAGATAACCCAGGAGGACAAAATTTTAATTGTAACTGAAAGGGTTTGCTACTTTGATCATACATTGTAAGTTTCAGCCAGTGGTCTTTAACAGATTTTCAGAAAAATGATTTTACATTTTCTCCATACAAGAAAATAGGGATGTAAATTTGACCTTGCCATAGAAAGATCAAAGGTCAACCTAGAATCATCATTTGAATCAATTTGGTAGACCTTAAGACCCCAATGCTGTATATCAAGATTCAGCCTTGAAGCTTTCTTGGTTCTGGAGAAGAAGAGTTTTAAGTGTTTTTTTTACTATATATGAGCATAGCAGATATCTTGTTTAATGATGCAGAACTGTCTGAACAGGTTGATAATAGCACCTCGACAGAAAGCCCAATGTGATTAGTCAAGCTGTTTCAGAGAAGAAGACATTTAAACATTAAGATATTTTATACATGTATATAGCCTAGGGCAAGGGCAGATAACCCCAAGGGACAAAATTTTTGTTGTAACTAAAAGTGTTTGCTACTTTGATCATACATTGTAAGTTTCAGCCATTAGTCTTTAATACATTTCGAGAAACTGAATTTTCAATATTTACCCCATACAAATTCATAGGGACGCAAATTTGACCTCGCTTTAAAATTGTCAAATGTCATCCTAGTGTCATCATTTGAACAAACTTGGATGACTTTAAGTCCCCAATGCTCTGTAAAGCTTTCTTGGAAGATTTTTAAGTGTTTTTTACCATATATGGGCATGGCTACCATCTTGTTTAATGATGCAGAACCATTTGAACAAATTGATAATACACCTTGAACAGAAGGCCCAAAGTGAAATCTGGTGAAAATTGATCATGCTTTTCAGAGAAGATTACAAGATTTTACACTTGTATACAGCCCAAGGGCAAGGGCAGATAACTCTGGGGAACAAAACTTTAATTGTAACTGAAAATGTTTGCTACTTTGATCATACATTGTAAGTTTCAGCCATTGGTCATTAATACAGTATGAGAAACTAAAATTGTCAATACTTTCCCCATACAAATGCATAGGAATGCAAATTTGACCTTGCCATAAAAAGGTCAAATGTCAATCTAGGGACATCATTTAAACAAACTTGGTAGACCTTGAGTCCCTGATGATATGTACCAATACACAGCCTTCAAGCTTTCTTGGTTCTGAAGAAGATTTTTAAGTGTTTTTACCATATATGGGCATGGCAGCCATCATCAAGGACTGAGACCATATTTGTACAACTTTTCAATCCCCCATTAACAGGAGCCTCCAGGAGAAATTTGAAGAAAACTGGCCCAGGTGTTTCAGAGGAGAAGTTGTTCAAAGGTGAACGGACAATGGACGGACGGACAACGAACGAAGAGTGATCACAATAGCTCATCCTGAGCCTTCAGCTTATGTGAGGTAAAAAATGTTGTCAATTTGTTGTTTGCTGAATTAGTCCAGAGAGTGGTAAAGGTTAACCCTTCAGTACACCATCACAATCATATCTGTACAGATCCATCCATTTATAATGCTTAGCACTCTGTGTAAAATTTTCAGCAGACATTTATTTACATATTAAAACCATTTTTCTTATTTTTTCCAAGAAAACAGGATTTGACATTTTCTGCAAATTGTCTCCATTGAGACAATTTGCATGAAATGTCAAATCTTATTTCCTGGGAAAAATAAGGAAAAAGATATTTCAACATGTTGTCTGCTGAAAATTTTACCCAATATGCTAAGCATTAAAAATGAAAATTCCACATAATCACAGCTCCAGAAAAGAGAAGAATTCCAATAAATAATTCTTACTTATTCATCCAAGTAAACATTTGTTATTGGCACTCATTAGAAGTGCCTCTATTAGAAGTGATGAGTTATCCCCCAGCAAAGTGTAGTTCATGATATAATGAACTTTTCAAGACTCTGAAGAACTGTTCTTGAACTGTACTTCATACACTCTTGAGTCAAATTCATGAAAAGAACATGAAAAGTTCTTGAAATGTGTTCATGAACAGTTTAAGAACAGATGAAGGTCATGAACGCAGCTGGGAACATTTAAAGAACTACTGAAGAATGGGTAAAATCCTTCATAAGTTTCTGATAAAACAATCATGAACATTTGAAAAACTAATGAAGGATGTAAAATTCATAAACAGTTCATGAAACACAGTCATGAATTATTCAAGAAAAAAAAAAGAATTGCATGAATTACCTCCCTTGGGAAACTCTTCCTTTGGAGAAGCACCATTATTAAAAAATAGCTTCTAAATTTGATAAGAGTACAAAATTGAATTATTTAGTTGTTTATACAATATATGTATTATTAAAAGGTAGGGAATTTTATTGTACACCATTCTGTGTATACACTGCTTTAAAATTCTAAGGTAGTTTTAAAAACTTTTGAAAAATGGAGGTATGACCATTACCCAACCCTATTGTAATTCTGTTGTAAAACTTTATTGAACAGTCTACACAGTTCTTGATTAATTCTGTTTATAAGCAAGCTTTGGTGGCTCAGTTGCATGCACATCCCACTGGTGATCATCAGGAGGTTGCCCAATGACTTCAATCCCCTTCGGGTCTGGCAATGTTCTTTAGTAGAGACTGATCATGAAATACACATAGCAACAGATAAGGCACTTTTTTCATCCGAAAAGTGCTAATATCTTTCTTACTTCTCAATGAAAACATATGTTGTGGTACTCATTAGAAGTGCCTCACTGAGGCACTTCTAATGAGTACCCACAACATATGTTTTCGTTGAGAAATAAGAAAAATATTATGTGGCTACCCCCTCTTATCTGTAGCTATGAATACAATGTATTTTCTATGGTCATTCTCTCCCTTATTTCTCCATGAAAATGTATGTTATGGATACTCATAAGAAGTGCCTTGGTGAGAAACTTCTAATGAGTACCCACATCATATGTTTCTGTTGAGAAATAAGAAAAAATATAAGTACTTTTCAAATGAAAAAAAGTGCCTTATTTGAGCGATGAAATCTGAAATCTCTTGAAAGTGCATTCAGTACATTTTTTTTTTCAACAAAGTTCAAAAGTTCTGTTCATTACTTATATTGAATTAGCAAACTTTGTACAACAAAATAGCTTTTTTAAATTCAGACTGGTTGGGGAAAGCATAAAATTTGAATCAGCTTACATTTGATTCTGTTTACAAACAAATTTTAACCCTTGAAGCGCCAAAACAAAACTGTAAAAGACAACATTTTTTTTTTTTTTCAGAGAAAATAACACCTGGCATTTCATGTGAATCACCTGTTTAGCAGATGATTCAGATATATTGTCATGTCTTATTTCTCTGAAAAAGAAACCAAAGCAGCATCTGTTGTAACTGTGATTAGCACTTTAACTAACCTTTACCACACTCTGGGCTAGCTAATTCAGCAGATGACAAAATTGATGATATTTTTCTTATTTTTCACAGAAAATATGCTTTGAAATTTCATGCAAATTATCACCTTAAGAGACAATTTGCATGCATGGAATGTTAAAAACTATTTCCTGTGAAATATATGAAAAATATTTCAAAATGTTTTCTGCTAAAATTTTTACCCAGCATACAGTGTGTTAAAGATTTAAAATTTTGTGTCATTAAAAACCTTTGAACTTTTTGGATGGCCCATAGTACTCTTATCTTTTGAAAACTTTAATCCTTATTTGTTCAAGAGAATGTTTTTCAGATGCTTCATAATAACTTAACCCTTGTCCTGCTGAACCCAGGTATGTCCTGTCTTTGCAAACAGTGTAGATCCAGATCAGTTGGCTTCTTCAGAAGCCAACTGATCAGGATCTGCAATGTTTGCAATTAAGTATGTGAATTTATATCAATAACCTGGATCAAGTAATCTGATTGGCTGATAATTAGAAGTGGGTGTGGCATCTTGATTTATTCTGCAGGACAAGGGTTAAATGGGGCTGGATACACTTGGAAGATTTTTCTCCATTTTCTGCCAAGGGAGACAACTCATGTGACTTTCTGTTTTCTTTACTGCCCTTTATTCAGCTGAATAGTATTATATCTTTCTTATTTCTCCAAAAAGAACAAGGGAGAGAACCTACATCACAGAAGAGAATGAAAAAGACTATATTTAGTAATAGAGTGAGTTTGATCAGCGACCATAGTTTAGTTCCGGAAGAACGAATGCGCACGCCCTTGAAAGGGACAGATCAAACTCTGTTGGTACTGGATGTTTGGTTGCAATATGGTGGCACCGATGGACATTCGGTTATGATTTGTTTTTGAGGAAGTTTTTCTATTCTCTCTTGTTAGACATGTCCAACCTACCGATCAAAATTGTTAAGATCTTTTCTACCAACGAAAAGAAAACAAAGATACTGCATTTTCATACCTGAAAGTTCCAAAATTAAGATTTTTAAATTTTGCAACTTACTTTGTTTTCCAAGTGCATCCATACCGCAGTCTGAAATGATGTCACTTTAATCGATCTGAAGTGAGTTTGGTAAAAATATAGACGAACCACAGTTACCACAGTTTAAGATCAAACTCGCTCATAGTGAAAAGCACCCTTTCAAATCGTAAAAGCACCCTTTCATAACTGTATTGTCATTGTTGAAAACATTCACAATTTTCTTACAAGGTTAGCAAAATATTGTGCTTGAGTGTTCTCAATGATGACAATACATTAGTACATAAAATCTGCAAATATAAGTACTTTCATCCTTGGTACATACTCTGAGATTATTCTATTTAACAATTGATAACATTTACTATATCATATAGATCATAATATAGTTGTTTTTTGGTGTGTTTTTTTTTTTTGTTCCATTGTTTCTGTCTTTCTTTCTTAGTAATTATTTTCTGTCATTTGGAACTCTTTCCTTGATTATTTATTTGTTAGTACATTTTGATGCATCTGTATATGCTCCTATGTGAGCCGAAAATTCGTAATAAATATCTTGTATCTTATATCTTGTATCTATTTACCATCAAAACAATGAAAAAATTAATAAAAACAACAAATTGATTTGAAAAGCCCCTTTCACAACAAAAAGGCCATGATGGCCCTGTAACGCTCACCTGAGTATCATGGGGCTTAGAGAACCTAACCTAGAACTGATCAAGAAAAAATATTCTGACCAAAATTCATGATGATTGTATGAACAAGTAACAAAATGTAGCATGCCAAATGGACTCTGAAATGGAGGTCAGTCAAATATGGATGACTGCACTCAAGAAGCCATGCTAAGATGTATGCATGTGCTAAGTATCACTGGCTGTAGGAGCAATATTTACTGAGAAAATGACCTAAACACAACACATGTGCCAAATATCACTCTGTAAGACCAATAATTACTGAGAAACAGACTTAAATGGAAAAAAAAACTTTAGAAAGTCACTGGACCATGAAATATAGGTCATAAAAGACCCAGTTCCAATCTTCGCCTAGAAATCATCAAGACAAACCTTTTGAGCAAGATTCATGATGATCACTTCAAAAATGTGATCTCTAGTGTGTTAACAAGATTTTCCTTTGATTTGGCCTGGTGACCTAGTTTTTGACCCCAAGTGACCCAGTTTCAAACATGACCTAGAAATAATCAAGACAAACATTTTGAGCAAGATTTATGATGACTGCTTCACAAATGTGACCTCTAGAGTGTTAACAAGGTCTTCCTTTGATTTGGCAAGATGACCTAGTTTTTGACCCCAAGTGACCCAGTTTCAAACATGACCTAGAAATCATCAAGACAAACATTTTGAGCAAGATTCATGATGACTGCTTCAAAAATGTGACTGTTAGAGTGTTAGAAAGGTTTTCCATTGATCTGGCCTGGTGACCTAGTTTTTTACCCCAAGTTACCCAGTTTCGAACTTGACCTAGAAATTATCAGGATGAACATTTTGAGCAAGATTCATGATGAACGATTAAAAAGTGTGACCTCTAGAGTGCTAGCAAGGTCTTCCTTTGATTTGTCCCAGTGACCTAGTTTTTGACCCCTAGTGACTGAGTTTCAAACTTTACCTAGAAATCATCAAGACAAACATTTTGAGCAAGATTCATAAAGACTGCTTTAAAAATGTGACCACTAGTGTGCTAGCAAGGTTTCCTTTGATTTGGCCCGGTGACCTAATTTTTGACCCCAAGTGGCTCAGTTTCAAACTTGACCTTGAAGTCATCAAGGCAAACAATTTGAGCAATATTCATGATGATTACTTCAAAAATGTGGCCGCTAGAGTGTTAACAAGGTTTTCCTTTGATTTAGCCTGGTGACCTAGTTTTTGAACCCAAGTGATCCAGTTTCGAACTTGACCTAGAAATCTGCAAGACAAACATTTTGAGCCAGATTCATGAAGTTTGGTTTAAAAATGTGACCTAAAGAGGGTTGACAAGGTTTTCCTTTGATTTGGCCTGGTGACCTAGTTTTTGACCCCAAAGGACCCAGTTTTGAACTTGACCTAGAAATCATCAAGACAAACATTTTGAGCAATATTCATCATGATTACTTCAAAAATGTGACCTCTAGAGTGTTAAGTTTTTCCTTTGATTTGGCCTGGTGACCTAGTTTTTGACCCAAATGACCTAGTTTTGAACTTGACCTGGATTTCATAGAGGCAAACATTCTGTGCAAGTTTCATCAAGATTGGGTCAAAACTGTGACCTCTAGAGTGTTAACAAACTAATTGTTGACGATGGACGACGGACGACTGACGACGGACGACAATGGAAGACGGACAGAGGGTGATCACAATAGCTCACCCTGAGCTAAAAAATCTATAGTCTTTTTCACTGTTTATTATGATGTAGGTTCTCCCCCTTGATTTTGTTTGTTTGTGTTGAGGTTTTACGGACCAGTCAACCCAATGGGGTCATGTCGAGCGGTCAGTTTACCTAACCACATGTTTACTGGGCATGCTTAGTCCTCTAAGCGGTTAACCAGTACTGTGCACATTCTTTCGCCAGAAACTGACAACTGCCCTTCTTGAATCAGTGGAAGGGAGAGAATGACTGTAGAAAATATTTCATTATCAATCTCCACGAAAGAATGCTGCCGACCTCAGCGGGGGTTGAACCCATGACCTATCTCCCCCTTGAAAAACATATTTTGTGGGTACTCACATTAGAAGAGCCTCAGTGAGAAATAAGGAAAAAAAAAAATTATGTGGATATGCCCACTTATCTGGTTGTATGTTTTGCAGTGAGCACACTGTGCCATGATAAAGCTCTAAGTATTGAGACAGAAAGGCCTGAGCAAACAGTGCAGACGCAGATCAGATGCCACAAAATGTGGCATCTGATTAGGTTTAAACTCTTTGCTGCTCATCCAGCAATATTTGATTGGTACCAGGATGATGCAAAAGACAGCAAGAGAAAGAAAAAGGTCTATGGAAGAAAGATTATTTCTTTGATTTAAATTAGCTCTTCCCTGAGGAGACAAGTATGCAGCCCAAAATGCAAGTGTCATTCCCTATGAAAATTGAGCCCCAAAGTAACATCAAGCAGAAACAGAGTTTCCGGGGACAACATTATGACCAGTGTGTATCCTCTGACTATTTTATGAAGTAAGTCAAAGTTCTGTTCACAAATGCTTCTCACCTAGTAAACCCATTGTAAATCTCAATGATGTAATATGTAAAGCCACTTATGTAAGTATTAAATTTAATGCTTAGCATGCTGGGGTTTAAACTTCAGCAGACAACATTTTGAAATTTATACTTATTTTTCCCAGAAAATAGGATTTGGCATTTTATGCAAGTTGTCTCCTTGCATGAAATGTTAAATCCCATTTTCTGGGAAAAATAAGAAAAATATCACCAATATGCCATCTACTGAATTTTCCCAGAGAGTGGTAAAGGTTAATAATAGTTAAAGGGTCATAAGAGAAGAAAACATTTTGATAGTAAATATTTAATCCCAAACGAAAGATCTATAAATAGAGCTGTATAATAAATATTCAGTGGTTATGTAAATTGAAAAGATTGCACAAAAAAACCTCTGTTTTGTGACATAATAACCCATTCATAGTCCTATGCCAGGACAAATATGTCATTATTTATCCTTCAGTACCCACTGGTTAACACATTAAAATTCAGCAGACAAAAAAATTAATATTTTTCTATTTTTCCCTGATTTAGATTGGGTTTGAAATTTCAAGCAAATTATCTCCAATCACTACTTTTTGGTTGAAATGCCATAATTTTGGGAACTGGTGAAATGCAAATTTTGGTTGGGTTACCTTGAAGTTTAAAGCGCCAGTCAACACTTTTAAGGTCATATCTAGCCGGTCCTTTTCCTGAATTTTCCTGGGCAGACTTTAATTCCTCCAGGCAGTTAACCAGTACTTGTGCTAATTATTTCACCAGAAACTCACTGTTACTGCCCTTCTTGAATCAGTGGAAAGGAGAGAATGACTGTAGAAAATTTTCATGATTAATCTCCATGAAATAATATTGTTGGACTCGGCAGAGATCGAGCCCACAACCTCCTGATCACTAGATGGAAATGCATCTGCAAAGCCATTGAGGTTAAAATGCAAATTTGGTTTTCCAACAATTCTGAAATGCTGAAGCAATTCAAATGAGTACCTAAAATCTCTTTTCAAAGTTTGATGATGGTTTACCCTTTTTGTCCTAACTACTCAGACAAATATGCTTAACCCTTGTCCTGCTGAACCAAGATATACCCTACCTTTGCAAACTGTGAAGATCCAGATCAGTTGTCTTCTGAGGAAGCCAACTGATCTGGATCTGCACTGTTTGTCAGTCTGTATGTGAATTTATATATCCATAATCTGGATTAAGTATCTGATCGGCTAACAATTAGAAATGGGTGCGGCATATCAATTTATTCAGCATTTCATTAGGGTTAAGAAAAAACTGTAGATCCAGATCAGACACTACTACAGCATATGGCATGTGATCAGGGTCTACTGTGACTGTTTGTCCCTCATCCAGCAGTTTTTAGACACATCATTAAAATAGGTTTCTTCAAATTTTAGGAGAAATACTGTAAGGAGGAGTCCCAACATTTAGGGTAAAAATGGTAATTCAGGGGCCAATGGTTCTGATAAACAGGGTGGGAAAATGAATGCTTCAGCATGGTTCCAGTTAAGAGGAAGTATCCATAAAAATGTAAGTCTTTTATTTCTCTATGAAAACATATGTTGTGGGTACTCATTAGAAGTGCCTCGGCGAGGCACTTCTAATGAGTACCCATAACATATGTTTTGTAATTAAATAAGGAAATATCAATAATTCTGAGTTGGAAATAAGTGTCTTATCCAGAGCTGTGGCTTCAGAATGAACATGTTTAACCCACTGTTGACTGAATGAACTCCCCCACAATATATATTGGAAGAGTCCAATTTCAATTTTAGGTAGGTTAGGCTATGAGATTTAGATATTCCTAGAGAAAAATGGCTGAAGTATTTGCAAACAGTGAAGACCCTGATCAGATGCCGCATTGAGCGCATCTGATCTGGGTCTGCACTGTTTGCCCATTACCTTTTTAGGGGCCTCCAGACTACAATGGGATAATAAATATATGTAGATATAACTTCAAACACATGTGCATATGCAGTCATATTGGGTTTACATGTTTTTACATGTATTCCATGATTATGTAAGACATCAATGATGTATGTTTCTCAGGGTTCTAGGTAGGGGATAAAGAAGACATACACAATGTATATACTTAGAGGAAAAAGTTAGTATCAAACTTCTGAAATTTTAATGGTTTTGTTACTTTTCAGTATGGATGAAGGTATTTACCCTAATGAACCTTGTTTTCTGAATATTTCTACTGAACTGGCTGACATTTGTCTGAAACGATACTGAATCTTGTCTGAACACTAAATTGGTATCTGAATCCAGCTGAACACAACATCCCTTTTCTGAATTTGTCTGAACTTATGCTGAAACATGACAGAACCTTGGAATAACCATGATGCATAGGTCCAGATCAGTGAGGGTTTGTTTGTTTGTGTTGAGGTTTTACGGCCCAGTCAACCCAATGGGGTCATGTCGAGTGTGGTCAGTTTACCTAATCACATGTTTACTGGGCGGATTTAGTCCTCTAAGCGGTTAACCAGTATTGTGTACATTCTTTCGCCAGAAACTGACAACTGCCCTTCTTGAATCGGCGGAAGGGAGAGAATGACTGAGAAAATATTTCATGATCAATCTCTATGAAAGAATGTTGCCGACCTCAATGGGGGTTGAACCCGCGACCTCCTGGTCTCCAGTCAGTGAGGGTATCCACAAAACATTTCTTTTTATTTCTCTATGAAAACATATAATTGTGGGTACTCATTAGAAGCACCTTGCCAAGGCACTTTAAATAAGCACCACAACATATGTTTTCATAGATTTTGTTTGTGTTGAGGTTTTACGGCCCAGTCAACCCAATGGGGTCATGTCGAGCGCGGTCAGTTTACCTAACCACACGTTTACTGGGCAGGCTTAGTCCTCTAAGCGGTTAACCAGTATTGTGCACATTCTTTCGCCAGAAACTGACAACTGCCCTTCTTGAATCAGCGGAAGGGAGAGAATGACCGTAGAAAATATTTCATGATCAATCTCCACGAAAGAATGTTGCCGACCTCGGCGGGGGTTGAACCCGCGACCTCCTGGTCTCCAGTCGGACGGCGCATCCAACTGAGCCACCGAGGCCGGCATGTTTTCATAGAGAAATAAGAAAAATATCAGATGTTTTGGTTGGGAGGGGGGGGTGTGGGTGGGTGGGGGGGGTGGGGGGGAGGGGAATGACTTATCTGGAGCTACTGAGATGGCTATTTTTTTTTTTTACAGAACAGAACAGAACACAACTTTATTGAAAATAAACTCAGGCCACACGCAGGTGGCGTAAGAGCATAGTATACAAACAGACAAACAAAGGCATGTAATAAACAGACATGTATAAACGTGAGCAAATGCAACAATGAAAAGGAAGCAGAAGCATCACACCACCACGTCTATGCAAAACAGTCACATTATTATGGCATTAAAAAATGAAGACTTTCAGATAGAAAATGGTGATATTCCTCCCATCCCCACCCCAAACACAGACCGCAGGTCCCATCAGAACCACCTCATTTAGGCAGTTCTAACAAGCAGCTACACTCCAAGTCCGGAGCAGAAACTAGAAAATAATGTATACCCCAGCAAACACCTCTCCTTCCTATATAAAGAGGGATTTATCAGGGTCTTAATCACATAGACTTGTTAATATGATGCAAACTGCAAAAAAAAAAAAAAAAAAGTGACAAGAAGAATATGTAATGTTAAATTATGGAAAACTTAGCTAGCATTCGAAAATTTCTTCATAATAATTTTAATAAAACAAGATAGTTTGATAAGAAGATTTTCATTTTCAGTAGATAACAGTTCCTTGAATTTAATAATATTGGGACGTTTGTAAAAATATGGCATTAAAAAGTTCTTTCTTTCTGATTTGAAATGGTAGCATACAAAAAGATAGTGAAATTCGTCACCAATGTCATTTTTTTCACAAAGGACACACTTTCTTTCATCCAGAGGAGTGTTTTCCCAGCGACCAGTTTCAACTGGGAGCCGATGGTTACTTAATCTGAACTTAAGCAATGCAGAGTAGTGTTTTTTAGTTAATTTGGTTAAATAATTTTCAAAATTGATATCATGTTTGAAAAGATTATACGTTCTTCCTTTGGAGGATGAAGATACTTTTGTATGCCACTGCTGGATATATAGATCAGACAAAGTTTTAGAAATTTGTATTTTGATCAATTTAGGGTTTTCAATGACTTCTTTATGTAAAAGATCAACACGTCCTACACTTACTAGGATTTCTTTTATACAATGGATCCATTTATGCTGATATATGCCGCCATTATATTCGCAAAGAAGAAACTTGTAGAGTAATTTTGATAATTTACTTTTCTTACTATTTACTATGTTCAGCCAAAAGCCAATCATTCGGGTTTTGATTTTAATATCAACAGCCTTGATGCCAAGCTCTGCATGTAACATATAAGCTGGAGTAGATTTCCTTGAGTTTGTGATATACCTTAAGAATTCATTTTGGAGTTTTTCAATAATGTCAGTATTTTCATATGCCCAGATTTCACATCCATAGAGTGCGATCGGTAAGATAGTATGTTCAAAAAGCTATTACTGTAATAAAGGTCAGAACTGTCTGAATCAGCTAATTTATGAACCAAAAGCAAATTAGCTGGAATTTGAAACAGATGAGAAAATCTGGCCATTGTTGTATATAACAATTAACCTGTGTCTATATATAAACCACAGAATATTAAATGCATATGTTTCTTGTCGGCTTCATCAAAATACCTAGAGGTTTTCGGGCAAATTCAATTATTGATACTTTTGTTATTTATTAATCCTTTCACCCCTGACTTTCTGACATGGACGCTTCCATCTTTGAATGTGGATGTATCCATTGTTGCAAAAGGGGTCAATTCAAAAATCCAAAACTGAAAGGCAAATAGTATTGATCCAGATGCGATGGCTCATTATGAGCCATTTCATCTGGATCTATACTGTTTGCAAAGGTTACTGGTATATGTTTTGGTCTGCAGTGTTGAAAAAGTTAATGAAAGCATGTCATATTGGTATGTCCATATATGGTAATAACTCGGGTGATATTTCACTCTAGTTACCCTAAATATTGGACATCTTAACTCATTACCATACTTTTCCTAACTATTTTGGGGAAAATACAAATGGAACATTTTTTTTCCCTTTTACAGTAGACATGTTGTCAGAATGATGGCAAAAGCAAACTGCTAGCTAGCATTCTGTCCCTTTATGATGGAAGCTCTAGAAAGAAGGGAATATCAGGAAAATACATGTACTTTTCTTATTTCTTCGCGAAAAAGTATGGTGCTTCTATGAATACCCACAACATGTCATAGCTCTTGAAAAGATGCTTTTTTTCAATCCAAAAGTATATGTATTGATATTTTTTTTATTCCTCAACAAAAACATATGTTGTGGGTACTCATTAGAAGTGCCTCGGTGAGGCACTTCTAATGAGTACCTACAACATATATTTTCATGGAGAAGTAAAAAAAATATTTACCAGCTGCCCACTCTTACCTAGACCTATGTATTTTTCGCGAAGAAATAAGAAATACATTAACAATTTTTTATTGAAAAAGTGCCCAAACTGGAGATAGGAGAATGGCAAACAGTGCAGACACTGATCATTGTGCTCCTTCAGTAGCAGTTTGATCTGGGTCTACGCTATTTAAGGCTTTTCTGTCTGATTACACAGGCAAAAATGAATGTTCTATTGTTTCTGTGACACAATTAATTATTAAATTCTCAATAGAGTTACATTCAAAACTGATGTGTTCAAAACTGATGTGTTAAGAAATGATTTAAATCATATAATCTTTTTGTGTTAAACCACAATACCTGACTGACCTTTAAACTGCTGAACTTAAACTTACTTTACCCAGAAAATAGGACTTGATCTACGTCAGAAACCAATTCACATTAAATGTCATATTATTTTTAGTTTTTTAGTGTTGTTTTAGTTCTTTGTTGTCATTGTTGTTTGTTTGTTTCTAATGGAAAAAAAATAGGAAAAATACTATCAATTAGTTGTCTGCCAATTCTACCCAATGACTGCAAATGGTTTTAAGACCATGTTCATTTCATGAAGCTTCAAATAGGCGAAGACTGAAAGTAGGTACGAAGTATGATTTACATACACCATGCCCATGAATCACATTCTACAAGCTGAGTCTTAGAACACAGTATGGGGCTTTAACCCATTTTAGTCTGGAGACCCGTAAAAGGGCAACTGGCAAACAATGCAGACCCAGATCAGACGCCGCAGAATGCGGCGTCCGATCAGAGTCTCCACTGTTTGCAAATAGTTCAGCCATTTTTTCCTAGTAATATGTAAATCTCATAGCCTGACATACCTAAAATTGAAATTGGACTCTTCCGGTATGTAGTGTGGGAGAGTCTATTCAGTCTACAATGGGTTTATGGCTGACTGGTCTGAAGTATTTGCGTTTGTGGCTTTAGGACCACCAGCCCCTTCACAACATCATATTAGAGGGGATATCAGGGAAATAATGTTCTTATTTCTCCCTGAAAACATGATGTGGTACTCATCAGATGCCAACTTACGCTTCTAATAAATAACCACAACATATGTTGGTGGAGAAATAAGAATAGCCGTACTTTTAACATTTTTTGGTTGGAAAAAAAGCTCCTTATCTGGAACTAAAAACAAGCTCCTCTGCTGAATAAACTAAGATACCACACCTACTTCTAATTGTCAGCCAATCAGATTACTTGATCTAAGTTGTTGATACAAATTCAAATACTTAATGACAAACAGTGCAGATCCAGATCAGTTGGCTTCTTTAGAAGCCAACTGATCTGGATCTACACTGTTTGCAAAGGCAAGTATATCCGTACAAGGGTTAAAACTGGATACTTATTATATTTTACCCTAAATACAGGGAGATCTGAATTTCTTAACACTGTCTCAAACAGTGCAGATCCAGATCAGTTGGCTTCTTTAGAAGCCAACTGATCTGGATCTACACTGTTTGCAAAGGCAAGTATATCCGTACAAGGGTTAAAACTGGATACTTATTATATTTTACCCTAAATACAGGGAGATCTGAATTTCTTAACACTGTCTCAAACTTCACGATGTTGCAGGGACGTTGTAATGACGTTGTTGCTACGTTGTGTGTTTGCTGGGTATATTATATTAAATTAAAATTTTGTTCTTTTTGTACCAAAGGCACACCTTATGGTTCCTCAGTGGCATCATCTCTCTAAGGCAATTCCAGGTAGTACTATATAACAAGATATGTTTTGGTGCAAAAATAAGAAAATGTATCCTAACTAATCACCTTATCTCTACCTACAGGTATGGCGGCTTATTTGGAGTGATTATCAAGTCTGTTGAAATAATCAGAAGATTACAAATACTAAATGAGCATGTGAAAGTGAAACATATAACATAATTTTCTCATTTCTCACAAAAATGTATGTTGTGGGTATTCATTAGAAGTGCCTCAGTGAGGCACTTCAAATGAATACCCACAACATTTGTTTTTGCTGAGAAATACATGTAAGAAAGGTGAGAAGCTTCTAATGAGTACCCACAACATATGTTTTTGTGGAGAAATAAGAAAAATATTTTCCCTGATATTCCATCTTATCTAGAGCAACGAAAGATACATTTTGGCATGGGCAACTGACAATTATCCTTAATAGCGGCTATATCTAAGCAGAGTGATCAAGGTCTACAATCTAATTCACTGTTTTTTTTTGAGGACATGCGTTTTGACTTTTTGTGCAAAATGCATGTAGATCTCAGTAACAAATTTACCACTTGTAAACAAAAGAAAGAAAATAACATTCTATTTCTTCAAACTTTCCTGATGACAGATAATTGCCAAACTATTTTTGAATGGCATTTTTAACATCTGTACTATTGTTGGACTCTATTTTGAATGATGTCATATAAGCCTAACACTGATGATGTCATAAGTGAACTAGTGAGGTTATTCAATTCTTGGAATAATTGACTGGTATAATAATACAGAAACAATACGAAATGTCAATAAACAGTGCTTATTAGATACCCCTCGCTCAGAAACCATAACAGAAGGATGTGAAAACAGAAACCCCCTACCCCACCCCAACAAACATAGTCTTTCTTTTCCAATAAGGGACATAACTGAGGACATCATTATAAGCTGTACTAGATTGTATACCTTTGAAAAGAAAAGTGAAAATGATAGAGAAGATAGTGTCTGGAGACAGACTATGGAAGGACATACAGATGGATATAGTGAAAAAAATATACTCCCTCCAACCCGCTGCCCCCCCCCCCTCCCCCCAACACACACACACACACACATAAACACAGTTTGCTGAGGGTATAAATATAGAAAACATTTTTACATCATGGAAACATGCCTATGTAATTTTGACCCTCTTAAACCCCACTTTTATATAGTAAAACTGGGGTTTACAGGGGTATTCATTATTTTTCTTATTTTTGCTCGAAAGCATATATTGTGGGTACTCATTTGAACTGCCTCATTGAGGCAGTTCTAACGAGTACCCACAATCTATGTTTTGAGCAGAAATATGAAAAATATCAGAGTTTTTTATCAGAAAATTTTCAGTTTTTGGAGGTGAAATTTTCTATATATTTGAATAGGCGTGTTTTCGTGATGTATAATTTGAGTATATGCTCTGAATCAGATTATAGTCTAACAGCTTGCCATAACTGTTAAAAACCTACAAGATATGCAGCACCTAAATGTGAGCAGCAAAGCTCCTGACAAGACCAGGTTTTGTTTGTGTTGAGGTTTTACAGCCCAGTCAACCCAATGAGGTCGTGTCGACCTAACCACACGTTTACTGGGCAGGCTTAGTCCTCTAAGCGGTTTACCAGTATTGTGCACATTCTTTGGCCAGAAACTGACAACTGCCCTTCTTGAATCAGCGGAAGGGAGAGAATGACCGTAGAAAATATTTCACGATCAATCTCCACGGAAGAATGTTGCCGACCTCGGCAGGGGTTGAACCCGCGACCTCCTGGTCTCCAGTCGGACGACACATCCAACTGAGCCACCGAGGCCGACAAGACCAGGTAGATGCACCGAATAGTCTGGATCTTAATTGCTCATCAGTGAAGATGAACATTTCTGCATGCACATGCTCAAATAAGCTCTTTGTCTGCTGTCTGTAAAATTAGTCAACTCATTCAAAGAATCCCCTGGGAGATGATACATATGAAATCTGAAAATATTTTTTGTATTTTTTTTTCTCCAAAAAATTCATGCAACTCTCTCCTGCATGAGATAATTATCAAATCCTATTTTCTGGAAAAATATTTAAACTGTCTGCTAAAATTTTTACCTGGTATGTAAAGTATTATTTTTTGTGAGTTCATTTGTAATCAAACAAATAGAAACAAGGACCTGCCAGAGTTCCAGATATAGCATGTTTTTCAGCTCAAAAATACAGATATTTTTCTTATTTCTCCACGAAAACATGTTGTGGGTACTCATTAGAAGCACCTCAGCGAGGTGCTTCTAATGATGTGGTACCAACAACATATGTTTTTGTGGAGAAATAAGAAAAATGTTATGTGGATACCCCCTCTTATCTGTAGCTACACGTATAAGAGCCTATCAGCTGGGCTGATCAGATGACATTCGTCAACAATTGACAACATGCCATGTGGCAAGGCCCTAGATAAATATGAGAAGAATCCAGATAAATATATTCCTGTTTGTGTTTGTGTTGAGGTTTTACGGCCCAGTCAACCCAATGGGGTCATGTCGAGCGCGGTCAGTTTACCTAACAACACGTTTACTGGGCAGGCTTAGTCCTCTAAGCGGTTAACCAGTATTGTGCACATTTTTTCGCCAGAAACTGACAACTGCCCTTCTTAAATCAGCGGGAGAGAATGAAAATATATTCTTACATCTCCACTAAAACATAAGTTGCTGGTATTCATTAGAAGCTCCTCTGTGGGAGGATTCTAATGAGTGCCACAAAATGTTTTTATGGAGAAATAAGACAATAATCAATACTTTTTGTTTGAAAAGAAAGCTCCCAATTCAGCACTACATACAAAGATCCAGGTAAGGCACTTTTTCAACATATTTATTTTCCTTATTTCTCGATGAAAGTATACGTTGTGGGTACTCATTAGAAGTGCCTCAATGAGGCACTTCTAATGAGTACCCACAACATATGTTTTCATAGAGAAATAAGGAAAAATATTTCTTTATTTAAAGCAATGTATCTGAACACCGCTTTTATCTAGAGCCATGGAAGCAGCAATCTCAAAACAACATCTAGAAAAACCTAGGTGCAATCAGTATATATGATTTATCATTATTATTAAAATTTCTATTGTATTAATGTACTTTATTTCAATAATAATCTTCTTTGTGTTTCCAAAAGACGTAATTAATATGGACCCTGTCGTGTCTTCAAGCACTGTTCACTTACACAACACTCCAGATAGGGCGTTTTTTTTGTTTTTTTTTCAAACAAACAATCTGTATATTTCTCCAGGTAAATATATGTTGTAGGTACTCATTAGAAGCGCCTCACTGAGGCACTTCTAATGAGTACCCACAACACATATTTTCGTGGAGAAATAAGAAAAACGTTTTTATCAGGATTCCCTCTTAACCCATTGTAGTCGGGAGACCCCTAAAAGGGTAGTTGACAAAGAGTGCAGACCCAGATCAGACGCCGCAGACTGCGGCGTCTGATAAAGGTCTCCACTGTTTGCAAATAGTTTAGCAAATTTTCTCTAGGAATATCTAAATCACATAGCCTGACATACCTAAATTCGAAATTAGACTCTTCCAATATATATGCTGTGGGGAAGTTCATTCAGTCTACAATAGGTTAACAAGAGCTATGCTTACAGAATTATTGTATTCTGCAGAATGTATTAGAAGAGAGCAAAGGCTGTGATCCTACTGGGCGGATGTTTCGGATGATCCTGTATTTTATCCTCCATACCTTTTCGCCTGGCGAGGTCCAATCATATAATTTACAGCAGTACATGTTTAGTACAGTCTGTCACACCATAACCCCTGTCAATAGTCTATTATTTAATCCTTATCCTGCTGTACCGTAATAACCCTAAGTATTGGGACAGGTAGGCCTTTGCAAACAAAGTAGACCCAGATCAGACATAGCAGAACATGGCATCAGGTCTATAAACATACAGCAATATTTTAGACACATCAAGAGATAGTCTAATGAACTATGTCAAATCAAATTTTAGGGCAAGTATGATAAGTAGATAAGGTGTCCCAATAAGTAGAGTAAATAGGGTATTCATGATCTCAGGGGACAGGCCAACTTCAGAGCACCTCAGGTATTTCCAGAAACAAGGGACATCCCTAGCCTTAGTTGTAGGTTTGCTAACTGGGGATGTGATGTGCCTTCAAGTTAATTTGTTCAC
This sequence comes from Anodontia alba, assembly GCA_964016985.1. Classification (NCBI taxonomy): domain Eukaryota; kingdom Metazoa; phylum Mollusca; class Bivalvia; order Lucinida; family Lucinidae; genus Anodontia; species Anodontia alba. The sequence goes on along the minus strand of OZ024832.1, from coordinate 5,810,313 downwards.
ATTTCAAAGCTAATCAGAGAAATAATTCTCCAAAACCTATCAGATTTCTTCACTTTCTGATTTTCGTTGTTTTCTGTCTCACTAATATCCAATCAAATAGGATCCTGTGCCGACCATGCAGACTCTCCCTAATCAATGTCATAGATCTAGATAAGAATGGGTATCAGATGGATATTTTTCTTATTTCTCCATGAAAACATATGTTGATGGTACTCATTAGAAGTGCTTTGGTGTGGCGCTTCTAATCATTGCCCAAAAAATATGCCGATGACCTTGTAATCATTGCTGAATCACTTGAGGAATGTGTCAGGAGGCTCCTGACATGGAAAGAAGCAATGGAAAAGAAAGGACTAAGAGTAAATGCAGGAAAGATGAAGATCATGATCTGGGGTATGGGCCTGGACCTTCTGCAGAGTTCAGGCAAGTTTCCATGCGCCGTCTGTCGCACTGGAGTGGGCAGCAACAGCATCTTCTGCAATGGCTGCAAGCACTGGGTGCACAAGAAATGCAGTGGGCTCAAGCGCTTGACAAAGGACCCTGACTACAGATGTACATGGTGCCAGGGAACTGCACGCCCCTTAGATGGCAGACCACAGAGGGAAGTCCCAGTCGGACCTGACAAGCTGGTGGTGGTAGCTTCCTTTTGCTATCTTGGAGACATGCTCTCAGCAGTAGGTGACTGTGAACATTCAACCAGAACACATGTGAAAACTGCCTGGAAGAAGTTAAGGAGCTGCTACCAGCTCTCTTCACGCCACCTCTCTTTCAAGACACGTGGCCGTGTGTACAGCTCTTGTGTGCAGAAGGCAATGCTCCATGCCAGTGAGACTTGGCCATTGACAAAACCAAACGTCTGCAATAGAATGACACCTGGCAATGATCAGACAGATCTGCAATGTCAGGCCACAAGACGTTGTCACCACCAGGTCCAATGAGCTACTTGCGCAGCTTGGCATTGAGGATCTGGACCTCATTCTGAAGGAGAGAAGGCTCCGCTGGTATGGACATGTGGACATGTGGAATGCTCCAATGGTGCAGTCAAGACAGCCTTTCACATACAGGTTGAGGGAAAGCATGGGCCTGGGAGGCCAAAGATGACATGGAAGCAGCAGACAGAGAGGGATTGCAGAGAGTGGAAGCTCTCGGCTATCAACCTCATGACAGAAATATGTGGAGATCTGGTGCGAGATCTGCCATGGGTGCAGCAAGCCAGCTATCTGGAAGGGGGCCCACTGATGTGGATGTTGCCCCTGTACCTGCACGTTAATCAAAAATCTGGGCCCAGTTGTTCAAAACTAACAATGTCGTTAGTTAACGATTCGTTAAAATTTTAATCGAGTGAAACGCAATAATGCTGAAATTTTTTGCTGAAAAAATGTGAGTAGCTTTTGCACTGCAAAAGCTACTCACATTTTTTCAGCAAAAAATATCAGAATATTGTGTATTGAATCTGCTAAAACAGTTAACGAAATGACCCTTAACGAGCTTGTTAAGCTAACGACGCTTTGAACAACTGGGCCCTGATTATGATGATGATATGATGGAGAAATAAGAAATACTTTTGGATTGAAAAAAAAGCAACTTATCAAGAGCTATGCAACTTCCTGTGATAAAAGTACACAAATGGTAGGTGAATCAATGCAAGTAATAAAATCCTTCCAGCAATCAATATGCATGCTTGTCCATTGGTACATTGAAGTAAATTCTTCATTTTAGAATAGACTCCTTGGGAGAAAATTCTTTCTTTTACAGTACACCCCTTTTCAAAAAGGTGGCAAATTCAGTTTTGACAGAGTACACACAAAATACATCATGTTTTAGCCCTTAAAATGCCAAGAAAACCTGCATCTGAAAATGTTGTCTGTTTATGTGGTCTGTTGAATATTCTTCCAAACTTTTCAAATCAGGCAAACAGTGTGGACCCTGATCAGACTGCTCCTGCTCCTACAGGAGCAGTCTGATCTGGGTCCAGGCTGTTTGCAAAAATGACTTTTAAAGTCACAAGCAGATGTCTGACGACAAAGCAGACAACAATTGTTGTGACTGGCAGTTTAAGGGTTTGTGGAAAAATAAGAAAAATATTTATCTGGACACTGAACATACATTTATCTGTAAAGGCTTACAGGAACAGCCTCACCTGCATCAAAACATGAGCAATGTGGTGCAGTGGCACACGGCCATACTTCAGACTGAGAGGTAGCAGGTTCGATCCCTGTGAGCACAAAGTGTTATGTCCGTCAGCAAGATACTTTATCCACATTGTCTAGTACTGGTTTCTATCCAGGAATACCTGCCTAGAATGCCCGCCTGGACAACAGCAGGTATCAAAATAACATTCGTCTTATTTCTCCAAGAAAATATAAGCTGTAGGTACTCATTAGAAGTGCCTCGATGAGGGCCCAGCTTCTAATAAGTACCAACAACATAGGTTTTCATAGAGAAATAAGAAGCATATCAATACTTTTTGGTTGAAAAATGTCCCTTACTTCCTAGGTCTAGATAAGAGTGGATATCAGGTAAAAAGTTTTCTTATTTCTCGACGAAAACGTATGTTGTGCTACTCATTAGAAGCACCTCAGCGAGGCGCTTCTAATGAGTACCCACAACATATGTTTTCATTGAGAAATAAGAAAAATACAGATACTTTTTAGTTGAAAAAAGTACCTTATCAAGAGCTATGTTACCTGGAGCTATGTACCGGGATACTTCTCTTGTCTAGAGTTCTGATAACTTATAGAAATTTCATGGGTGTGAATAATTAGAAAATGTATTTTTCAAACCATATCATTTAATCCTTTGCATGCTTAGTAAAAATTTCAGCAGACAACATTATGAAATATTTTTCTTATTTGTCTCAGAAAATATGTGATACTTCATGCAAACTGCTTTGCAGACTGTTTGTATAAAATGTCAAAACCTGTTTACTGGGAAAAAATAAGAAAAAAAGTTGTCTGCTGAATTTGCCGTGGGATTGGTAAAGGTCAATAAAAGTGTTTCAGGGATAACCTTTCATGATACTGAATTTTAGCTACTTTTCAGTAATAATAAATCTGATTTCATAACGAAGTTTCAGCTTTTTAACTATAACTTTTTAAATAAATTCAGCAGATGACAAATTGATGATATGTGCTCATATATTTTTCACAGAAAACAGGATTTGACAATTTGCAAGAAAAGTCAACTCCTGTTTTCTGTGAAAAATTAGAGAAATTTTTCAAAATGCCGTCTGCTGAATTTTTTCCCCAGCATGTTACCGTATTTACTGTATGTATTTGGACAGACAGGCCTGAGCAAACAGTGTAGACCCAAATGAGACCCCACAGAATGTGATCTCATCAGGATCTACACCGTTTGCCACTCATCCAGACAACTACATCGGGTAGTAAATTGTACTTGTTCGAATTTTAGAACAAGTATGGTGAAGAGTTAAGGTGTCTGAATACTTAAGGACTCAGGGTTTTCCCTCAGGCTTTGAAACCGAGGGTCCCAGTGACTCACTGATCTTGAGTTAAAGAGTCCATAAATAAGTGTTTATTGTTTTAAAGAAATTTACTGTTTCCCAAATAGTTATATTTCTTGTCCTTTAGGTACAAAACAAATCAAAATTCAAAGCCAAAAATAAATAAAATCAAGTTTACACTGATGATAAATGCATCAATCAGGACTCTTATCCCTTAGTTCTGGGAGTCCAGAACTTGATTTTAGGAGTAAAATACTGCCAAAAGCGAGTCAGGGAAAACCTTGTTAGGGTTAATAAGCTAAGTGTTTTAAATGGAGAATCTGTTATTTTAGCTGGAATCATCATTTAACCCTTAAAATTCAGACAGACAGGCCTCAGAATACAGGGTAGAATGTAGTAGAATACGGCTTCTGATCAGAATCAAGACTTCTGCCATTTATCCATCATGTCAGCAGGTAGTAAAATGGAATTGTTCAAATTTTTGGACAGGTATGGAAAGGGGTTAACCCAAGTCCTGCTGAACCCGGATATACCCTGCCTTTGCAAACAGTGTAGATCCAGATCAGTTGGCTTCTGAAGAAGCCAACTGATCTGGATCTGCACTGTTTGCCATTAAGTACGTGAATTTATATCAACAATTTGGATCAAGAAATCTGATTGGCTGAAAATTAGAAGTGGGCATGGCATCTTAATTTATGCAGCTTAGCAAAGTTAAGGTGTCCCAATAGCTAAGGTAAATTGTCAAGTACTGGTAGGATAACTTATTACCATAATAACTCTAAGCATTTACATTTACACCTTATGTACTAACCATACTTGTCCTAAAATTTGAAATAGTCCTATCTACTACCTGTTGATGTGTCTAAAATATTGCTGGATGTATGGCAAACAGTGTAGACCCCGATCACATGCCATGTTCTGCAGTGTCTGATATGGGTCTGCACTGTTTGCAAAGGCCTATCTGTCACAATACTTGGGGTTATTAGGGTAAGGTGATTAGTAGTTATTGTGTCCCAAATTTTAGCCTTATTACAGTGCCAATATTTTGCCACTTGAAATGTCAAAATCAAGGCGCTTATACGTTTCAGTGTCAGTAGTTCTCCATTTGAAGTCTGCAACAATCACAACCTTGTGCATTAGTTCGGGGCAACACATAAAGTTTGTTCTTAACCCTTAAAGCGCCATTCACAACTGCAGCCGGCGACATTTTGAAATATTTTTTTTTTAGTTTTTCAAAGAAAACAAGTCTTGATATTTCATGTGAATCGTCTCTGCCAAGCAGACGATTCACATGAAATATCAAGACTAGTTTTCTTTGAAAAAATAAAAAAATAAAAATTAATGTCGTCTGCTACAAATTTTGCTTGGCGCTTTAAGGGTTAATTCACTGCAAAAATGTATGTTATGGTACTCATTAGAAGACCCTTGCTGAGTCTGATGACAATCATAATAAAAGCACCCATAACATAGTTACTTCCGGCAAAATTTATGAAAGAAAAAATATCCAGACTTCTCATTCATTAACTTGAACTTTTTGGGAAAATTTTAACCCTTCAAGCGCCAAGAAAAACTGCATCTGAAAATGTTGTCTGTTTATGTCGTCTGCTGAATATTCTTGCAGACTTTTCAAACCTATTTTTGCATACAGGCAAACAGTGTGGACGCAGATCAGACTGCTCCTAAAGGAGCAGTCTGATCTGGGTTCACACTGTTTGCAAAAATGACTTTTAAAATCACAAGCAGATGACAAAGCAGACAACAATAGTTGTGACTGGCGCTTTATGGGTTAAAATCCTAGTGAGAACTCTGATTACAAATTTGGTTGAAAAAAGCATACAATCTGCAGCTTAATGCTTGTAGAAACGGCCCTTTAATGGAAAGATTTTAGATGATCTTTCATATAGTTCAAAGAGGTAGTATAAAATTTATTTCTCAAAAGTGTGAGCGCCATAATAACCATTAAGTGATGGGATGGATGTGCCTGACGGAGTTCCAGATATGGTGCATTTTACACCAAAAACTGATATCTTTTTCTCATTTCTCCACAAAAAACACATCACGAAAACACATCTATTCAAATATTAATTGAAAATTTCACCACCAAAAACTGAAAGTTTTCAGATAAAAATTCGCCGAGGCGGTTCTAATGAGTACCCACAATCTATGCTTTAACCGCCTCGCCGAGGCGGTTCTAATGAGTACCCACAATCTATGTTTTTGAGCAGAAATAAGAAAAATAATGTATACCCCTGTAAACCCCAGTTTTACTATATAAAAGTGGGGTTTAAGGGGGTCAAAATTATATAGGTATGTTTTTGTGATGATGTGGGTTCTCCAGTGGCAGAGCTTGAGGAGATTTGTGTGGGGTGGGGAGGGTCAGTCAAAAGTATGTTGTGGGTACTCAAAACTTATTCTTATTGTACTAATTAGAAGTAACTCACTTCTAATGAGTATTCCAACATATGTTTGTTGTGGACTGAAATTAGAAAAGCATCTTATATTAAACTATAATTCATAATTTTGTTTCTGTGAGTTGGAGTTTTATGGCCTAGTCAACACATGCAGTTAAGGTCATGTAGAGCCAGTCAGTTAATCTACTCACTCTTTCTGGGCAGGCTTAGTCCTCTATGCAGTTAACCATTACTTTGTGCACATATTGTAACTAGTACATCTAACAGAATTTAACCAGTGCAGACCCTGATCAGTTCAGGTATATCTGTCAGAATTAAATAAAGGCATGACAACTTTAAAAAAAAATCACGAAAACATGTCTCCCCTTAACCCCCACTTTTATATAGTACAAGAATTCCGCGGAAGGCGTCATCGCACCTGCTGGGGCAGAAGTCACAGGAGCCACAATCAGAACGTGGTTATTAAATAAGTTTATTTCATTCTTAGCAGTGCTTACTTGGAAAACTGGGTTGAAAAAAATGTAGACAAAGTGCCTAGTGGGGCACATATATTCAGGGCCAGTCCCATTCCCTCTAATGGCTATATCTTCAGCACTGACTTTTCGTATCATACAGCCCAATGATAATGGAACATTGACGTAAAATGTGTAAAAGTCACTGGAGCATGAAATATAGGTCAAGGTCACGGGTCAAGGTACCTGCTAATTCAGTACATCAAGGAGAAGCACAATGCAAGGTATGGTGGTTGTAGGCCTTATAGTTGAGGAGTTATCAAACATCAACGTAAAATGTGTCAAATATAGGTCAAGGTCACCGGGTCAAGGTACTTGCCAAGCCAGTGCAATGAGGTGAAGCACTATGCAAGGTTTAGTGGTTGTAGGTCTTATATTTGAGGAGATACCGAACATCAACATAAAATGTGTCAAAGTCACTGGAGTGCACAATATAGGTCAAGGTCACCAGGTCAAGGTACCTGCCGAGTCAGTACATCGAGAAGAAGTACTATATAAGGTTTGGTGGTTGAAGGCCTTACAGCTGAGGACATATGGAAGGGTGACGTAAAAGGTGTAAAAGTCAATGGAGCGCGAAATATAGGTCAAGGTCACCCAGTGAAGGTACCTGCGGAGTCCGTACATTGAGGAGAAGCACTATGCAAGGTTTGATGGTTGTAGGCCTTACAGTTGAGGAGATATTGAACGTTGACGTAAAATGTGTAATAGGCACTGGAGCGCAAAATATAGGTCAAGGTCACCGGGTCAAGATACCTGCCAAGTCAGTACATCTAGGAGAAGCACTATGCAAGGTTTGGTGGCTAGAGGTCTTATACTTGAGGAGATCTGGAACATTGACGTAAATTATGTCAAAGTCACTGCAGCCAAAATATAGGTCAAGGTCACCAGGTCAAGGTATCTGCCAAGTCAGTACATTGAGAAGAAGCACTTTGCAAGGTTTGATGGTTGTAGGCCTTATAGTCGAGGAGATATCGAACGTCGACGTAAAATATGTCAAAGTCACTGGAGCGCAAAATATAGGTCAAGGTCGCCAGGTCAAGGTACCTGCCAAGTCAGTACATCTAGGAGAAGCACTATGCAAGGTTTTACGCCTTATAGTTGAGAAGATCTGGAACGTCGACGTAAATTGTGTCAAAGTCAATGGAGCGCAAAATATAGGTCAAGGTCACTGGGTCAACATACCTGCCAAGTCAGGAGGTCAGGGAGATGTGTCATGCAAGGTATGATGGTTGTTGTAGAATTGTCGTTGATTAGAATACTAACTTCGACATAAATGTCGAACTTCGACATAACAGAACTGTTAACAGACAGACGGACAGATGAACGGACAGACGAATGGAAAAGCGGGCACCTATGTCGCAAAGTCGGGAGGTCAGGGAGATGTTTCATACAAGGTTTGATGGTTGTTTAGTTTTGTAGTTGATTAGAATACTAACTTTGACATAAATGTCGAACTTCGACATAACAGAACTGTTAACAGACAGACAGACAGACGGACGGACGAACAGACAGACGAATGGAAAAGTGGGCACCTATGTCGCAGAGTCAGGAGGTCAGGGAGATGTTTCATGCAAGGTTTGATGGTTGTTTAGTCTTGTAGTTGATTAAAATACTAACTTTGACATAAATGTCGAACGTCGACATAAATGTTGACAGACGGACGGACGAATGGACAGACATACGGAAAAGCGGACGCCTATGTCGCAAAGTCAGGAGGTCAGGGAGATGTTTCATGCAAGGTTTGATGGTTGTTTAGTCTTGTAGTTGATTAGAATACTAACTTTGACATAAATGTCGAACGTCGACATAAATGTTGACAGACGGACGGACGGACGGACGGAAAATCGGACGCCTATATCGCACCCTGCTACAAGCAGGTGCGATAAAAACTAGGGTTTACAAGGGTATTCATTATTTTTCTTATTTCTGCTCAAAAACATAGACAGAAATATGAAAAATATCAGAGTTTTTTTATCTGAAAAATTTTCAGATTTTTTAGGTGAAATTTTCTATACATTTGAATAATGTGACTATAATGGGGCCAGCATTTGTATCAAAAGAAAATTCTATCAAAGTAATCAATTCAGATTTAATACCTGTAACCCCACAAACTGAGTCGCAAAGTGAGAAAATGTACCTTATGACATGTGCATGCAGTGATGTCAAATCAGCCTGTGCATCCATGCAGTCTGATCAGTCTTCATGTCCATATCAACAAACTATAGGTTATTCTTAGCTATCCAAAATGCATCCAGTGAAGCTTCTGATCGGACAAACGCAAAGGTGCAGGCTAATCTGAATCCTCATTGGACATACACGACCACAGGTACGTTTTCTGGCGTAAGGCTCTATTGTCCCTAGGGACAAGAATAAGCGGTTAATAAACAATAGCAACAACAAATCTTACCGATCGTTGTAAGAATCTCATAATCACTCAACTTTGGGCCGTCTTCAGTTTCAGTTTCAGCCGGTTTCTTTGGAGTTGTTGTTTGTTTTTTCACTTTGGCAATTTTAGCCGATGCCATGTTCAGAAACTTTTTCAGAGTTTTGTTCGCTTCAAGAAAATCCAAATGCACTTCTATTATATCCGACCGAAATTTGATTTTCTTTTTTTACACATGTTTATGTAATTACCTCTACATAAGAAATTCAAAAATTTCTTACAAACACGTACATGTGTAAATAAATCATTTTCTCAGCAGATCGCTCGCACACATCCAATACACAACTGTCTGAATACACAACACAGACATATCGCACCTGTCAAAACAAACCTAGGATTCTGCGTCATCCACTCTAATAAGAGTTACGTCCCATGGCCAGGTAGGCTATAGTCTGTTCCAATAAATTAAAAAAAAAAATCTTTTTATTTATTTTTTTATTTTTTTTCCCCAAGGCGCGTGGTACAAACTGCCCCAAACACTATCAACAGACGGCCTCCATCTGATTAAAATTGTATTGACCCTAAATATTGTGACACATTAACACCTTACCATACTTGTCATAAAATTTTACCTTGTCCATTTTGCTAAACGTTGATGTGTCTGCTGAATGTGTAGACAATGATCAGATGCCGCATGCTGTGGCGTCTGATCTAGATCCAGTGGCGAATCCAGGATTCAACATTTCTGCGAGGGAGTTGATTTGATCAAACCACCGTACTTACCCTAAGTATTTGGGCAGACACGTCTGTGCAAACAGTGTAGTGCCAAATCAGGGTCTACACTGTTTGCAACCCGTCCAGCAATTTTAGACACAATCACGTGTATATATAATAATAAGGACGTGAATTTTATTAGCATTACTAGATAAATGCAGTGGCACCTCAATAATTCAAAGTCCAAGGGACAAAACAGTTTTGTTTGAATTATTGAGACTGAATAATTGGGTTAAAATGCATACATATTCTTCAGTTGGGACTTCAAAATTTGAGAATTTTGAATTATTGGAGTTTGAATTATCGAGGTTCTACTGTTGTTAGGTGTGCCTATATTCTGGGTAAAAACAGATTCCAAAATATTTATATTCCAAAATTTCCCATGAAAATAGATCAAAGAGGGGTTCGACTGAACCCCACGAAGCACTCTGGATCCACTCCTGGGATCTACAGAGCTCGGGGCGGTATTTACCATACAGGGCAGCTTATCTCCATACCATACTAGTTCTAAAGCTTGAATAAACCCATTTTACATATACGTAATATTACTTTCAGCGGCGTCTGATGTGGGTCTGCACTGTATGCTTACGTTCGGTGCCAAGCCATTTTATGTATTTGTTTCACGCGTGTATGATATATTCACAGACCAATGATTTAAAATATAAATAAATAAAGGCATAACACACAGTTTTTCTTTTAAAAAAATCATATATTTGTCTACGCCCATGTGCGTAGACAATCTTAGAGTGAAAGGTCATGGACTGGTCCGATGCTTTTTTCAGTGGACTGCTTTTTAACCAAGTATTAGCTTTCAGAAAAAGCTTGGTTTTGTGTTGAGGTCTAGGACCCAGTTCCAAGGGAGTGGGGTGGGGTAGGGTGGGGTGGGGTGGGGGTACTCTGAAGTTTGCAACATAGACTGTGCACCAGCATCTAGTGTTTACCCCAACAAATATCTAGTATATCAGCCATACCCCAAATAATATCTGCAGGTATTAGCATACCCCCCCCCCCCCACCCAACCCCTACCCCCCCCCCCCCCAAAAAAAAAAAAAAAAAATCTATTTATAAATTTATAAGTATTATTGTATTAGTAATATAAGTGCTTTAAACAATTTCCAACAGTAGCTCCATTTTTACTTTAATGGCATTGAACTGATGCACATGCAGCAGAAACAGAGCTGTTAAAACTAGATAAAAAACAACTATCAGCTCAACAGAAGGTTCTAACCCCGATTCTTACAATATCCTAAAAAATACTGAGAATTTTGATACACCAAAAAAAATTGTCAGTTTTGAAAGTTACCCCCCCCCCCCCAACAAAAAAAACCCCCAAAAACAACCTGCGAATGGCCAATACCCTCCCCACCCCTCCATCCCAACCCTCCTCCCCCCCCCCCCCCCCCGCACACACACACACAAATAGCCACTTTATCCCCAATGCCCCCAAAATAATAAAATTCTAAATTCTAAACACCAAAAAACAGTCCTAGCCTATGTAGCAGGCAAAATTCAGAGTACCCCCCCCCCACCCCCCACACACACATCGGGAGGCCCAGTCAACCCAATGAGGTCATGTTAAGCGCGTTCAGTTTACCTAACCGCACTTTTACTGGGCAGGCTTAGCCCTCTAAGCTGTTAATCAGTATTGTGTACATTCTTTCGCCAGAAAATGCCCTTATTAAATTACGGGAAGGGAGAGAATGATCGTAGAAAATATTTTATGTCAATCTCTACGAAAGAATGTTGCCGACCCGGGAGCTAAAGCGTAGACCAAGCGTTTTTTTTTTTTTTTTTTTTTTTTGTGAAAGCTAATACTTGTTATTAAATAGATTTAGCGGGTAATTATGGAAACATTTTTATCCTCGCAAAGCGGGGATATCGTCACCCCCCCACACCACCACCACCACTACCACCCCCCCCACCACCCCCCCCCCCCCTCACTCATCCGTCCGCCCGGGCACACGAATGGGCATATATTGTTGTTGTTGTTGTTTTTTTTTTGTTGTTTTTTTTTTGTTTTGTTTTTTATATACTATTCCCTTTATTCCGTAGACTACTATTGGGTACTTTTAACGTACTGTTGGGTATTTTTTAACAAAGAAAATACCCAATAAATGCCTGAACGTTGGAACGTCCGTGCATCCGTCGCAAAAATGCTTTTGCTGATATGCCCTTATCCGTGACTAGTGATAACCACCCTGGCCATTGTCTGGTGGAATGCTCTTCCTGAATATGTTGTAGTCTCTCAAGGCTTTGGTTTGTTTAAGATCGCAGTAGAAGAGCTTCAGCATCCCAACCATAAACAGTGCAACTGCAGGTTTTTATCCTGTTTTTAGAAGTTTTGTCCCGCCCCAATTCCCCCTTTTTATGTACTGACCAATCTTAGACATTTGCTCTTAATGACTTCTCGTTTTCGATTTAGATTTTAACTTATCATCTATGATAGACTCACTGTCATCCTTTTTTTTTTTTTCTTATTTCTTAGCCCAACACGCAACGGTCACCCTGCCAAAAATGCCCGCGAGGTCGCAGGCAGTGTCCGAAGATTAATAGATAGTGACGCTTTTTTGTTTGTTTATTTGAGTTCTTGTCTAACCACACAAGTCAACCATTATGGGTCATTTTGTGTCGTCTCCCAGAGGAAGGGAGAAATGGAACAGAAGAGCTAGCAGAGAAGAGGAAAGAGAGAACTAGAGGATCAGGGGCGGATTCAGAGAGGGTTCAGTGGGTTCAGTCGAACCCTATTTGGCTCTAAATTTCATTTTCATGGTAAATTTTGGATACATTTGATAAATTTAGGACACTTTTCCTTCTCTTCAACAAGTCCATTTTACTGCTTGTGAATGTGTGTAAAATTGCTGGGTGACTGACAAATAGTGTAGACCCTGATCAGACGCCGCATTCTGATCTGGGTCTACAATGTTTGCTCAGGTCTGTTTGTCCGAATACATGAAGTACGGTGATGTGTTTTAATCGACTACCTAAAAATCTCTCTCACCCCCCCCCCCCCCCCCACTGGATCCGCCCCTGGAGGATTGTGAGAGAAACGCAATTGACAGTTCAGAATTAGAAGAAATACTAACATGCCCCCTTCCCCTACCTCCTGCAAGTACAACAGGCCCTTACTCGTGAAACGAGACAGCGACATGTAGAAGAAGAATGAAAAAGACGACAGGAAAGACAGAAGGAAATAGAGAGAGAGAGAGAGAGAGAGAGAGAGAGAGAGAGAGAGAGAGAGAGAGAGAGACAGACAGAGAGAGAGAGAGAGAGAGAGAGAGAGAGAGAGAGAGAGAGAGAGAGAGAGAGAGAGAGAGAGGGAGAGACAGAGAGAGAGAGAGACAGAGAGAGAGAGAGAGAGCAGACAGACAGACAGACAGACAGACGATAATCTGGAAATTAATTGCCGAAAGTGCTCGATCTTCGTGACCTGAGTCAACTTGAAGGTGTTGAGCGACTCTGTTAGGCAGATGTGAATTGAACCGGGACACAGCATTTCCTCCAAGATTGCACGTGCGTCCAGCGTAGACTCAGATCAGCCTGCGCATTTACTAAATAAAAAAGATAAATGAAAGCGTTAAAGAGCACGTACAAGAGTTTGAAAGCCTGATAAAGACAGATTTTGTGGATTATGTTTGGACTCTGGCATCAGCTATCCTCTGTTCCAGCGACCTTACATCTAATGTTCCATTGTCAGTAGATAATTTGCTTTAGATGGATGGAAGTTTCTGGCCCCCAACAGCAACACCTCCTTGCAGAGAAACGGGCGGCATCCGATATACCCAAGGAAAAAAAAGCGCAAAAAGTGAGAACACATGACCCCATTGGGTTGACTGGGTCATATAACCTCAACACAAACAAACAAAAATCTGGTTGCGTTGTATGCAGGCGGCAACATCAAACAGAACAGAATGCGATTACATTGCTATGGTACATTGTTTTACCCACAATCAAGGGCGACAACAATTAGCGCGCACTGAGGGGTCAAAGGTCATGTACAAGTAAAGGGAAGAATGGATGGTGATCAAAAGCAATTTGAAGCGCTTCTTCAGGCGCTTATGAGCCCTGAAAACGATACAAGAGTAGAGAAAGAGGTGAAGAAGGACCGTTTACATATAATGTGTTTAGAAAGTTGCTTAGCTTACTCCAGAGAACTCACAAATCTTGATTTTCCTTTCATTCATTTAGCGGTTTCATGCGGAAAGTATCGGTCATTACCGCTGGAAATCATTAGCATCCACGTGAAGGACAAGAATTTTATAAAAAGCTGGGTGGGGTAAAGTCTTCAGTTAGGAAAAGATGATCAGTGACGAGTTTAATTTTTTTGTTAGAGTGGAAAGGAAACTATTTCTGCCTACCGAATTACCTGCCAACTTTTAAGAATTTCAGCATGAGGTTTGACCAGGTTTCATGCAGTGCTTTGACTGATAAAATGCACAACCATGTGAAATATGCATGGAAGAATTTCAAGGAGTAGGATATTTCAAACCCAGTCTAAGCTAAACTTTAAGAATATAAACACACCGTTTTCAGATTGTGAAACATGTTATAAATGTCCAGGTATCTGCTCTAATGTGTAAATTTACGGCCAATATAGTAAATTTACATATTCATAATTCTTCGTTTAGCTTTGTCTGTCACACTATCTCCTCCTAAACCACTGGAGCTGCAATTTCCATCACTTGCTAACTCTAGCAAAAAGTTTTGCTATTTCCTTTCCAAAAGTACTGCTCATGTGGAAGGATTTTGAATATCAAAATAGGCTTAGCCTAAATGCCAGCACAGCACAGACCTATATCTGCACTCTTTAAAAGTCCTTCACAGCATCATTAAAGAATGAATATCAGTATATAAAAATATTATGTAAATAAATAATAAAAATAATCAGCAAGATATGTTCGTGACACTTATTGACACTCTTTTAGTCACTTCGTGACGCTTATTAGTGAGACCCATAATCAAGTCCTCCAACTTCAGCTGACAACTTCCGGGAAGAAAAAAATGGAAGAAAATTGGTCAGAGCAATTTCTGTTGAAAGTATATACCATTGTATGTTAATAATAATAATAATAATAATAATAATAATAATAATAATAATCGACCTTATTTATAGAGGGTAACACATTTAGTAATCTAGTACTAATCTTCCATGTGGCCCTCTTTTTTCCTGGGTAGAAACCAGTACTAAGCAATGTGGATAAAGTCTCTTGCTCAAGGAAACAACGCTTGCTGTTAGTGGGGATCGAACCCGGTACCTCTCGATCTCGAGTCCGACGCTTTACCACTGCACCACAGCGCTCCTTTTCCTTTGTGTTACTTTTCCTTGATATTCTCTACCGTAGAGCTCACTTCATTCGCGACGCGCAAAGCTTGTCGTGAGCTGTGCTCGCTAGCTATGAATGAGGTGGTTGGGTGTGACGAAGATGTCTTGTATCTTTCGTCACTAGGGCATCCACCTGATATTGGCTTACAGTTGGGCAAGGCCTCCTATCCTTGTAACAGGTAAGGGTAGAGCATAAATGCCATATCTTACACTGTGAGATAAAATCTCACAGAATTCAAGTCTCACAGAATTTTCAGACCATTTTACAACAGATTTTATGAAAAAATAAACATAAATCACACAGTGTTGTGGTTTTCACAAGCATCCTACATGTAAATAAAAGACTTTAGACTATTTTGGTGGAACTCCATAGTGATGTTTAAGAAAATCTCACAGAATTTCATCAAATCTCCCTTAAAACTTTGCCTTACCTCACAGATTTTAGTCCACAGCTTATGGCATGTATGATAAAGGGAGAATTTTTTTTTTTCTGTTTCTTCACTTTCATTCCTGTTACTCTTTCATCCCAGTCCGTCTCATTCATCTCCACTACTATCTGCAGTGATTCAACTAGACCAAAATCAGTTCCGACATTTTGTCCAAATGGCAGCTGGTTCTTCCGGACATTTTGAAATTTTCTTGGACAAATTATAAAATCTAGAAAATCTCTTTACTATGGATTCACCAGAGGGTGGTGGGTGGGGGACTTGGCGTCGTTATCGCCATTTCCCTTGCAGGGATCCGTTTGGTCACTGCTCGATTTAGGCATGAAAAATGTCAACTTTTGTTTCTTTCTAGGGGCATGTTTTGTGTGATGTTTTGTCCAACCCTTTAGTTACAAAATCACTAATATTTCGCCTCGCATGGTGTCACATGTAAACAAATTTGATGAGATCAAGGGAAGTAACTTAAACAGGATTCGGCCTTATCTACGTTTCAGCCAAACAAGTCAGACTGGTTCACTCGGTCTGCCAACGTGAAATTAAAAGGCATTACCGAACAACACAAAAAATCAATAATGCTTGATAAGCAGTCTAGTACATCTTAGATTGACCTATCTTCGGTCGTTTTACAAGATAAAGATCGGCATCGAAAATAAACTGTAAACAACAGCAGAATCCATATATTACAAAGCCAAAAATGGCAATCAGACAATGTGTCCAACCAGGTCAGAAACGTTTCAGACATCTGGAAATTTCGGCGGACAATAGCCGACGCCAAACTGAATTCCTGTATCTCTTCTATCTCTTTTCTCCCTTTGTCTGGGAGACGTCACAAAATGACCCACAAGGATTGAGGTGTCGTTAAACCCCAACACAAAATCAAAATTATCAAAATTAATTTTTATATGAGTAACTTTATAAATCAGTCATTCCTATCTACTGCTGCTTTACATATCACAATGTTAGGGGAAATGAGTGACTAACCTTAACCACTCTCTGGGCTAATTCAGCAGATGACAAATTGATGATTTTTTTTTTGTACTTTTCCCAGAAAACGGGTTTTGACGTTTCGTTCAAATTGTCTCCCATGCATGGATTGCCAAAATCTGTTTTCTGGGGAAAAATAAGAAATTATTTTAAAATGGTGTCTGCTGAAATTTTAACCTAGAGTGCTAAGTGTTAAAGCTACATTTAACAATGTTCATAAGTGTGAAAAAGCAAGTTGGCTGAAAGGTTTATTAAGTAAAAAATAATGCCACTTGCTAATTTTAGCAAGCCGTCAAAAAAGTTAACTACAGTCTGACCTCACTAGCTTGAACAGTGTTCAGGCCAGGCTGCATTGCGCCATTCGCGCATATTTTCATGCTTTTGCGCAGAAAAATATAAGGTCTTGCATCATACTGGCACAGAAAATTTATAGCAATATCGGCTGCAAACGCATTGTGATCTGTTGCTTTTACTTGCATTTCAGTTCAATTCACTGTAAATAGGCAAAGAAATTATTTTTAAATGCAAAGAAAACTTAAAATACTGAAGAAAATACATTTAAACAGACAATGTGGGACGATTTTGACCTGTAGTTCATGCGTTTTTTTTATGTTATTTCCAGCGTTGGTGGTGGCCATTTTTTTTTAAAAAATAATATGCTGTGACTATTGGTTCAATGCTCATGCTGTGACTATTTGTTCAATCTTCATTTATAAATTCTGGGGTCACCACACTGAGGGGTAGATTGAATACACTGTTGGTACATTACTGTCAGAAAGAATTACTGTTGGAAGTTTTCTTTCTTTTCACAATCTGATTGATTGAATGATTGGGTAATAATATGATTGATATTGATTGAATGATTGGGTAATAATATGATTGATTGATTGTCTTGCTTGTTGATTAATGGAAAGATATTAATTTTGGGTGAAGGTCAGTCCTGTTGAAACTAGAAGAGGACTGATGCTAAAAAGATCATCCAGCTTATCAGTCTGAAGCAGTGTTCAAAAGAATTTATTCAAAATGATTTGTCATACAGTTTATGTTATTTTCAGCTTTTACATCTATTCACAATATCTAGTTGTGATTATTACTTTTATCTGCATAGTAGCTCACTTATCAAAAAAAAAAAAAAAAAAAAAAGGAACCTTTACACCCTGCCTAATTTGTTGATTTCTTAAGTTCCTCTGTTGCTCCATTTCTTATTGACAACCCTGTGTTAACCTGGATTGTACATCTGTTCAAATGTTGTTACAGGAACAAATTACATGGAGCAAAATACCCATTGATATATTTTCTATAAAATTTTGATAGTTAATTGTACTGTCCCCAAATTTTTTCATATGTCCCCAAATTTTTTGAGGGTAGGGGCCCAAGGGGCATTACCCAAAATGAAATTCCTGGCTTGAACACTGCTTGGATACTGTTGGCTCGTTTACCAAGGGTAATTTAAACTCGTTTTTTAATCCCTACGAAATTCTTCCGATTGCTCAAGATAATAAATATGAAGGGAAATTTTCTTATTTTATCATGAAATTGTATGTTTTGTGTACTCATTAGAATTGTCTCATTGAGGTGATTCTAATGAGTTCATTCAAAAAACCTTTATTGTGAATAAGATAAAAAAAAAATTCCTAAATTATTACCATTTCCTTCCTGACATCGTGCCATGATTAACTCTCAGTAGCTTGAACAACCTGTATCTCAAACCGGCCCCGGTGGCTCAGTTGGATGCGCCGTCCTACTGGAGACCAGGAGGTCTTGGGTTCAACCCCCGCTGAGGTCGGCAACATTCTTTCGTGGAGATTGATCATGAAATATTTTCTACGGTCATTCTCTCCCTTCTGCTGATTCAAGAAGGGCAGTTGTCAGTTTCTGGCGAAAGAATGTGCACAATACTGGTTAACCGCTTAGAGGACTAAGCCTGCCCAGTAAACGTGTGGCTAGGTAAACTGACCACGCTCAACATGACCCCATTGGGTTGACTGGGCCGTAAAACCTCAACACAAACAAAACAAACCTGTATCTCAAACAAATTTTCATGGTCGTAAGGCTGTTTGAGCCATTGCGGTTCGACTGTATGAACCCTGTTGCTCAGCTGGATTCGAGTACGACAGGTGATCAGGAGGTTGTTTGTTGGCCCCCCCCCCCCCCCCCCACCCCCCCACCAGGTCCGCAACATTCTTTTTTAGCAGATTTGATCATGAAATATTTTCTAAGGTCATACTTTCCCTTCCGCTGATTCAAGGAGGGCAGGTTTCAGATTTTGTTGAAAGAATGAGCACAATACTGGTTAACTGCTTAGAAGACTAAGCCTGTACTAAGCCTGTCCAATAAAAGTGTGGTTTGGTAAACTGACCATGCTCAACACGACCCCTTTGGGTTGACTGGGCTGTAAAACCTCAACACAAACAAAAACTACAAGGCGGGTTTTGTATATCTTTCACCGGTTACAATTCTACCACTGCAAATTCAGAGTACTTGAAGACTGTCAGACAAAGGATTAATTGAAATTCTTCTAATGGTCCTACAGGTTTTGCATGTAGTTGCAAATTGTAATTCAGGCATCACGAAAACATACCTATATAATTTTGCCCCCCTTAAACCCCATTTTTATATAGTAAAACTGGGAATTATAGGGGTATACAATATTTTTCTTATTTCTGCTAAAAACATAGGTTGTGGGTACTAGTTAGAACTGCCTCACTGAGGCAGTTCTAACGAGTACCCACAATCTATGTTTTGAGCAGAAATATAAAAAATATCAGAATTTTTTATCTGAAAATTTTCATTTTTTGGTGGTGAAATTTTAAATACAGTTGACTCTCATTATCTCGACCCCTCTTATCTCGATCCTATCACTTATGTCGAACTGATTTCTAAGTCCCGATTATTTTCCCTTTGTATTTATTGCATTTCAGCTTCGCGTATGTCGAACTACTTATATGTCGACACTTCGGCTATCTCGTCCATCATTTTCAGTCCCTGAATTTATTTTTTACAGATTTTACTACCGCGTATCTCGAACTCGGACCATGACGAAGGAAAAAAAATGTAAGGTGCGGCGCCGCCGGTCTCTCAGTTAATGAAAATCATAATAGGCCATTGATAAATAAATCAATATTTTAATTTTCCCCTTTGTCCAGGTAATTACAAACAACACAAACAATGTCTAAAATCCGTAATTATAAAATCACGTGCGTGTCGAGTCGGGTTTGACACGCGGCGCTCAACACTGTCTCGTGTCATTGATTTGTAAGATAAAAACGGCTCAGAATAGTGTTATGGAAGACTAATCAACGAAGTTTCTTTAATTTATTGTTTGGATATGCTCTTCACTATTGAGTACCGTCCGTCTGAATGATATGTGAGCGTCTTCAAGAGAAGTCAGTGCGCGACAGGTTCCGACTCAGATCAGCCTGTATTGATCAGGCTAGCTAAGTCTGAATCTTCGCTTGTTACTCTTTGGTCAGGCGGTGCTCTTTGGTAAGCCCAGATAAGGCTCATGCGTATAATAGAAAATTCGTGGGCGTGCAGGCTGATCCGAGTCTTTGACAGTCGCATAGTCTCCTAATAGGAGTTGTCGTGCACGGCCTCAAATAGACAAATCACACGTGAGTACCGATGTTAACCCTTCCGACCCTGTAGACTGGTACGGATACCCGCACAAATAGTGTAGGCCCATATGAGATGGTTCATAACGAGCTTTCTCTGCAGGATCTACAGTTTGCCGCGCTGAGATGGTTCGTTTATGCTAGGGGAGATGATCCAAACTAGCTTACAGCTGCCGCTTAACATTGTAAGCGTTTTATGCAAAAGCGGAAACCAGTCAACTCTTTATCGAGTCGTCTATGGGAAGGGAGCTAATCCAAACCAGTTCATAACGTATAGCTAACACAACCCGGAAACCAGTAAATATTTATAGCTCATATGGAAATCCAAATTTGCAGGAGTATTAAAAGACAACAAGAGACGTTTGAAATTTATTATTATTAACATTTATTGATGATATTATTCCAAGAGAACCCTTGCATCTCCTAAAACAAACAGTAACAATGCAAACTGAAGTACGCGTAAATTATTTAAATTGCCATATACATGTGCCTTCCAAGCACGTTTTGGCGAACAGAGAGACGAACAGTCGTCATATCTATGACGTCACAATTTGGTTGTCTCGAACTACTGATAACTCGAACATTTTTATCAGGTCCCGTGAAGTTCGAGATAACGAGAGTCGACTGTATATTTGAATAGGCGTGTTTTCGTAATGGGTGAATTTCTAGGATACCAAGAATCACATGAACTGAGTCTGAAGAAGTTCTAATGCACACACAGGCTATATATGGTGGGCGCCAAATATAATAGGTGAAAAAAGTGCAAATTACAGATTTTCCTGGGCGGAGATCAGGATCACCAGACACCTCCACCAAATTTAATTTGGTATCTACTAGAAATTGTTGATGAGAGCTGTAATAATAGATGACCTAAATGCATGTCCTAAAATTTCGAACATTTTATTCCATCCTTTTTTTTTAGCTTAAAATTTGCTTATTATGCAGTTGCCTCTTAAATTCTTAGTGGAATGGCAAACAGTGAAGACCCTGATCAGCCTCTGGAGCAGTCTGATCCTGGGTCTGCACTGTTTGCATTTGGCATTTTGTCACAAAATTTGGTATTCAAAATTTTAGTACATTTACTGTAATTTGTTATTCCTCTTTTCAGGAAATCTATGATAAACTACCAATTTCAGAGAAGGTAACTTTCCTAGTGACAGCTTTAAGGAGTGCTGATAATGCCCTTGAGGTGAGTCATTTGATTCCATCTCCAGATAAGGCCGTATTTACTCTAAGTATTGGGACACCTTATCTTCTTACATACACTTCAGCCTCTTTATAACACAGTTCGTTATAACAGGGTTTTGGATATAACACGGTTCAAAGATGGATCCAGAAATGTATAGATTATATTGAAAAATGACCATAAATGGTCATTTCTTCAATATAATCTATACATTTTTGTTTGGATATAACACGGTTGTTTAAGTAACACGGTTTATGCTATGGACCCCAACAATAGTGTTATAAAGAGGTTGTGGTGTAATTGTCCTAAAATTTGAAATAGTCTATTCTACTACATCGTGTTCCAGGGAAGACGTTCGCAGGTGACATGGACAACATGCTCACCTTATTTCTGCAGACGTCACTCTGTTCATACAGGAAAGCGATGTTGATATCGCCTTGATTTTTCAGTGTGTATTATTGCCTATCCTGACCGATTAATTCACCAAAAATACAGACACAGGTGTCATGATCTTTCATCCCTTGGGGCTAGGATTATCGACAGACAGGTTCACTCGTTAGTTATTTGACACTTTCCAGTAAAAATCACATTGTTAGCAGACAATCTGACCTAGATTTTCACAGGCGCACAATCTAGCCCTCCTCATTCTAACGTGCATGATCGTATTTTTTTTTCATTTCATAATATAATTATATTAATATATAAAATTTTTATTTCTCAAAGAAAACATATGTTATGGGTACTCATTAGAAGCGCCTCACTGAGGCGCTTCTAGTGAGTACCCACAACATGTTTCCATGGAGAAATAAGAAAGCTATCAACATTTTTCGGATGAAAAATCGCCTTATCTGTTGCTGTGGTAGTGGTTGCTTATTAGGCTTCTAAGAGTACCCACAAAATACGTTTTCTTGGAAAAATAAGAAAAACTATTTATCTAGATACTCTTATCTGGAGTCTTCTATTACAGATTAGAACACTTGCAGCTGTTTTACTACGAAGACTTTTTACAACTGACTTCAATGAGTGGTGGCCGACTCTACCCCCGGAACTTCAGTCAGGGGTCAAAGGTGAACTTCTCAAGGCCATACAGGAAGAGCTAACCCCACCTGTGAAACGTAAAGTCTGTGATGCTACAGCAGAATTGGCAAGAAATCTAATAGGTAAGGAATGGTGGTATAAAGTGGAACCTCCATTAACTCTTAAAGCGCCTAGGAAAATTTGAAGCAGACGACATTCTTAATTTTATATTTTTTCTTATTTTTCGGAGAAAACAAGTCTTGACCAAGCAGACGATTCACATAAAAAGTCAAAACTTGTCTTCCCCGAAAAATAAGAAAAACTAGATCGGGCAGTCGATGGCACGCCATCGCAAATCCCCACGCTTGTTAATATTTGGCCTTTTGACCCCTCCCCAGGGCCCCTGGGGGCGGGGCCAAAAATAAACGTGCTCTTGCACGCCCCACTTGTGTAAGCAAGCCACTCACCAAATTTGGTTGGATTCTGTCCAGCGGTTTGGGAGGAGATAGCATAACAGACAGACGGACGGAGGCGATAACAATATCCCCGACGCAAGCGTGGGGATAAAAATGTCATCCAATGTGAAGCTTTACTACACTGCAACTCCTTTATAAGGCAGTTCATTATAAGATGGTTTCGGAGATAACAATTTAAAGTTGCGCCCCAGAAGTGTTGTGCCCAAACAAAAATGTATAGATAACGTAGAAAAATGACCATATTTGTTTGGATGCAACATATTTCATTAGCTAACAGCATTTTTGCCTTTGATCTAATGCATGTAGTATGAAGAGGGTTTGGTGATCTAGAATCTTGTACAGCACCCTAGGAAAAAGCATCTGGATAATTATTTTTCTTACATTTCCATGAACGTGTGTCCATACAGGATGGGAGAAGGTTGCTTTGGGTGCGTATTTTGACATTGACTGTCCAGATAAAAAATATCAAAACTTTTTTTTTAAAAAAGAGCCCTATGATCTGAAGTTTTAAATTTGAATTTCAGATGACAGCAATAATATGACCTGGTCAAATTTCCTCAAGTTCTTGTTTGACTGTGCTTCTTCTGAAGACCCCAGTCTGAGAGAGAGTGCCCTGCATATATTCAGGTAAGAAAGTAAATATACCTGTGGGTGGTAGCATGATATTAAGGGACTGCTGTACTTGCAGCAGATGGGGGGAAGGGGCTATATTAGTATTTCTTCTATTGATGTGTCCTTAAACAAGAACTCAGACTTAAAAATTCAAACCGAGAAATAATAATAAGGCTGAAATTTATCATCAGTCCTCACCAATAAAGCAAAGGTAAGTAACAATGGTTTGTAAAGGGAGGCAATTTAATTGCCTCCCTTTGCAGAATTGGTTACTTTTCAAAGTCTTCTTTATGCTCTTCTTATTTGAAAGTAAAATTTTTCTGTTCAGATGTTTAGAACATGTACTGTAGCTACAGTGCATATTAACGCTTAACACTCTGGGTAAAATTTTCAGCAGATAGCATGTTGAAATATTTTTCTTATTTTCCCCAGAAAATAAGAAAAATATCATTAATGTGTTGTTTGCTGAATTAGCCTAAAACAGGGCTTCCATTAACTTCCAGACTCAGGAAGTCCCAGACTTCCTACCCCTCAAATTTGGAAGTCCCACAGGAAAATCTAGGAAGTCCCACTTTTTTCCTTGCTGCGGTGGTCTGCCCTTTCTTTAGTAGAACATAGGTTCTTATTTCAGTGTCACACAGAATCATCATGATATACGCTTCTCTTAGATGTGTTTTAAAAATGTCCTTATCGCTTATTAAAATCCGATCGCATCTTTTTGGAAAGCCTGTACTTGTATGTCGGACCTTAGAGAAAGCATCAACATTGGTACAACTTCGCTTCGTTTCAAAGCCCAGAGAAAGAAAAAAGAAAAGAAAATACATGAGAGAAAACACCCAAAACATGTTTTCTTAAAAATAAACTATGCTGAAATTATTTTGCAGAAATGTATTGAATGAAATATTTGTTCGGATTGAAGCTGATCAACACGAGCGAACGAGTTGCATACTTCACAAAAATTGCGGGAAAACGGTGCCGATTCGTGCAACAACAAACAAATTAAAGACAGCTCTCGATGAAATACCAACAGCAAAACGTTCGTTCGCGGAGAAAAGCAAGCAAAACCATCGCAAATCGCCTATATTTAGACTTACTTTGCGTCTTTTCCGCGCTGGTAAACAGCGCAAGCGGAACAAGGCTACGCATTTAGAAACGGGTTTTCCGAAAATTTTGACGAAAAATATGTTTTTTTGTTTCATTTGAAAAATTGCTTTTGTTGTCATGACAAACGTAAGCAGCTAAATTCGAATAGATTTCAATTTGCGTTCTGCGCATAATTGTTATTTATTTATTTATTTATAGAATTTCACTCGGCGATTCCCGGAAGTGTTGCAGGTCTACGACACACGTTCTTAGCAAAATAATAATTTAAGACGTGAATATTAAAAAATAATAATGACTTCATATAATTTCAACGAATATTTTCGGGGTCGCAGTAGAAAATTTAATTATAAAAAGATCAATTAATCAACTCAGCACGCGTGACAAATACACGCAGTGATCACGCAGCCATCAAAGGGTGCCGCTACGCTTGACACGGCTGTCAGTAAAACTCCCCCAAGCGGAAAGTGGGACGTCCTTAAAGCTCAGTCAACACAGGTAGCGAATTTCCGGTAAGTAGGCGGGGCAAACATCATACAACTGGTTAAAAGTGGGCGGGCCTTTTGACAATTTTCGGACGTCTCGGGTATCAATTTCGGACGGACAAAAGAAATTTCGGAAGTCCGCGGTACGTCTTTGAAGTTCAATTTGGATGTCCGGTGGCAATCTCAGGGCGTAATATACGTCGTACGTCCGCTTAACGGAAGCCCTGGCCTAAAAGTGGGACATAGCTCCAGATAAAGGGAGTATTAAGAAAATAATTTTGGTGATTTTTGCACCAAAACATGTACTAACAGTGCTCATTACAGTCATCATGTAACTCAAATGTACAGAGGTGATAATCTTCAGGATTAATCCTGATTCCAGGATTGAGAACTTTCATGTTAAGCGTGAAATTTATTTCACTTGTATGCTCGTTCACAAGACCATTCTTTAGTTGTCTTGAAAGAACATGTAGTTATTTTGGATATATTGGGGAAATTGCCTTTGGTTTTTGTTACAAAGAAATTCTTGTCTTTCAGTGTGGTACCTGGTGTGTTTGGTAATCAACAAGCTCACTATTTAGACATTATCAAACAGATGTTAGGTCAAAGTTTACAAGACAAAGAACATCCACAGGTCTGGTTTGAAGCTGTGAAAGCTACGACAGCTTTCCTTACAACAAATGAACAAGAACAATCTATCGTACATAATCTCAAAGACCTGTTACCGGGTGTTATACAGGTATGACATTATATCTTTTATAAGAGAGAAAGTGGAGCTCTGATTATACTGACAATGAAATGCTGGATTATCTACAAACAGTGTAGACCTTGATTAGCTGCTGCATTCTGCAGCTGATCAGTCTACAGTGTTTCCTTATGTCTGTCTGTCTGTTAACCCTTGTCCTGCTGAACCTGGACATGCCTGTTTTTGCAAACAGTGCAGATCCAGATCAGTTGGCTTCTGAAGAAGCCAACTGATCTTGATCTGCACTGTTTGCCATACAGTATTTGAATTTGTATCAACAACCTGGATCAAGTAATTGGATTGGCTGAAAATTAGAAGTGGGCGTGACATGTTAATTTATTCAGCATGACAAGGGTTAATATGGTGGGTACTGGCACAGTGGCTCAGTTAGTAGAGCATCTGCCTTGTGATTGAGAGGTTGCTGGTTCGATCTGCAGCTGAATCATTCCAAAGACTTTAAAAATGGTACTAGCTGCTCTTTCATTGGCTCTCAGCATTAAGAAAGAGAGCTAGGAATCGGAACTGGTCAGCTCAGTGTCAGTATAATGTGACTGGGTGGAATATCATGTCATACATCTAGAGTGTGATTTTTTCATTGAGGCAGCACACTAAAAGTGAGCATTGAGCTCCCTGCCACATCCAGACTTGAGCTCCCTGCCACACCCAGACACCGTCCAGATATGACTGGAAGATTCTTGAAAGTGACACAAAGTCAGAATAAAACAAACAAACAAACTTAATACGGTTTTGACTTTTCTGATAATGCACATTTGTTAACCTTGTGTCTTGTATTTTAGGCAATGTCTGAAATTAGCTGGATTAGCGGCAAACAGTGTAGACATTGATCAGATGCTGCATTCTGCAGCATCTGATCAGTGTCTACACTGTTTGCTTGAAGTTTATCTGTAAATAGGGTAATGACCGTTTTCTGATAATGCACTTTCATTTACCTCTTATTTTGTATTTTAGGCAATATCTGAAAGTGTTAACCAACAGGAAGATGACAGTATATTAAAATGTTTGATAGAACTAGCTGAAAATGTGCCAAAATTTCTTCGACCTCAAGCAGAAAATGTTATTACATTTTGTATGAAGGTAAGTGTGTAAATGACACCTGACTATCTGTACATAATTGTTCCAACACTTTTCTTCGAAAAGTATGGGTATTCCCACACTATCAAAGAAAACCATGGTGGTGTTGTAATAACATTTGTCTGTCAATCTGTCTCCTACACCAGTGGAAAGGTTTCAACCAAATTTGCTGTAATACTTCATGTACTTGGGTCATGCACCACCTATGACACAAAATGAACCACAAGGGTTGACATGTCATTAAACCTCAACTCAATCAATCATGCACCACCACAGCTATTACCCTTGGGACAACCAGCAGGGGCAGATAATCAATTCTGAGGGCAGGGACAAAAGGTCAGTTCTAATTTTTGTCTATACTTAGTCACCTCCTATATTAATGGAGGGTTTCTCAGTCAAGTTTCTCCTGTGCTAGGACCATGCAACATCAAAATGTTTTTTGTCCTCTACCCCTGGGGTGTGGAGCAGGTTAAAAAAATTAAATCTTGGTACAGATTTTGTCTGTTAGTCTGTCTCCTCCTGCACAATTGGTTTTCAGCCAAAAATGATGTATATCTTCCTCATACTCCATAGTAGTGCGTCTGACTGCAGATCCAGGGGTCACAAGTTCAAACCCCAGCTTGCCACATAATTTTCATGGAGATTGATCATGAAATCATTTTATGGTCATTCTTTCCCTTCTGCTGATTCAAACAGGTTAGTCATCAGTTACTAGCGAAAGTACTGCTTAACCGCCTAGAGGATTAAGCCTACCCAGGAAAAAGTGTGAGTAGGTTAACTGACGGACTTGTCATGACCTTAACAGTGTTGGCTAGGCTGTAAAACTCTGACGCAAGGAAAGTTCTAGTCATGCAATAGTTTTTGTCCCTGACCCCTGGGACCTGAGCAGGGTCACAGCATGACTGAAAGATTTCTGACAGTATGTTATACCTCAATTAAACTAAAAATATTGTGGGCACTCATTTAGATTTACCTAGCCAATGCAATTCTAATGAATACCCACAACATGCCTTATGGAAAAGTGAGAAAAATGTCTGCTTTTTACTTTGACTCTTTCAACCCTTTAGACAGGTACAGATACATATGCAAACAGTATAGATCCAGATGAGATCATTATGAGCCATCTCGTCTGGATTTACACTGCTTGCCATCTTATTAATGCTCATTGACTAAACCCTTATTCACAAAGAATGGACATGTTTAAATTCAAAGATGACAGAGTGCACATCAGAAACTCAGGCCTGAAAAGGTTAAAAAAAGAAAAGCATCAGTGAGAATCAACAACATGCTTCTGTGCAAAAAGTTTCATCTGAAGGTAACTTGTAAAGTATCTGAAACCTGTCTAGAATAGTCGACAGTGATAAAGAATATATGTTTTCATTTTCAGGTAGTGTCTGATGTAAATTTATCGGACAACTGGCGGCAACTAGGGTTAGAGGCAATAGTTACACTATCAGAAACAGCGCCAGGAATGGTGAGGAAATGTTCCAAGTTAATACAGTTACTAGTCCCTCAGGTGTTTGCTATGATGGTGGACTTGGAAGAAGAAGAAGACTGGTCCACGCAGGATGAGGTGGAAAGTGAAGATGAGGAAAGGTAATAACTGATGAAAATGTGGAGCAGAGGAAACAAAATTAAAAAAAAAAAATCAGATTTATCGAACCTAGTGCTCCTTAGTTTTACACCATACCACCATCACCCTGTCCATGATGGACTTTCATGTTAAACTTTTACATTCAAGGGTTTAGAAATCTGGTTCCTGAATGCCTTAATATATTTATCTGATATTTGGACCGTCTCTATACTGGTTCTACATTTTGTTCACTACAGAATGGGGTTTAAGGTTACATTAGGGTTTGGAGTAAGTCTGGGTTTAGTTGTTTAAAGCATTGTTAGCTTAATGAGCTCATTAATGAAAAACTTGCTGATTGTTGTAGCTAAGATTTTTTCAAATACAATGATATTTTTGCTGCAAGAATTTTAAGTAGCTTTTGCAATCACATTTTTATGCCCTATCACAAAAAAGTGGTGAGGTATTATGTTGTCCGAAATTTTGAGTGTCCCTCCGTTAACACTTCATAATTTTGAGTCCTCTCCATAACTCTGATACCGTTTGAGATAGTTTCAGAAAATTTCACACAAATGTAAAGCACCATGAGTGCAGAACACATGAACTAATACTCTGGTTTGCCTGCTTATGGAGTCCTTACCCTTTGAACATTGAACATAGCAATTTCTACCATGTAATCGTGTCCGCGCCACAACTCTGATACAGTTTGTGATATTTTCACGAAACTTCACACAAGTATAAAGCACTATGAGACGATGTGCAGAACACATGTACCATAACTCTGACTTGTCTACTGTTGGAATGATTGCCCTTTGAAAATTGAACATAGCCATTTCCACCATGTTCTCATGTCCACTCTGTAAGTTGAAAAACGTTTTAGATATTTTCATGAAATCTCACACAAATGTAAAACACCATTAGACTATGTGCAGAACACTATGCAAACCCTATTTAAAAAACAAACAAACTACATGTGGAAAAAATTCCATTAGTTTGTCATTTGCTAAATTTGCCGAGTTAGTACTAATGGTTAAATGGAGGGACCATATAATCTGATGTCAGTTTATTGTATTACATTAAAGTCTACATGAATTAATGTTCTGATCAAAGTTTATCAAATTATTGTTTATCCCCATGTTTCTTTTTCCCAAATGATAACTTGAGTAAACGTCAGTGGATTTTTACCAAACTTGGTATGTGCATTGATATTGTGGAGATCTGGTTTGGGATTGCTAATGGGCAAATTTTGTCAATCTTTTACCAAGTTATCTACCCGCGACACGATAATGGTGGGGTATTATAGTTATTAACATTTTTATTATTATTTTCTAGTAATGCTGTTGTTGCTGAGAGTGCACTTGACAGACTAGCATGTGCTCTAGGTGGAAAAACAATGTTACCACATATACTAGCTAATGTACCACCCATGTTACAAAACAGTAAGTTGTCCTTGTATTTTACTACAGTCAAACCTCTTTTTACTGACACTCGGTACAATGACAACATTCGTTATAATGACAATTTGAATGTGACGAAACTTTCTCTCGTAAGGTGACTGTTAATGAGAAATTATGAAAGAATAAGCCATTAAAACTTCAAGCAATATATGCATTGGATATTTGTTAGAATTGCCTCATCAAGGTGATTCTAACAAATATCCAAAACATATGTTCTATGAGGAAACAAGAATAAAACAAGCTCTTTCTAATATATTCTGTCCACTAAGGACTCTTTATAACAGCAAATTCATTTTAATGGCAACATCTTTGGGAACAATTGCAGTCGTTGTAAAGAGGATTCACTGTATCAGTTTTAGTCAGTCTCCTAGACAGAGACTAACCTGTGTTTTAGATGCACCTTGCTCATACTTAAAGAATGAGTGAAACTCCTTTCACAGCTGCAGATAAATACATTTCTTATTTTGTGGGCCTCAGTGGCTCAGTGGGATGCACGTCTCACTTATGTGCAGGAAGTCATGGGTTCTATCCCCGCCGGGTCAGATAACATTCTTTCGTGGAGATTGATCTTGAAGTATTTATTATGGTCCTTCTCTCCTTTCTGCTTGTTCAAGAAGGGCATATGTCTGTTTCTGGCCAAAGAATGTATACAAGTGCTGTTTAATTGCTTAAAGGACTAGGTCTGCTTAGGAAAAGTTTGGTTAAGTAAAGTGACCGTGCTCAACATGATCCTAATTGGTTGACTGGGCTGTAAAACATTAACAGAAACAAGAAAGCAAACAAAATATTTCTTATTTTTCCAGGAAAATATGATAGGTACTCATTAGAAGTGCCTCAAGGCATTTCTAATGGGTACCCAAGGTACATCTAATGAGTACCCAAAACATGTTTTATGGAGAAGTAAAATCTCATCTGGAGCCATGTCTTGAAGTTTAGCATTCAGGACCCAGTTGTTCAAAGCATCATTGGCTTAATGAGCTCTTTCATAACAAACCCTTCTTCTGTTGTAGCTAAGGTACTTTCAAATACATTGATATTTCTGTTGCAAAAAATGTAAGTAGCGTTTGCAATATTGATGGGTTTGCGATTTTTCAAAACAGAAACTTTAACTTCACATTAGCTAACAACTTTGTCAAGTTTTGAAGAACTGGGCCCAGATTTTGATATCAAAGATAGCATGGGAAAAACCTCACAGAGGGAAGGAGGTAAGAAAATGTTGCCATATGCTTGTACTGTATTTTCCCAAAATAACCATTGTGAATGCAGTCAGGTCAGGATCTGTGCTGCACACCAAAGAAGAATTGTACCTACATGCTTAAGTTATTGTTTTATTGATAGACTGTTGTTGTTTCTACAGGTGATTGGCGGTATCGACATGCAGCTCTTATGGCAGTTTCAGCCTGTGGTGAGGGCTGTCATGCACAGATGGAAAAATTACTACCAAATGTTATGGAAGGAATATTACCATATTTAAAAGATCCAGTGAGTAAAACTAGTTCCAAAAAAAGATATCTTTTCAGCCAAACAAACAGGGCCCAGTTGTTCAAAGCATCGTTAGCTTAACGAGCTCGTTAGTGGTCAAATTGTTAACTGTTCTAGTAAGTACAATATCTAATTCACAGGTATTTTTGCTGAAAAAATGTGAGTAGCTTTTGCATTTGCAAAAACTACTCACATTTTTCAGCTAAAATATTAGCAATATGTCATATTTGATGGTCAAAGTTTTAAGGATACGTTAACAAACGACATCATTAGTTTTGAACTACTGGACCCTGATATTTTTCTTATTTCTCCATGAAAACATATGTTGTGGGTCTCGGTAGAAGCCCCTCTGTGTTTGCTCACCAAAGTGCTTCTGATGAGTATCACAACTAATCAGAGCTGAAAAGATAATAGATTATCAGATCTGCCATTGTGATTGATAATCGATTAGTAATCACAAGATTTGGTCGTATTTTTACCTTTCTGGCTTACTGTGTGAGCATGACTCTTACCAAAGGTTATACTTTACAGTATGAATTCAGGCAGACAAGCTTGAGCAAACAGTGTAGACCCAGATGAGACGCCGCAGAATGCGATGTCTCATCAGGGTCTACACTGTTTGCCACTCCTCCAGGTATTTTTAGACACAAAATTGGGTACTAAATTGTTCTCGTTCAAATTTAAGAACCAGGGCCCAGTTGTTCAAAACTAACGATGTCGTTGGTTAACGTATTGTTAAAACTTTGATCATTAAATATGGCATAAGTGCTAATATTTTTGCTGGAAAAATGTGAGTAGCTTTTGCATTTGCAAAAGCTACTCACATTTTTACAGCAAAAATACTTGTGAATTTGATATTGTACTTACTGGAACAGTTAATATTTTGACCACTAATGAGCTCGTTAAGCTAACGATGCTTTGAACAACTGGGCCCAGTATGTATGGTAAAGAGCTTAGGCATTTGACTGCTTAGGGTATATAGGGTAATGTAACAGACACATAAATCAAATAATCAGTTACTAGCTAATTACTGATGATAATCATATCTGTGGAATTTATCGATCAGTTAATTGATTATCTGATTAATCGTGCCAGCCTTAAACACAAGATATGTTTTTATGGAGAAATAAAAATATTTTCTGGATTCCTCTCTTACCTGGAAGTTTGAAATAAGAAATATTTTCTTGCAAATATATTTACACCGTCACAAATAGAAATTTAAGAGGGAGTATACAGGAGTCATCATATTGGTCTATTTGATACTGTCTAGTAAAGTATGACAGTTGTTTTATTTTTTTTATTTTTACATTTACCTGAAATTTCCCAGAAATTTTCCATCATGTTTGGATGCACAGTGACCAAAATTTACACGCTAAACTTTAGCAGGATTATCTGTCCTTTGCATTTTGTCATTTTAAACCTTTAATGGAATTTAATGGACTACTGTGAGTGGGTATTGAACCAGTATATGGGTATTGATCATCTAAATGATATTTCTAGCACTTGCTTCTCCATGAAAATGTGCAATTCTAATGAGTACCCACAACACAAGATTTTTTTTTTTTTTTTTTTTTTTTTTCAAAATGGCTTGACATTTCTCTGAAATAACCTGAAAAAAAAATTGTTTTTACCCTGAGAAATGGGATAGACAGGCTTTGACAGACAGTGTAGATTAAGATCAACTACTGCAGAATGCAACATTGATCAGGGTCTCTACAGTTTGATATTTACCCATTAGTTTTTGTTGTGACGGCTTTAGCAATATTGTTGTCATTGTTGTCAACAATGATTAGTCTGTGTATTTAGGCCAAATAAAGAAATAAGTGTGTTTCAGGTAACATGGAATTTTGAAATAGGGATGGTAGGTTGGAAAATATATTTGTCCCCAGTAGCGAAGCGGAGACATATTGTTTTTGCCCTGTCTGTTGGTTTGCTGGTTTGTTGGTTGGACAACTTTAACATTGGTCATAACTTTTGAACCATTCGAGATAGCGCCTTTATATATGGCATGTAGGTTCCTTGTGACAAGGGTTTCCCACTTATACAAAAAATTTTGACCTTGACCTTGACCTTTGATCTACTTTAAAGAAAAAATTAACATTGGTCATAACTTTTGAAGTTTCAGATGGAGCCTTCATATTTTGGCATGTAGTTCCTTGTGACAAGGGCTTCCCACTCATACAAAAATTTTGACTTGTGACCTTGACCTTGACCTGTGATCTACTTTAAAGAAAAAATTTACCTTGGCCCAATAACTCTTGAACCGTTTGAGATAGAGCTTTTATATTTGGCAATTAGGTTCCTTGTGACAAGGGCTTCCCACTCACACAAAAAAAACTTTAGAGAAAAAAATTAAAATTGGTCATAATTTTTTGAACCATTTCAGATAGAGCCTTTATATTTGGCATGTAGGTTCCTTGTGACAAGGGCTTCCCACTCATAGAAAAAATTTTGACCTGTGACCTTGACCTTGACCTTTGATCTACTTTAAAAAAAAATTTACCTTGGCACGGGTTTCACAAACACATCTTGTTTTTTTTTTTGTTTTTTTTTGTTAAAAGTTTTTATATGGAATTTATTGGAAAATGATATGGCAGAATGGGGAAATCCCCACAAAACCCTTAAAAAAAACTTTAGGGTAGGTGGTGAAAAATTAGGCAGGGTCTGGTAACCTGAAACACACACTTCTTTATTTTAG
The DNA here is from genome assembly GCA_964016985.1 of Anodontia alba. Classification (NCBI taxonomy): domain Eukaryota; kingdom Metazoa; phylum Mollusca; class Bivalvia; order Lucinida; family Lucinidae; genus Anodontia; species Anodontia alba. The sequence goes on along the minus strand of OZ024832.1, from coordinate 5,776,488 downwards.
GTCTTGGCTCTGTTTCTCAGTTACCAAGGCTTCTAAGTGAATGAAATCATGTACATCAGCCATAGTGCTCTTCCATTGACCGTTACTGACCTTCTTGTACTTTTCATGCGTGGCTGAACAATATGTTTAGTCTGTGTGGTTAGCTCTGTTTCTTGAACACTATCAGTAGTCGTGACATAGCCATTCAGTGAATTTCTTGTTACTCTTTAACAGGTAGTAAAATGTACTTGCTCAGATTCTAGCACAAGTATGGTAAGGAATTCAGGTGTTTCAATATTTAGGGTAAATATGATAGAATGCCACTCATTTTCCAGCAGCTGACTAAATATCCAACTTCTTTAGAGCCCTGTCTGTTGATGATCTTTGACTCTGCGACAAGTAGAAGCAACATTGTATTCAAGTGGTTAAGGCTCCAGATCATGATGTCCTGGGTTGGAATCCCCTTAGAGGTGGACTGTACGATACTTCATTACATAGAACTTTTCCATAGCTCCAGATATGGTGCTTTTTTCATCCAAGAAGTTCTGATGTTTTTCTTATTTCTCCTCAAAAACGTATGTTGTGGGTACTCATTAGAAGTGCCTTGCTGGGGCGCTTCTAATGAGTACCCACAACATATGTTTTCGTGAAGAAATAAGAAATATATTTTGTAGATACCGTCTCTTTTCTGGAGCTATGCTGTTCATTATTACTCCTTCATCATCCCCATATAACTTAACCCTTAAAGCGCCAGTCACAACTATTGTCGTCTGCTTTGTCATCTGCTTGTGATTTTAAAAGTCATTTTTGCAAACAGTGTGGACCCAGATCAGACTGCTTCTTTAGGAGCAGTCTGATCAGGGTCCACACTGTTTGCCTGTATGCAAAAATAGATTTGAAAAGTCTGCAAGAATATTCAGCAGACGACATTTTCAGATGCAGTTTTTCTTGGCGCTTTAAGGGTTAAATAATGTTTGAAGTGAGGTAAAACATCAAATCATAATCATTGTTCCAGCAAGGTATGAAAGCAATCAAGGAATTCATGTCAACATACCATCTTCTATTTACAGCATCCACGTGTAAGATACGCCTGCTGTAATGCTATTGGTCAGTTATCTACAGACTTTGGTCCCAACTTCCAGAAGAAATTTCATGAACAGGTCAGTCTCTTAACATTCATTACTTTTCTTTTGTCAATTTGTTCATCTGATAGCAAACACAAGCTATATACTCTGATGTTCATGCCTCATGTTTACTTTTAACTGTTATATCTCCAGATAAGAATAGTTACAAGAGAATTATTTTTCTAATTTTCATGAAATCATATGGGTAATGAATACCTACAGCATTTGTTCTCCATGAAGACATATGGGTAATGACTACCACAGCATTTGTTCTCCATGAAAACATATTGGTAATGAATACCACAGCATTTGTTCCTTATGAAGACATATGGGTAATGAATACCACAGCATTTGTTCTCCATGAAAACATATGGGTAATGAATACCACAGCATTTGTTCTTCGTGAAAACATATTGGTAATGAATACCACAGCATTTGTTCTCCATGAAAACATATTGGTAATGAATACCACAGCATTTGTTCTCCATGAAAACATATTGGTAATGAATACCACAGCATTTGTTCTCCATGAAAACATATTGGTAATGAATACCACAGCATTTGTTCTTCGTGAAAACATACGGGTAATGAATGCCTACAGCATTTGTTCTCCATGAAAACAGTTGGGTAATGAATACCACAGCATTTCTTTTCATGGGTAAATATAAAAAGAAAAATATTGATTTTTTTTTTTGAGAAAAGGGGATTATCTGAGGCTGTGCAGTGTGGTGAAATCTATATTTCAGCATTGATATCAGCATCCACAAGCATAGGCAGCGTTTTCATTAAGAGGAGGCTGGAGGCCAAAATGACTGTCTCAAAGATTTTTCTGGCTGCCTAAAATCCTTTTTTTTTTTTTTGTTGCATTACAGTACCATTTTTTTTTTTTTTTTTTCTCTTTTTTTTGTTGCATTACAGTACCATATTTTCCCTCAGTAGTCAGACACCTCAACTCCTTACCATACTTGTGTCTAAAAATTGCTAGATGATTGGCAAACAATGTATACTCTGATGAGATGATGCATTCTGTGGCATCTCGTCTGGGTCTACACTGTTTGCTCAGGTCTGAATACATAAGGCCGCCTCAAATTCTGTTTTGGCCTCCTAAATAATTTTACTGAAAACCCTGGTGGGGAGACAAATTCTTTCCTTTTTAGCGTGGACACCTTTTCAGAAGGGGCTTGGTATGCAGGAAACCAGTCAGGAAGTCTCAAAAGTTGTCTTCCTTAAAACAAATGACAGAAACTATAGCAGGCATATTCGGTCCCATCAAATGTCTTTGAATTTACCCGATACCAAAAAGACGTGTTTATTTCATTCTAGGTAGTTGGGCAGTTGTTAGATATTTTTGATGACGATCACAACCCTCGTGTTCAGACTCATGGTGCTGCTGCATTGGTAAACTTCAGTGAAGACTGTCCTAAACATATTATCGCCCTGTACATAGACCCAATAATGGTGAAGTTAGAAAAAGTCCTCTCAAACAAAATGAAAGAGGTAAGATATTTCTTTGCTTTGCAACTTTTTTTTTTTCAGCACAAAAGTATGATATTTAGCAAAAAAAAAAAAAATCTTCTCAACAAAATCAAAGAGACACATGTATATCATTTCTCTAGATAAAGCAATTTTTTTCTGTCAGAAAAATATGATATTCTTCTAATTTCTCTTGGAAAACATATGTTGTGGAAACTCACCGTGGCACTTCTAATGAGAACCTATAACATAGGTTTTTATAGAGAAATAAAAAAAAAAAAAAAAAAAAATCTGGCTACCACCCTTATCTAGAGTCAGAAATATTTTCTATGGTCATTCTCTCCCTTCCGCTGATTCAAGAAGGGCAGTTGTCAGTTTCTGGCGAAAGAATGTGCACAATAATGGTTAACTCTTGGAGGACTAAGCCTGCCCAGTAAACGTGTGGTTAGGTAAACTGCCCGCGTTCGACATGACCCCATTGGGTTGACTGGGCCGTAAAACCTCAACACAAGAGTCATGATATTTGTTTCTATTACACTTGTTGTTTATCTGCTAGTTAACAAAGATTTTTTTCTCCATCAAATCTGTTATTGTTAATGAAATGAATAAAATAAAGATAACCTTGCATAGGTAGTTACAAAAAGTTTTCGCATGTTCATAAATATTAAATTTAGTTCTTTTGAGTAAAGCATCAGACAACAAAATCTGAGACATGTTGAATGAAAAGACAATTGGGCATTCAGCAAGAAAATGAAGCTCAAAGTTTGCATATAAATTCTGAAATTGTGATTCTAAGTAGACTGAATAAATGGGGGGGAAAAAAAAAACACTTTATAAGAACCTAGAGAGTGCTCCTATGAACATACATGTTATTCATGTGAGTTATTGTATTGTCAGAATTTGAAACTGGAGTCCAAATATTTTAGTTGTGTAATGAAAATTAAAATTATGTGCTCTGTAGATACATTTACATTGATCTATATCTTTTAGTTGTTAGAAAAAGGTACCAAGATGGTATTAGAACAAATGGTAACAACACTTGCTTCAGTAGCAGACACAGCGGAAGAAAAGTTCACCCAATACTATGACAGGTAATGTATTTGCAGCAGACTTAAAAAAATCTCCTTTAACATATGTTATCTGCAAAGAAACAGCTATTTGCACATTTGTCTGGTTAGGTAAGTGCCATACTGTTTAACCTACTTTAACTCCTTAATATACAGTATAACCTCGATGACTTGAACACGGATGGTTCATTTACCGTGGATGATTCGAACTCGTTTTTGAGTCCCAAGGGAATTCTTCCGATAGCTAATGAAAACAAATATTTTGGGATTTTAAGGGGAATTTTCTTATTTTATCATCAAAATATATGTTGTGTGTACTCATTAGAATCACCTCATCGATGCCATTCTAATAAGTACACTCAACATACCATTATGTTATAGAAGATGTAAAAGACATTCCTACATTATTTTCATTTGCCTTCTGACCTTGCACTATGATTAACCCTCAGTGGCTTGAACTACCCATGTCTCGAACAAATTTCCATAGTCCCAAAGATGTTAGAGCCATTGAAGCTCAACTGTACTTAGCCTAATATTTGATTAAAATTTTACTTCTCGTTCATTTGTCTTAAAATGGCCCTGGCTGTGACTGATTTGATTCTACACTGTTTTAGAAGGGTTGTCTTTGGGAAAGAATGTATTTGCTTTCGGATCATAAGGTTTTTGAATTAGATAGAAAAAAGAAAAAAAAAGAAGAAAATGGAACTCAGATGAGGCCTACATTCAAAATTTTGTGCATCTATGTAGTAGCACTGAAGACTCAAACCAGCTCTCACATTTGCAGTCCAGCGAGTGTCTTCTTTGTTGGCACACTGAACACACTTGCAGAGTACCTGTTGGAAGTGTCTAGGCAAAGAGATTCTATTGAAAGTATATTTTGGTGAAAAAATAAAAAATGTCCTTATTGCCACAATTGTCACTTGGATCTATGTTTGACATGTGGTGCATTATCATGCCTTTAGTAAACATCGCTAACAAAACCATATTGATGGAAATGACCCTCATGAATTGAGCCACCCTCAAATTTGAAATCATGTAATAATCTTCAAATTCTTACACTGTTTAAGGAATAACTATTTTATTTAATTTCAGGTTTATGCCTTGTTTGAAATATATTGTACAGAATGCTGACAATAAAGATTATAAGTTATTACGGGGTAAAACGATAGAATGTATCAGCTTGATTGGTCTTGCTGTCGGACAACAGAAGGTAAGCTGTCAAAATTTAGTCATGCTTTGATACACTTTCAGGGATGACTGTTATTGATTGATCCAACTTTTAAATTGAAATACAGTTGAACCTCGTTATCTCGAACTCGCTTATTTCGAATTACTGCTTTTCGAATTACCCCTTATCTTGAAGTGAAATCTGGTCCCTGTTTTAACATGAAACTATGACAACAGGTAACAAAATAATATGGAAAAGAGGAGAAATTGCTCCTCCTCTTTTCCACATTATTTTATATATATATTTCTAACTTCAGGAGTCAAATAACATATTCATTTGTTAAATGTGGTTGTTCAATTTATTGTTTTTCTCACTCTCTCAACTCTGGTATGTCGAAGTACGGATATCTCAAAGTGTTTCAGTGAGTCCCTTGGAATTCGAGATAACGGGAGTCGACTGTAGCTTTTATGACCTGTACACATATTTTATACTGGTATTTACATATAGAGGATCTTACATTCGTTGTCATTTCATTATAAAGTTTATGAAATGAGCCTTTGGCGAGATTCGTAACTTTCTTATGACAGGACCATAAATGTAAGATTCTGTTTATCATATGACTTTAAAACTGTATTGTCTGGCCTTAAAGGTTGAAGTATTTTTCAACAGGAAACACATCATTGTCATGGCTGGCGTGATGACCTTATGCTGCAGTAACCAAGTGTTATGTAATGTGTGGTCATATTTTTATAACATGATGTTATCCCCTGAATAATAGTGGTGTTATATGATTAACATCTACAGTCGACTCCCTTTATCTCGAAATCCAAGGGGGACTGTAAAATACTTCGAGGTATCCGTACTTCGACATATCAAATTTGTGGAACTAAGGAAAACAATCTAACAACCACCTTTAACAGAATGAATATGTAATTTGACTCCTAAGTTAGAGATATATTGAAAATATTGTGGAAAAGAGGAGAAATTGCTCCTAAGGAGCAATTTCTCCTCTTTTCCACAATATTTTGTTGCGGGTTGGTAGACCTCTGTGTTAAATCAGGGACCAGATTTTCACTTCGAGATAAGCGGTTATTCGAGATAAGCGAGTTCGAGATAACGAGAGTCGACTGTATATTAAAAGTATTCTAATGTGACAGTAAAATGTGGTAATAAGTTAGATATGATGTACACCATATATGGATACAGAGCATGTCTGTGACTGTTCCTGCTAGACAGTAACTGATCTAACTTGTTGACTTTAAGTTGTTTTTAGTTTTTTTCGTGGCTATATATTCCATCCTAGAACTAAAAGGATATTTAATGTATTAGAGTTGCAGATATATGTTGTAACAAGTTAGATATGATGTATACCACACTTGGATACAGAGACAGCATGTCTACAGACAGTACGTCTATGACTGTTCCTGCTAGACAGTAACTGATCTAACTTGTCAGTTTAAACAGGTTTTCCCTGTCTAGAGATCCCACGATTCTAGAACCAAAGTATTTAACCCTTGCCTTGCTGAATAAATTAAGATGCCACGTCCACTTCTAATTTCCAGCCAATCAGATTACTTGATCTGGGTTTTTGATAGAAATTCATATATTTAATGACAAACAGTGTAGATCCAGATCAGTTGGCTTCTTTAGAAGCCAACTGATCTGGATCTACTCTATTTGCTAAGACAGGGCATGTCGTGTTCAGCAAGAAAAGGGTTAATGTATTAGTGATGTTGTTAATTATTGTAACAAGTTAGATATGATGTATACCATATTTGGATACAGAGACAGTTTGTCTATGACTGTTCCTGCTAGACAGTAACTGATCTAACATTGATTCAGATGTCTTTTTTTTTATCCATCTATATAACATAGAACTAGAAAAGGAGTACGATGTGTATTAGAACCAAAAGGGAATTTGTGTTATAGAACCAAAAGGGAGTTTAATCTGTTCTAGAACCAAAGGGAGTTTAATCGGTTAATAATGTAAATAAAAAGTAACAAGTTGAATATGAAGTTAGTATATCTTTGACTGTTACAGCTGATATAGCTTGTCTTAACCTTTGTCATGTTGATTAAATTAAGATGCCACACCAGCTTCTAATTTTCAGCCAATCAGATTACTTGATCCAGGTTGTTGATAAAATTTTATGTACTTATTGGCAAACAGTGCAGATCCAGATCATTTGGCTTCTTCAAATGCCAACTGATCTGAATCTACATTGTTTGCAAAAGTAGGGCATGTCAGGGTTTAACAGGACAACAAGGGTTAACGGAGGCCTCAGTGGCTCAGTTGGATGCGCCGTCCGACTGGAGACCAGGAGGTCCCGGGTTCAACCCCCACCGAGGTCGGCAACATTCTTTCGTGGAGATTGATCATGAAATATTTTCTACGGTCATTCTCTCCCTTCCGCTGATTCAAGAAGGGCAGTTGTCAGTTTGTGGAGAAAGAATGTGCACAATACTGGTTAACCGCTTAGAGGACTAAGCCTGCCCAGTAAACGTGTGGTTAGGTAAACTGACTGCACTTGACATGACGTCATTGGGTTGACTGGGCCGTAAAACCTCAACACAAACAAACAAGGGTTAACATTTCTCCCCGTCTTAAGTGTTAAATTCATTCATTTTGTGTATGTTAAGTTAGAAATGATGTATACCACACATGGATACAGAGACAGTTTGTCTATGACTGTTCCTGCCAGACAGTAACTGATCTAACTTAATTGTTTCTGATGGCCTTTTTGTCCAGTCTTTATTCTCTATTCTAGTCATAACTTGTTCAATGTATTAGTGGTGTAACAAAAATATTGGAACACGTTAGATATGATGTATACCACACATGGATACAGAGACAGTTTGTCTATGACTGTTCCTGCTAGACAGTAACTGATCTAACTTTAATGTTTCTAATGGAAAATGTTGAGTCTGTATTCTCTATTCTAGAAGTAGTTTTTAGTGTGTTAGTGATGTAATAAAGATATTGTGACAAGTTAGATATGATGCATACCACACATGGATACAGAGACAGTTTGTCTATGACTGTTCCTGCTAGACAGTAACTGATCTAACTTAATTTTTCAAATGAAAAATGTCAAGCCTGTATTCTCGATTCTAGAAGTAGTTTTTAATGTGTTAGTGACATAAAAATATTGCGACAAGTTAGATATGATCTATACCACACATGGATACAGAGACAGTTTGTCTATGACTGATCCTGCTAGACAGTAACTGATCAAACTTAGATGTTTCTAATAGAAACTGTTCAGTCTGTAATCTCTTTTCTAGAAGTAGTTTTTAATGTGTTAGTGATGTAACAAAGATATTGTATTGAATTAGATATGATATACCAAACATGGATACAAAGACAATTTGTCTGTTTCTGCTAAACAGTAACTGATCTAATTTTTCAACTTAAATATTTGTCTCTTTTTCCCTGCCAAGATAGTCTTGTAACTTGACACAGATATTCTTCATCTAGTCCTGATGTGCAGAACTGACAGTTTAACCATGTTCGGTTAAGGTCAACTTAAAATATAAGGTCAGACTCCATTCCTCACACCACCCAGCCACCCACCCCAATCATCCCCATATATTTTATGCTGCCACCACAATCTTGAGCTGTGGCACTTTTTTCTGTAAATGATAGTGTTTATATTTTCTTGACAGTTCATGCAGGACTGTAGTGATGTGATGCAGCTGCTACTGAAGACACAGACAGATATGGCCGATCTAGCAGACGACGATCCACAGGTGAGATTTTTAGTCACTTCACCTCTTTTGTAGCTCTAGATCAGGCATCATCCTTTCAGCCAAAAACTATGAATACACCACAATTTTTATAATACTATCACTGGGATTCAAAGCACAAACTGTGTTAGCTAAATGGCTGTCTTGCATCCAAACAAAAATGTGTAGATTATATAGAACTATATAACTAAATCTAAAATCATCTTATAATGAACCATCTTAACACTTGGCACTCTGGGTAAAATTTTCAGCAGACAACATTCTGAAACATTTTTCTTATTTTTCCCAGAAAACAGGATATGACATTTCATGCAAATTGTCTCCTAAGGAGACAATTTGCATGAAATGTCAAATCCTGTTTTTTTGGGAAAAATAAGAAAAATATCATCAGTTTGTTATCTGCTGAAAATGCCCAGAGAGTGGTAAAGGTTAAAAGAGTTTCCAGTGAATTTCCAAATTTTTGCATGATTTTTAAAATATATATTGTGAGTACCCACAGCATATGAATTTGGGGAGAAATAAAAACAAAATATCTACACTGGCTGAACACTGTTTACTAGGGCAGACTGAATATTTAAGGTAAAAATATCGTAATCACTGTGGATGACAGGAGATTGACAAATGATAGGTTTCTTCTAATTAAAAATTTATTTTACAGATTTCTTATATGATAGCAGCATGGGCAAGAATGTGTAAAATCATGGGAAAAGAATTTGAACAGTATCTACCATTTGTGATGGGTCCCGTGTTAAAAGCCGCTTCTCTCAAACCAGAAGTTGCAGTCATAGATAGTAAGTTATCCCAAAAACAGGGTGATGATGTTGGGACTCTACCAGATTTATAAAGTCAATCATTGGTTTTATAAAACCAACTAGTCATTGACTAATAGTCAACTTGTAGAAAATATATTCATTCTTATTAGACTTCTTCCAGTTACTTGTTAATTGGTCCAGATAAGAGGCTGTCCACCATAGCTGTAGTTAAGGCGCTTTTTTCAATCCAAAATTAATGACATTTTTCTTATTTCTCCACAAAATCCTATGTTGTGGGTACTCATCAGAAGCGCCTCGCCGAGGCGCTTCTAATGAGTACCCACAACATAGGTTTTCGTGGAGAAATAAGAAAAATATTAACCTGATACCCACTCTTATCTAGGCCTATGCTGTCCGCGTAAAATTCTAATGTGCTTCTAATGAGTACACACAACAAATGTTTCCATGAAGAAATAAGAAAAATGTCAGTACTACTTGGTTGAAAAAGTGCCTTATCAGGAACTATGTTCATTTCAGGCTATATTTATCACATTTCTTCACCTTTAATACCACAAATCTAAAATGGCAAACAGCTTAGTATCTCATTTGTTACAGCTTGCCTTTTAAAATAAAAAGCGAGAAAAATATGTCTAAAAATAAAATTTTCCAAGTATTCCACCGAATCCAGACACCATCATGGCATGATTAAAGAGTGTTGACGATGTAACAGCTTAACTGAAATAAAACTTGTTGGTTCCAAAGTATGGCCCTAATATATGTTCCACAGAGAAACAGGAACTTAACTTTACCATACTTTCAAAGAGGTGGAGTGTATCAGAAAATGGATGGGATGTGTTTTTTTTCTGCTGAAGGAAAATCCAAAGTTTAACCCTTGTCCTGCTGAACCTGGATATGTCCTGCCTTTGCAAACAGTGTAGATCCAGATCAGTTGGCTTCTGAAGAAGCCAACTGATCTGGATCTGCACTGTTTGCCATTAAGTATGTGCATTTATAGCAATAATTGGGATCAAGTTATCTGATTGGCTGAAAATTAGAACTGGGCGTGGTAATTTATTCAGCAGGACAAGGGTTAAGACCAAATTAGGGGTGCTCATATATCCGTTTTTATTTAAAACCAACCTGCATATTTGCTGCCCCCCCCCCCCCCCCCCCCCCCCTCTCTCCATCTCTCCCCGCAGCATATATTTTTGTGGGGAAAGAAAAATACACACACATATATATAATGCTTGTTCTTGTTCTTTTGAAGTTTCAGAAAGATTTTTTTTTTTTCAAAAGCAAATGTTCAGCAGTTTCCCATATCTCCAGCTGAATTTTGTCATGGTAACCAGAACTTAGGTGCATTTCTTCTGATTCAGGTGAAGATCTTCAAGATGCAGAGAATGATGAAGATTGGCAGTTTGTTACTCTTGGTGACCAGGTAATAGCTGTATGCCCATAGTGGGGAAACACTTCTGTGCGTTTGAACAAATGAACCATGCTTTTCCTTCTTAATTAGCATATTTAAATATTTTGACAGACGGGTCTTACCAAACAGTATAGACTTGGATCAAACCGTTTCTGGAACCTTTACCACTCTCAGGGCAAATTCAGCAGACAACAAATTGATATTTTTATTATTTAGCCCAGAAAAAAGGATTTGACATTTCATGCAAATTTTCTGTATCAGAGACAGTTTGCATGAAATGTCAAATCCTATTTCCTGAGAAAAATAAGAAAAATATTTCAAAAGGTCATCTGCTGAAAATTTTACCGAGAGTGCTAGGTGTGAGTAGGTTAATTGACCAGCTTGATATGACCATAACAGTGTTGACTGGGACATACAGGTTTACTGACTGGCTTGATATGGCCTTAACAGTATTGACTGGGAGGTAAAACTCCCAACACAAAGGAACAGTTTGATTAGGGTCTGTACTGTTTGGCAGTAAGGCAACACATTTAAGATACATCACTGAGTAATTAAACCAACTTACCGTAATATACCTAAGTATTGGGACACCTAAAGTATTGGGACACCCTTACAATTCGTAAAAATAATTATTTTTTGTCACCCTAAGAATTGGGACATATCAAAAATCGCTAAAATTTTCAGTAATATTTTGTACCATATGAATTGGGACAGTGCATTTGGGTGAAAAAATGATCTAGTTAACAGGGTAAAACTGTTTTCTCGGTTTGTGTTTTGTTTTGTTTACAAGCAATGTCACGCAATATTTTACTTCTAAGCATACAACAGGGGGTTCCTACGGCAGGCTGGTTAGAAAGTAGAAAATAAATAAAACCTTTCTTTGAGAATATTAATATGAAATTTATTCAAGAAATCTGCAAAAACTAAAACGCACATGCGTTTGCATCAGTCTGGATGCGTCGCCATTTTGTGGTTGTCACGTGACACGTCACGTTTTAATTTGCAACTCAAGTGCATCAATAAAGTTCTACAAAAAAAACAAAAACAACAAAAAAAAAGAAAAAAAAACTGTGAATAAATAATAATAAAAAGAAATTCGACAGAATTGTTTACCGATAAAGTTTTAATGCAAAACAGTGTTGGGGGAACCCTAAAACACTGTTGAGATGAACCCCAAAACATCGTTGAGACGAACCCCAATAATAACGTCATCACCCGATGTAATGGCAGTATTTTTAGAACAGGTAGATTGTTCCCCGCATTTGAGGTATCGGTTATGCGCAATTAACCTTTAAAGAGGGGAAGCAGCATATGATTATTTTTTTTCACTTGGACGCTTTCAACACATGATAGATAAATGAGGGGATTATAAAACAAAACAATAAGTGCCAATCTGTTTATTCAATATCAACAATAGATTAGGTTAACGAGACAGTGGTCTGAAAATACACAAAACAATGAACACAAATATGACACATTTTTCATCATTAATCGGTGCCATTTTCAACTACGAGACGTAAGTTTTGGGACACCTAAAAAAAATAATTAATTTTCGTGTTTCTAAGTATTGGGACAGCCAGAAATTTAATTATTTTTTCCCGTCCTAATACTTACGTATATTACGGTATTCAAAATTCAGGACAGATACAATAAGGTTTAAGTTGTCCAGATGAGCCACGCCATGTGTAAATGTGCCTTCAGGGCATATGCTGATAGCAACAGCCCAGACCAGCCTGCCCATCTACGCAGATCAGGGTCCTTGCTGTTCGCTTACAGAATCATTTGATACTGTAGAATATTTAGATGTACGGCAAAGACCCGTATCAGATTGTGCAACTTTGTTAGCTGCTTGGGGTCTTTACAGTTCTCATAGACCCCAAGGTTTGGCTTAACATGACCATAACAGTGTTGACTGAGCCATTAAATCCAAACCAAAGGAACCCAAGAACCCTTTTCTCATGGTGTGACTTAAATGTTTATTTATAATTACAAAGAAGGCCCTGATCAGACTGCAGATGCTAACCTAGCTTTTTTTGTTTAGTTCCCCATTTCTAATGTTGGACTGTATATGTCCTAGAATTTATGCTATGCAAACATCATGGCTGTTTTGATACATGGGGAATTTTGGGTAATGTTAATTCCCCAGGAACAAGCCTCTTTGACCATATTTACCCTAAGTATTGGGACCCCTTAACACCTCACCATACATGTCCTAGATTGTTGCATTTTAGGGCAGTTGAGACACAGTCAAGGAAAGCAAAATCTTTTTAGCTTTCTTTTGAAAAGGAGTCTACTCTAAAAGGAAAGAATTTGCTCCCAAGGTTCTACTTTAAAAGCCGGCCTCGGTGGCTCAGTTGGATGCGCCGTCCGACTGGAGACCAGGATGTCGCAGGTTCAACCCCCGCCGAGGTCGGCAACATTCGTTCGTGGAGATTGATCATGAAATATTTTCTACGGTCATTCTCTCCCTTCCGCTGATTCAAGAAGGGCAGTTGTCAGTTTCTGGCGAAAGAATGTGCACAATACTGGGTGACCGCTTAGAGGACTAAGCCTGCCCAGTAAACGTGTGGTTAGGTAAACTGACCGCGCTCGACATGACCCCATTGGGTTGACTGGGCCGTAAAACCTCAACACAAACAATCTACTCTAAAAGGAAAGAACTTGCTCCCCTTGGGAGCAAATTCTTTCCTTTTTAGAGCAGACCCCTTTTCAGAAGGGGATTGTTGAACAAGAATACAAACAAGCAGACACCAAAGTTGTCTCCCTTGTCAGAAATGATGGAAAATTGACCAAGTGTATCCATTCAAGCCATTGTCAGCTTAACAAGCTCATTAGTGGTCAAATGTTAATTGTTCTAGTTAGCACAATATCTAATTCACAGGTATTTTTGCTGAAAAAATGTCAGAAGCATAGATGCCATATTTAATGATCAAAAGTTTTAACGATATGTTAACTAATGACATCGTTAGTTTTGAACAACTGGGCCCTGATATTTTAGTTAATGGTGTATGTATTTATTGCAGCAAAGTTTTGGTATCCGAACAGCAGGTTTAGAAGAAAAGTCTACAGCATGTCAGATGTTGGTTTGTTACGCAAGGGAGCTGAAAGAAGGATTTGCTGCTTACACACAAGAAGTTGTCAATATCATGGTTCCACTACTCAAATTCTACTTCCATGATGGTATCCTTTATTTTCTTTCAAAGAAAAGAAGATACAAATGAATCCTACTATATACAAGTGAACCGTACTATACAGAAATAAACTGTACTGTATGAAAGTGAACCCTAATGTAGACAAATGAATCCTACTGTAAACCATACTGCGTACAAGTGAATCCTACTGTATACAAAATTAACGAACCCTACTTTACATAATGAACCTTACTGTATACAACTGAACCCTACTGTATACAAAATGAAATAAACGCTGAATAAAGATTACAGACCGATATCAAACTGCTCCTAAAGGAGCTGGCCTTGGCATCTCAGTCAGATGCATGTCCGACGGGTGACCAGGAAGTTGTGGGTTGGATCTCAGCTGGGTCTGGCTATACTCTTTCATGGAGATCGATTTTGAAACCTTCTGACCACCAATTGGACATGTATCCAACTGACCCAGGGAGGCTGGTATTTATCTGGGCCCAGTTGTTCAAAGCTAACGATGTCGTTAAAATTTACATTGAGTGATACGCAAATATACTGACATTTTTTGCTGAAAAAATGTGAGTAGCTTTTGCAGTGCAAAAGCTACTCACATTTTTTCAGCAAAAAATATCAGAATATTGTATATTGAATCCACTAAAACAGTTAACGAAATGACCCTTAACGAGCTCTTTAAGCTAACGACGCTTTGAACAACTGGGCCCAGGATACTCCTTTGATTTAGAGTTATATATGCAGAGCTCCAGATAAGAGGGGGGTACATATTTCTTATTTCTCTACGAAAATATCTTGTGGGCAGTCATTAGAAGTGCCTCAGCTAGGCACTTCTGATGAGTACCACAACATATATTTCAGGGAGGGAAAAAAAAATCAGTATTTTTTGGTTGAAAAAGCATATTATCTGGAGCTATGTATCTTATTTATCAAAACATATTTTTCCTTCACACATATGTTAAGAGGTGAGAACATCAGCAGCAGAAAGCTTGCCATTCTTGTTAGAGTGTGCAAAGATTCGGGGGGAGACCTACTTGGCAGAGATGTGGAACTACATATGTCCAAACTTGATCAAGGCAATTGAGTTGGAACCGGAGCTCTCGGTACTTCCTGAACATATGTGTTCCTTGGCAAAGGTAAGTTTCCTTAAAAACTAAGTAGCAAATAATTATTAAAAACAAAGTATGGAAAAGCCTTTATTCTGATGTGACCAGCTCCATCTTTTTCTATCGTCTATTCATTATGCTCACTCCACTGTTGCACAGATTTCAACCAAATTTGGAGAGTGCCTTTCTTATATGGATGTCTCGTGCAACCCCATGCGAATTTCTGGTCCTGACCCTTGGGATCCCGATCATAGTCAAAAGGTCAAATCTTTGTGCTGATTTTCTTTTTTTTTTTTTGTTACTCTTGTCTTCAGATTTCACCATTGAATGGATTTCAACCAAATTTGCTGCAGATAAGGGGAAAATTCAGATAAATAGTTTTCTGTTTCACCACAAAAATGTGGTTCACTGTCAGAAGCATGTTGATGAGGCACCTCTATTGAATACCTACATTTTCTTGAAACATAAACTTATCTCTCAATTCTATTTGGTTGAAAAACAGTTCCTAATCTGAAATCTGATACATGTATCTTCAATATGCTACACTAAAGTGTAAATTCTTGCCATGATCCTGGCTGGGCCAAGGATGATGACTGAGATCAAAGTCACTAAACTTGGGATTTTCATTGGTGCACCATCAACAGGTCACATTCTTGAAAATTGAACCCTTAATGTGCCAGGCACAACTGCAGTAGACAACATTTTGAAATATTTTTTTATTTTATTTTTCTGAGAAAATAAGGCTTGACATTTCATATGAATCGTCTGCCTAGCAGACGATTCACATGAAATGTCAAGCTTTATTTTATCTGAATAGTATTTTTAAAAAAAATGATACTGTCATCTGCTACAATTCTGCTTGGCACTTTAAAGTATTGAGTTTCTTTATATTTTATTGCAGTGTATAGAGATTCTAGGAAAAGGTTGCTTAACTACGGAGACATTAAATCAGCTTTTACAGCTAATGGACAAACAGATGAAACAACATTTTGAGAGGCAACAGGAAAGACAAGGTAGATGTTCAACACCCCAGATACCGACATCTTTTTCTTGTCATCTGCTAATGTTAAGAAAAATATCTTCTGTAGTCTGTGAATTTCACCAGCAAAATAGCTGACTGTTTTACAGATGTCTTTTTGTGTGGTGATTTGACATTTTGATCTGAAATGTTTAAATGTCTCCTTGAATGAATGGCAGCTAAAATCTGGCAAGGATGAAAATTATAGAGGGAGATATCACAGCCTGTATCTTTGTAGAGAGATTTTGAAATTAAAACTTCTGTAGATTTGACTGTAATTATGCAAAGAATTTTAGATAAAAATGTTATGGGTAATCACTGGGTTTGCCATATCATATTTTCATGTTGAAAAATAAGAAAAAAAGTCAATTCTTTTTTGGTGAAAAAAAGCATCGTATCTGGAGCTACAGTGTTGTAAACAGTTTGGAGTTTGATCATACTGTTACCATGCTCGACATGACCCTAATGGGTTGACTGGGTCGTAAAACCCCATCTCGATCCATGGATCATTTCTTGAAACCCAATTTTCCTAACCTGGTCTGCAACCCTGAATTGCAAATTAGTGCTAACACATACTGAGTAAAACATTTTGTAGACAACATTTTCAGAATATCTTTTTTGTTTTCAGAAAAAAGGTTTGATCTTTCAGGTGAATTGTCTCTAAAGGGGGACAATTGTCTTGAAATGTCAAACCATATTTTCTGGGAAAACTAGACTAAAAAAAAAATATATGAGTTTGTCGTCTACTGAATTTGTCTTGAGTACTTATTGTTAAAACTAAGCCTTACTTACCCCTTTAAACTTTAACTGCTTTATTGTTCTTATCATAATTGACTGCTGCATGGCAAGGCCCAGTTGTTCAAAACTTAATGAAGTTGTTAGTTAATGTGACATTAAAATTTCTATCTTGAAATATGGCAAATACATTGATATTTTTTGCACTACCCATGTCTAGAACAAAATTAATTCACATGGTCCCAAAGATGTTTGAGTTATTGAGGTTTGACTGTATAGTTTGGGGACTCATAAGAAGGGCCTTGGCAAGGCACTTCTAACAAGTACAATAATGTATGGTTTTGTGGAGAACTTAAAGAAAAATACCAGCATTACATACAACAGTATTTTAGACACACCAACGGGTAGTAGAATGGACTAAAAAACAAACAGCAACACCTTACCTAGAGCTGTGCTGATCAAATACTCGAGTGTATCTCTGGAAGTTAAGAGTAAATACTATAAAAATAGCTATGTATGTGAAGAAACAGATTATTTTTGCAGACAAGAGAAAAGATGAAGATTATGATGAAGAAACTGAAGAAGCATTACTAGAGGAAGACGATGAAGATGTTTATATCCTGAGTAAAATATCTGACCTCATTCACTCACTATTTGGTACTCACAAAGAGGAGTTCGCTCCACATTTCGAAACATTGTTACACCACTTTGTAAAATTATTGGTAAGAATATCGTAATAACCCTAAGTATTGGGACAGATAGGCCTATGCAAACAGTGTAGATCCAGATCAGATGCTGCAGAATGCGGCATCTGATCTGGGTCTACACTGTTTGCCATACATACAGCACTATTTTAGACACATCAACAGGAAGTAGAATGCACTGAAATTTTAAGACAAGTATATTAAAGTAGATAAGGTGTCCCAATACTTAGGGTAAATATATGTATATTTGATTTTTATACCCCCTGCATACGAAGTATGTCGAGGGGTATATAGTTTTCGTCTTTCCGTCCGTCTGTACGAATGTTAACATTTTGCGTCAAAGTTTTGCGAGAAGTTTTTTCCTTTTGCATATATTTGTGAAAGCTTACACTTTAGGATGTTGATGTGTGGTTAGTGTTACTATTAGATGATTAAAGAAAGCTGACATCATTCTGCTGATGCTGCTGACCCAAGGTCAAGGACACAGACTTAGAAAATAGTGTGATGATTACGTCAAAGTTTTACATGAAGTTTTGGTCTTTTGCTTGTATTTCTAAAAGCTTTGACTTAAGGTTATTAATGTGTGATTTGTACTACTGCTGGATGATTACAGAATAGTTGACATTATCCTGCTGCTACAGCTACTGACCAAAGGTCAATAGCTGACATAATCCTGCTGCTACAGCTACTGACCAAAGGTCAAGGTCATGAACTTAGAAATTGTGTGATGTTTACATCATAGTTTTATGTGAATTATTGCGATTATGCATTGTATCTTTGCTATTACTTGGTTTATTTGTATGAAACGTTGAACATGAGTTCAGTTCAATATGATGGGACATGGGAGTCACTGTGATCTACTTTTCAAGGTCCTGTGATTTTGCCTTAAATATTTACTTCTACTTGATGCATTTGCATGAAACTTTGGATATAAGTTCAGTTCAACATGAAAAATAACTTGATAAGACAGGTGGGTCACAGTGACCTATTTTTCATGGTCCAGTGATTTTGCCTTATATCTTTACTGCTACATGATGGATTTGCATGAAACTTTGGATATAAGTTAAGTTCAACATGAAAAATAACCTGATAAGACATTTGGATCACTGTGACCTACTTTTTATGGTCCATTGATTTTTTTGCCTTGTTTCTCTATCCAAAAGTATTGATAATTTTCTTATTTCTCCATGAAAACATGTGGGTACTCATTAAAAGTGCTACTCATTAGAAGTGCCTCAGTGAGATGCTTCTAATGAGTGCCCACAACTTGTTTTCGTGGAGAAATAAGAATATTTACCTGATACCCACTCTTATCTAGACCTATGATGCACTGACCATAAATCAAAATTTCAGCTTTCTATATCTTGCTACACGATAGTGGCTGGGTATTATGGTTTCATGTTGGACGTCTGTGTGTCTCTGTCCGTCCGTCAGTCGTCTGTTTGTCCGTATTACGTTTTCGGATGATAACTTTAAACATCAATGGATTTTCACCAAACTTGGTATGTGCATTGATATTGTGGAGATCTGGTTTGGGATAGCTAATGGAGGGATTTTGTCAAATTTTGGAGGAGTTGTCTGCCCGAGACACTTCCATATTTTCTTTTCCAGACAATAACTTGAGTAAATATCAAGGGATTTTAACCAAACTCAGTCCATGCATTGATATTAAGAAGATCTGGTTTGGGATTGCTAATGGGCAAATTTCGTCAAATTTTGGCAGAGTCGTCTGCTGGAGACATGCCCATATTTTCGTTTCCGGACAATAACTTAAGTAAATATCAAGGGATTTTAACCAAACTTGGTACATGCATTGATATTAAAGAGATCTGGTTTGGGATTCCTAATGGGCAAATTTCATCAATTTTTTACACTGTTATCTGCCCTCAACACGATTATGGCGGGGTATTATCGTTTTGCGTTTTTATTTCATCAATTTTCAGATTTCCAAAACAATGTAGGTTCAGTCTGACGTTATCACAGAGCTATCTTAAAGAGTACAGTTACAATGATTGCTTATTGGCTACCAGTATGCATGTACAGAGATGTCTATATAATTAGGGGATAACTGCATTCAAATTTGTCATTTTGGGAGGTAAATCGGCGGTTTTACGGTCGGAAATTTCGTTTTACTGCGACGCATCAGCGGAGTTGTAAAACGTAATTTGCGACAGTAAATCCCCTGATTTACCTCCTCAAATGACAAATTTGAATGCAGTTAACCCCATTCCAATGCATTATTCATTTTTATGCCCCACCACCAAAAAAGTGGCGGGGTATTATGTTATACCCTCTGAAATTTTGAGTGTCCGTCTGTCTGTCCTTCTGTCCGTCAGCGCCCCCACCATTCTTCTGCCCGCAACTCCTCCTACAGTTTTAGGCCAATCCTTTTCAAACTTTACAGGTGCTTTTAGGATGGTCTGAAGATATGCATATTGTTTTTTCAGAATCCTGAAATTATTTTTTATCACATTTTTTGCATTTTTAACTTAGACTTTTTTCGGGCCCTAATACTACAGAAATGTATAGGGAGTAAGTACCTTCTGCCCGCAACTCCTCCTACAGTTTTAGGCCAATCCTTTTCAAACTTTACAGGCGCTTTTAGGATGGTCTGAAGATATGCATATTGTTTTTTCAGAATCCTGAAATTATTTTTTATCACATTTTTTGCATTTTTAACTTAGACTTTTTTCGAGCCCTAATACTACAGAAATGTATAGGGAGTGTGTACCTTCTGCCCGCAACTCCTCCTTCAGTTTTAGGCCAATCCTTTTCAAACTTTACAGGCGCTTTTAGGATGGTCTGAAGATATGCATATTGTTTTTTCAGAATCCTTAAATTATTTTTTATCATAATTTTTGCATTTTTAACTTAGACTTTTTTCGAGCCCTAATACTACAGATATGAAGATATGCATATTGTTTTTTTTTCAGAATTTTGAAATTATTTTTTATCACTTTTTATTGCTTTTTTAACTTAGACTTTTTTGTGTTTTTTTTTTTTTTTTAAGAGTTATGAAATAACTGTTTATTGCTTCTCTTCATGTTTAACTTAGATTGTTTTCAACCCTTATACTACAGAAGTGCATAGGGAATATGTCGCTGTGGCGGGGCATGGTGCATGGCTTGCAGTTTTATTTCTGTTGAAAAAAAATGCTATTTGCACAAATCGACAAGTGCTGTGAGTAAAACCAAATGCCAGCCAGTGAGAAGCAACGTTACATGATAACGTCGGATTTCCGACGGTATATCGCAGAATATACCGTCGCAAATGTTTGACTTTATGCAATCAGACGTCACGTTACATACACAAGTGCATTAGAAAATGGTTTATTATAGCACAGTTTCCTGTATTACATAACTTAAAGGTGGTCCCCAAAATGTTGTAGCTAAACAAAAATGTATAGATTATTTAGATAAAGATGGTCCCCAAAAATTTGTGTCAAAACAAAAATGTACAGATTATGTAGCAAAAAATGACCATTTAATGTATATGTAGCAAAAAATGACCATTTAATGTATTTTTCTATATAATCTTACCATTCTTGTTTGGATATGTCATCGTTGTTTAATTAACATTTTATTTTGAATCCCAGCTTTAGTGTTATAAAGAGATTATGGTGGACTGGTTATTTCTCCTTTTTCTTTGGAAACTATTAATTGGCAAAATAGCACAATGTTTAGATCCCTGTTTTTCAACCATAACCGTTTCAGCTTAGAATAACTCAAAATGAACCCTTCCATCTCTTAACACTTGTCCTGCTGAATAAATCAAGAAGCCACACCCACTTCTAATTTTCAGCCAGTCAGATTACTTGATCCGCATTGTTGCTGTAAATTCACACACTTTATGGCAAACAGTGCAGATTCAGATCAGTTGGCTTCTGCAGAAGCCAACTGATCTGGATCTACACTGTTTGCAAAAGAAGGGTCTATCCGGGTTCAGCAGGACAAGGGTTAATTTAGACTAGGTGACTGTCAGAAATGAGTGTTAGTAAATAAACATGAAACAGCTATTATTGTAGAATGTGTAAAAAAAAGTCAAAACTCAAAGAGCAAACAGTGTAGATCCTGATGAAGTGGCTCATCATCTGGATCTACACTGTTTACAAAGAGAGGGCTCATTACGAGTGATCTTAACTATATGTACATAGTAATCTAACCTTTACCACTCTCTTGGGCTGATTCAGCGGATGACAAATTGGCAATATTTCTTTTTTTTTTTTTCCCCCCAGTAAACAAGATTGGAAATTTCATGTAAATTGTCTCACTAGTCAATCTTGTTTCTTGGGGTAAAATAAGAAAAAAAAAAAAAGTTCAGTATGTCATCAGGTGAAAATTTTACCCTGAGTGCTAAGGGTTAACTTTATTGTATTTTCAGGCTGCTGATAGACCATGGTCAGACAGACAGTGGGGATTATGTATATGGGACGATGTTCTAGAACACTTAGGACCTGTGAGTTCACACTTGATTTCATCAGAACACGAAGCACCTTTTTGGCAGAGTGATTAGCACTCCTGAACTTCAGGGCCCAGTTGTTCAAAACTAATGATGTTGTTATTTAACATATCGTTAAAACTTTGATCATTGAATAAATATGGCAAATACACTAATATATTTGCTGAAAAAATGTGAGTAGCTTTTGCATTTTGACCTATAACGAGCTCGGTAAGCTAACAATGCTTTGAACAACTGGGCCCTGATCTGAATCACCAGGCAGGCAGAATTCAGCTCATGACTTATGGCACTTCTTTGCATAGAGCATTTCATTATCATCCCCTCATAGTCTCATTGACTTGAAAGATGTTGAAAGGAATGTAAAACACAAAATCTCCATCATCCTTTATTGTAATACTGAACTCTGCCGAGTTCTGTATTACAATAAATGAAGATTGTGATGGTTTTGTGATAATTTATATAAACCTGGGCACAATAGAATATTTAATCTGCTGTAACAGGAGACAGAATTTTATTTATTATTTTTTTTTCCTTCTACACAGAAAAGAGGACATTTTATGCAACTTGTTTACTTTAGCCAGAAAGTGAAGTGCTTCTGATAGTACCCACAACATATGTTTTTGTGGAGGAATAATACAAATATCAATATATCAATGACAGGGCTGTGGAAATACCATGCCCGACTTGTCCAGCTCGTCCCATTTCCCTGAGGACATAAGAAATTCCAATTTTCTTGTTCTGGGACAAGGACTTCATAGCTCTAGCTAAGGAGAGTATCTAGATTATGAGATATATATTTTTTTTTGTTTCTCAAAGAAAACATATGTTGTGGGTACTCATAAGAAGTGCCTCATCACAACATGTTTTCTTCAAGAAATAAGAAAAAATGTCAATTTTTGGGCAAGAAAATCCTGATTGGACAAGTGGATTTTGACCATTTAGTTGTCAATGGACAAATAATAAAATTTGATGATTCCACAACCCTGCTTTTGGGTTGAAAAAAAATATCACCTTGTATAGAGTCCTGATATTGTTATATTTTTATTACAGGGTTCGGTTAAATACCAAGACTATTTCCTCCAAAGTATGGTGGAGTATATCTGTGATAAGCAGGGTGAGGTGCGGCAAGCGGCCAGTTTTGGTATCGGCGTAATGGCACAGCATGGTGGAGACAGTTATGCCTCAACACTAACAGGTACAACAGTTTAAGGGGAATGGATACACTTTCAAGGAAGGCAACTATTCCCATTCTGGAAAGGGGTCAGACTAATCATAGGTCTAGATAAGAGTGGGTATCAGGTTAATATTTTTCTTATTTCTCCATGAAAACATATGTTGTGGGTACTCATGATAAGCACCTTGGCGAGGGGCTTCTAATGAGTACCCACAACATATGCTTTCGTGGAGAAATAAGAAAAATGTCAATACTTTTGGATTGTAAAAAGGGCCTTAACTACTTGTGCAGCTATGGGTCTACTCTAAAATAAAGGAATTTGCTCTTTTAGAGTAGACCCTTTTCAGAAGGTTCTTGGTGTGCAGCAAAGCAGAGGAAGTCACAGAAATTCTCTCCCTTCTGAAAAAAAAGAAAAAAGGCAAAAATCTTATCAGGTGGTAGCTCATCCCACTGTAGGCTTAGTCAGATACTCATCTGACTGATGATCAGGATGTCATGAGATATTGTCTAAGGTCGTTCTCTCGGTTCTGCTGATTCAAGGTTGGCACTGGTCCGTTTCTGGTGAAAGAATGTGCACAAGTACTGGTTAAATGTTTAGAAGACTAAGCCTACCCAATGCCTAGGTAAATTGATAGACTAGACATGACCAAATAATGTTGACTGGGCCATTAAATTCCAACCCAGCCGAAATCTCCATTAAGATTTGAATGCACATGCAATTTTCTTTTATGCCGACAGTGAAGGCCAAGATCATCTTGCATATCCACACAATCTGATCAAGGCCTTTGCAAGGTTTGGCAAGATTCTTTCGTAGAGATTGATAATGAAATATTTTCTTAGGTCATTCTCTTCCTTTAGCTGATTCAAGAAGGTCAGTTTACATTTTCTGGTGACAGAATGTGCACAAAAACTGGTTAACACTCAGGGAACTAAGCTTGCCCAGGGTAAGAGTGGTTAGGTAAACTGACCAGCTTGACATGACCCTGGGTTGACTGGGCTATAAAACCTCAACTCAATCAATGATCAAGGCCTTCCTTGCATACTTAACAAAATCATTGGATACATTAGAGCAAATAATGTCCTGGTCAGACTAGATGCACAGGCCGGTCTTGGTATGCCCTGCATGCATATGTTATTTCACATTGGACATTAAACAAGACAAATAAAGTGAAACAGTAGATTGTATAATTGCAATTCTGTCCCTGAGTTACCATGATAATGCTAAGTATTGGAATAGACAGGCCTGAGCAAACAGTGTTGACCCAGATCAGACGCTGCAGAACATGGCATCTGATCAGTGTCTACACTGTTTGCCACTCAGTCAAATAGGTTTTAGTTTTATCAACAGGAAGTGAAAAGGACTTATTTAAATTTTAGAAAAAGTATAGTAAGGTTAATTGTCCTAATATTTAGGGTAAATATGGTAATATCAACCCCCGCCGAGGTCGGCAACATTCTTTCGTGTAGATTGATCATGAAATATTTTCTACGGTCATTATCTCCCTTCCATTGGTTCAAGAAGGGCAGTTGTCAGTTTCTGGCGAAAGAATGTGCACAATACTGGTTAACCACTTAGAGGACTAAGCCTGCCCAGTAAACGTGTGGTAGGTAAACTGACCGTGCTCGACATGACCCCATTGGCTAGGCATAAATGGGTTAAGGGTTAGATATGTAGTCTGTTTAGCTTATTTTCATCGTACTATTGATTTACAGCTGCAATGCCAAGATTACTATCAGTCATTCAAGACCCAGAGTCGAGGGCAGTTGAGAATCTAGCACCAACAGAGAACGCAATATCGGCAGTAACAAAGATCTGTAAATACCATAGTGAGGTAGTGAATGTTGCCGAGATCCTGCCACATTGGTTGTCATGGTTACCAGTCTGGGAAGACGAAGATGAGGCTGTACATATATATAACTACCTTTGTGATCTAGTAGAAACGTGAGTACAAAATGACCTGTGTTATCTAGTAGAAATGCTGAATGTAATACTACCTATGTGATCTGTTAGAAATGTGAGAAAAAAAAACAACAATTTTATCTAGCAGAAACAGGTGTAAAAAGCTACTTGTGTAAACTACACAATTTCCTGCATGGTGATTTTTAACCTATGCACTAGGGTGTCTGAAATGATCTGCCATTTGTAGATAACTTTGGAAACCAATGGTACCAATAACAAAACTCTGAACGACATTGCTATACCAAAGTTACCAGTCATATAATGCCTTTTCCACTTAGTGCCTCCCTTAGTGGACCATTGTGATATCATTTTATGTCCTTTACCTATACAGTCGACTCTAAATCTAAGGGATTCTCTCTCTCTAGCTGGCCTTGGTGGCTCAGTTGGATGCGCCGTCCGACTGGAGACCAGGAGGTCGCGGGTTCAACCCCCGCCGAGGTCGGCAACATTCTTTCATGGAGATTGATCATGAAATATTTTCTACGGTCATTCTCTCCCTTCCGCTGGTTCAAGAAGGGCAGTTGTCAGTTTCTGGCAAAAGAATGTGCACAATACTGGTTAACCGCTTAGAGGACTAAGCCTGCCCAGTAAACGTGTGGTTAGGTAAACTGACCGCGCTCGACATGACCCCATTGGGTTGACTGGGCTGTAAAACCTCAACACAAACAAATAAGGGATTCTCTGAAATACTTCGAGATATCCGTACCTCCACATATCAGATTTGCAGAATTAAGGAAAAAATAAATCAAACAACCACATTTCACAAACCAATATGTAATTTGACACCTGAAATGTGAGCTATATTGAAAATATTGTGGAAAAGAGGAGAAACTGCTCCCTAGGAAATATTGTGGAAAAGAGAAATTGCTCCTCTTTTCCACAATATTTTGTTAACCTGTTATAAAATTTCCATGTTTAAACAGGGGCGAGATTTTCACTTTGAGATAAGCAGTTATTCAAGATAAGCGAAGTCAAGATAACGAAAGTCGACTGAATTTCATTGTCTAATGACTTCATCTTTTATGTCAACCCTAGAGTTTAGCGCCTTCTCTGATTAACTAAAAGACCTACAATCATGAAACCTGGCGTACTCTTACCCCTAACGTGGACTGAATAATAGATGATAGTTTGCATTTTGCATTCTAGGCCTGAATCAGCCTACACATCTTTGCAGTCTGATATGGATCTTCTCCGTTTGTCAGTATAGATTAAAGTGGCCAGTGATTCTGTGTTAAATGGGCTTTGATCAGATTGTACAAATGCTGCTTTATAATATGCACAAGCTGACTTTGGCCTGCATTCTTAGCATGTCTGAACCAGAATGAAATACTGTTGACAGCACTGTTAAACCTAAACACAAATATGTTAGTATATGTTCCAGATAAGGTTCTTTTTTCCAACCAAATAGTTTTGATATTTTTCTTATTTCTAAAGGCAAACATAGGTTATGGCTACTTATTAGTGCTCCAATGTGGGTATTCATTAGGGCTCCTAATGAGAACCCAGGTTTTCATTGAGAAATAAGAAAAATATACCCCTTTATCTGGAGCTCTATGTATGGTTTAAGGATCCTTTATTCACATTGTATATCGTTTGATTTTAGGAGTAATCCTTTGATATTGGGTGCCAACAATTGTAATCTTCCTGTTATTGTGCAAATTATCGCTGAAGCTCTCCACAGAGATGTTATAGACAAAGAGGAAGAAGTAAAAGCCAGGATGTTGAATATTATAAAACAGATTATGGTAAGTCACATGTTAAAGATCTGCTTAGATCTGCTTTGCTTTTGATATGAAAGATCATATACAGATTACATAGCTCTAGATTAGAAGGATATCTGAAGAAGTACTTTTTTTATTTGTCCATAGAAACATAGGTACTCATTAGAAGTGCCTACAGCGTATGCTTTTGTGGAAAATGCAAAGAAAATATCATATTTCATTTGGAAAACCCTTTAATCTCTTCTACTATCTCTTTTCTCCCTTTCTCTGGGAGACGACACAAAATGACCCACAAAGGTTGACGTGTCGTTAAACCCCAACACAATCATTTGGAAAAAAAAAGAGCACCTTTTCCACAACTACACCTACAACAGAAGTACCATTACACGTATTTTCATGCCAGACTAGGTAGCTAAGTTGGATGCGCGTATGACTAGGAGGTTGCAGGTTGGATCCCAGCCAGGTCCGGCAGCATTCTCTCATGGAGATTGATCATGAAATACTTTATATGGTCATTCTCTCCCTTCTGTTAATTCAAGAAGGGCAGTTGTCAGTTTCTGGAGAAAGAATGTGCACATGTACTGGTTAATCACTTAGAGGACTAAGCTTGCCCAGGAAAAAGTATGGTTAGATAAACTGACCTTGCTGGACATGACCCCAATGGGTTGACTGGGCTGTAAAACCTCAACACACCAGCCTCGGTGGCTCAGTTGTATGCATATCTGACTGGTGATCAGGAGGATGCGGGTTAGACATCAGCTGGGTCGGCAACATTCTTTCATGGAGATTGATCGTAAAATATTTTCTACAGTCATTCTCTCCCTTCTGCTGATTCAAGAAGGGCAGTTGTCAGTTTCTGGCAAAAGAATGTGCACAACTGGTCAACCCCTTAGTTTCAAGAAGGGCAGTTGTCAGTTTCTGGCGAAAGAATGTGCACAATAATGGTTAACTGCTTAGAGGACTAAGCCTGCCCAGTAAACGTGTGTTTAGGTAAACTGACCACGCTCGACATGACCCCATTGGATTGACTGGGCTGTAAAACCTCAACATAAACAAATCAACCCCTTTGAGGAATAAGGGGCAAGCCTGCCCAGTAAAAGTGTTGTTAGGTAAACTGACCGTGCTAGACATTACCCCTCTAGGTTGACTTGGCAGTAAAACATAAACACAAACAAATTAAAACCTCAACACAAACAAACAAATCTATTTTCATTATGTACAGGGTTCACTAACATTTAAAATTCCAGTCTTTTAAAAAATCTACAGGTCTACTAACGAGTGCTGAAAGATGGTAAAAATAGAAAAATTACAACTATTTTTATTTTTCCGTGCAAAACTTCCGTATTTAATAATAGGTCTTATAGTACATTATATGGCTATTAAATGTAGCATCAGGGATGTAAAATTCCACTAGCCGGCTCCCATTTTTAAATAAATTCAAAGGTAGGGCGTGTGAGATTTTCAGAACTCTCTACACGTTTTCTTCATTTTTAGCATCTAAATGAAAAATTTAGACCATAAGGGCGAGTAAGTTTTGAGGGAATTTTACACCTCTTAGCTGCATTAGTTACATTATATCTGAAAAGCTTTGACCATTTAAACACTATGCTTCCAAGATGCCACCACCCATATGATTGTAGATTCATGTTGTTATTCTGTTTATTTGCAGGCTAGCCCAGAAATTATGCAAGCTTGCATGACTGTGTTAACTGAAGAACAGAAGACAGCATTAAATGAACATCTTGCTGCTCCCACTCAAGGATGATAAAATCTTAATAGAGATCACCAGTGGCCTTCTTCACAAAACCTTTTCTAGTGTGAATGTCAGTCTTTGCATTTCCTCAGTCTGACCGACAAGATCTGTGTTATTCTTTAAGGGCCAAAGCATGAGAAGAGGGTTTTTATTGCATATGCGGACGAGTCCGCATATGCAATAAAAATCCTTTCTCATGTTTTTCATGTCAGCTTGCATGTCTATGAATTCATCATTGCCTTATTTGCACAGACTGACCTAGGCATTTGTTGTTAGCACATGACATTGGCCCTCTTGCCTTGTGGCTTATATTTATTCTGTAAGGTGCCGGTATTTTGTAGGTGACAGCAAAAACCATCTCCAGACTGTACAGAGTGGCATAGCTAGATAAGGGGGAGTTCAGCTAAATATTTTTATTAGTTTAGCAGTCGGGCTCCATTGCGCAATCTGTAGCGCTTCTGCATGCAGAGCCAGGGGTCACCATTTCAAATCCCAGCTTTGCCACATAACTTTCATGGAGATTACTCATGAAATAATTTCTATAATCATGCTCCCCCTTCAACTGATTTAAAAAGGGCAATTGTTAGTTACTACCAAAAGTATGAGCACAAAGAACTGGTTAACCGCATAGAAGACCAAAGTGCTTGGAAATGTTAATAGGTTAACTGGCTTGACATGACCTTAACAATGTTGACTGGGCCATAAAACTCCAAATCAAAATAAAAAATCCTTATATCTGCATGAAACTGTTGTGGTTATTTGCTAGAATTGCTCTGAGAAGGCTATTCTTAGTCCCTTAATCTACACAGAATGGTTTTTGTAGAGTGGTACAAAAATATTGATATTTTTTGGTTAAAACAAAGCATCTTACCAGTAGCTATGAACTGGCCTGGGGAGGAGTTGCTTTTCACATTTGTTGGTCATTTCGCAGTCCTGAAACTATGGTACATTGGGAATTAAATACTCTGAAATGCAAGCAACAATCTTGTAACAGCCTGGATAGCTAAGGGTATCAGATGGTTTTCAGATTTCTTAATTCTTCATAAAAACGTATAAGCCAGCGCACGACAAAACTACAATAAAACCTGTGTTATATCAGCGTAGACTCAGATCAGCCTGTACATCCACCCAGAATGGCAAGGGTTTTCTTTTATTCCTCACTGAATAGCCTGGAGGCTGTAGAAGGCACATGCCATCACTGAAGACTCAGATCAGACAGTGCAGATGTGCAGGCTGATCTGAGCCTTCGCTGGTCACAGAAGTCTTATTGTAGGTTTAGTCATGTGCTGGCTCATATGTTATTTGGCCCCCAGAGGGAAAATATTCTTTCTTTTACGAGTAGCCTCTATTGTTGAATGGTTTCAAATAAGTTTGTGTCTGCAAAACGTACCTCCTCGTGCAGAATAGCAGCAAATTTATTCATCTTTACAGATGTATAAGCTTAGCTGGATGCTAGCTGTGCTATTCACATAGATGAGGGTTATTTTTTGTGCATGCAGTGTTTTCATGAATTGATCGTGATTCCTAATTCTGCTCGTAAACTCTTAATAGTACAATGAATTTAAATAGTAACAGCTAATTTTTTTAAAGTATTTTTCCCTGAAAACAGGCACAAAATTTTGTCTGGATCATTTTATGATAAATGTCAAGATGCATTTTCTGGAAAAAAATAAGGAATTTAGGATGTAGAGAGAGACCTCAGAGACGAAACAAAGCATTTGTCTCCATTTTTAAAGGGAGACCACCCCTAAAAGATAAGTTTTCATTTCCGTTATAGAAATCCCTTCTCAAAGAGGCCTACTCTTAAAAGAAGGAAGGAGAAATTTCTTCCATTTAAAAGTAGGCCCCTTTAGGGAAGAAATTACTTTCCTGTCAGAGAGCTGTCGAAAGAGAGGTCACATTAAATTCCTTTTTATACCCCGCCACACAATAGTGGCGGGGTATTATGGTTTCACGTTGGTCGTCCGTGTGTCTGTCCGTCTGTCCGTTTTTTGTTTACCCCGGATGATAACTTGAGTAAACATCAATGGATTTTCACCAAACTTTTTCACCAAATTTTTACGGAGTTATCTGCCCGAGACACGCCCATATTTTCATTTCTGGATGATAACTTGAGTAAATAACAAGGCCTTTTAACCAAACTTGCTATATGCATTGATATTATCAAGATCTGGTTTAGGATTGTTATCTGTCCCTCCATCATTTTCTATCCAGACATTTTCGCAACGATAACTTTAATATATAAACAAATAATTGCTATGGCGGGGTATTATGCTTGCGGTGCTTTTATTAGGTCACATTATATAGTAACTGCTGTCTGTTAATTTTGTTTCAGTATACTTTGGATTAATCCTTAAATTGTAGCAGACAATGTTTTCTTTTTTCTTTTTCAGAGAAAATAATAATAGTAATAATAAAAAAAATATTTTAGAATGTCTGCTGCTACTTTGATTGGCAGTTTTAAGGTTTAGCAATGTGCAGCGATGAAATGAAAAAAAAAATGACAAAAAAAAAGAGAAAATTTCTAGACTTTAATTGCATTTTGAGAACTTGATTTTGATTTTTGAGATTAGTGTAAATACATGTAAAATTTGTAAATAATGATAATTTGTATAAAACAACTATTTTTGATATATAATGAAATATTTCAAATTAGAAAATTCAATAGTAATACATATAAGTGGAAGGGAAGAGACTTGTTACTAGAATAATACTCTTGGATCTTACAAATCATGTAAATTGACCACACAGTCAGAAACTTTTGAGTCATTGCTACTTCCTCATTATTCTGCATTCTGTCTGGTGTATGCTCAATGTACTTACAAATAATTATATCTTTAAATAAGGAATTTTTTTTATAAATATTAAACATTGATATTTTTTTTATTTCTTCAAGAAAACGTTATGGATACTCATTGGAAGCACCTCACTTGGTGCTTCTAATGAGTTACCACAACCCGTCATGGTGGGGAAGTAAGAGATGCTGTTCTTATAGAGATGTAGCTCCAGATAAGAGTGGGTATCTACATAAAAACATTACGAAAACACGCCTATTCAAATATATTGAGAATTTTACCACCAAGAAATGAAAACTTTCAGATGAAAAATTCTGGTAGTTTTCATATTTCTGCTCAAAACATAGATTGTGGGTACTGGTTAGAACTGCCTCAGTGAGGTGGTTCTAATGAGTATGCTCAAAACAGAGATTGTGGGTACTGGTTAGAACTGCCTCAGTGAGGTGGTCCTAATGAGTATGCTCAAAACATAGAATGTGGGTACTGGTTAGAACCACCTCAGTGAGGCAGTTCTAATGACTAACCACAATCTATGTTTTTGAGCAGAAATAAGAAAATTAATGTATACTCCTGTAAACCCCAGTTTTATTGTATAAAAGTGGGGTTTAAGGGGTTTAAAACTACAATATAGGCATGTTTTCTCCACAAAAAAACATTGTGGTACTCGATAGGACACCTCAATGAGATCCTTCTAATGAGTACCAACAACATATGTTTTCCTGGAGAAATAAAACAATTATCAATAATTTTTGGTGGAAAAAAAAAGTGTCTGGAGGTGTGTCAGAACAATGTCAGGTGTGTTATAGTACCTTAAGCTTTCATGCTTACTAGCACAGAAAACAACCCCTATCCCCGTAATACAGACATTGATTAAAGGCTCCATATTCCGCGAAGGTGTCCTGTAGCTTTTGTCACCGGGGCATCCAGCTGATATTTGCTTCCAATTGGGCAAAGCCTGCTGTCCTTGCAGCAGGTAAGGGTAGAGGGGGAATGTTGTTATTTCTTCTGTTCCTTCACTTTCTTTATTTCTTTCTTTCTTCCCAATCCTTCTCTTTCATCTCCTCAACCATCTCTTTTCTCCCTTTCTCTTGGAGACAACACAAAATGACCCACAAGGGTTGACTTGTTGTTAAACCCCAACACAATCAGTCCTCAAAAATAGATGTTTTTTTATCCAAGAATGGTTTAATGTATATATATATATATATATATATATATATATATATATATATATATATATATATATATAGTATTAATACGATCATAAAATGTGACACCTGACTGCCTGTAAAATTTCAGTTAGTCTCTCGTTTTTGGACTGGATCAAAAATGAAATGATTTTTTATCATATCTCTGAATTAATGTTGCCAACATATGTTGGCAACATTAATTCAGAGATATGATAAAAAAAAAAAAATGTATTCATTTAAAGACCAAGAGACTAACTGAAATTTTGCAAGCTGTCAGGTGCCACATTTTGTGATTGTATTAATACCATATATCAATTTATTAAACCTTTCTTGGATTATAAAATGTCTATTTTTGAGGAATATGGAGCCTCCAAACACATTTGAAACTTAACTGTTTATTGAATCAAATATGATAATCATCTATAGTCAGACCCAGTTTTCTGACCTCACCTTGCAAAATTTTCTTGCATGTTACATAGCTTTAGATGAGAGGGGTAGTGAGATATTTTACTTATTTGTCTTGAAAAACATGTTGTGGGTACTAATTAGAGGCATGAGGTGTTTGTCACGAGTACCCACAGCATATGTTTTAGTGAAGAAGTGGAAAAAAAAAAAAAACACTAATGGTACATTTTGGTTGAAAAGTAAAAAAGGAAATGCCTTATCTAGAGCCGTGATGTTGATGAATTAATTTCTCCAGTTTTATGGTGAAAATGTTTTGAGGTGCATCATGGGTAAAGAGCTGTTATAGCATGTGACCCTACGCATCTGCTGAAGCAAAGAATCAGGCAAGCCTGCGCATTCACGCAGTCTCACCAGAACCTATGCTGTTCACTCATGTAAGCAGTAGGGAAAGGGGAATCTTAGCCAAGGAACTAGACATGGTCTCGCTGAATGGCAGGCATGCACACTTTACCCTTAAAATGCCAAGCAAACCTGCATCTGAAAATGTCTTCTGTTTATGTCCTCTGCTGAATATTTTTGCAGACTTTTCAAACCTATTTTTGCATACAGGCAAACAGTGTGGACCTTGATCAGACTGCTCCTAGAGGAGCAGTCTGATCTGGGTCCACACTATTTGCAAAAATGACTTTTAAAGTCACAAGCAGATGACAAAGGAGATGACAACTGTTGTGATTGGCAGGTTAATGGTTAAAGGTTGATTTGATGCAAAGTCCAAAGATTCTTTTTCTCCTGATGCACTTTTTCTCCTGATGCAGCGCTGTTATTGAAGCATTCAAGGTATCTGTTTTCAGATTTTTTTTTTATGTAAAAACTGTGTGATAGTGAAACCTTAAGAGGAGTTTTAAAATGACTGGTGCTTTATTTCTATTCCTTTGCATGCTACTGCTTGTTAGTGTCTTTAAATAGTACAAAATTCAGAAATACCAGATTTATGTGGTCATTTTCTTTGTACCGAATAATAGAATGTTATTAAATGGATGTTTTTATACTGGCCTTGTTACAGGTCTGAGGGCAGTCATATTGGCCTGAGGATTGCTGTATTGGCCCTAGGCAAAGCCAAGGGCTAAAATAGCCACCATAAGGCTAATACGACTGGCGGAGGACCTGTAACAGGGCCAGTATGAAAACATCCATTTCATGACATTTTTATTAATCAACTTTTTGTTTTCAACTTTTAAAAGTGTTGAAAGTCAATAAAACCGTTTTTTGGGGTAGTTTCATTCTTGTTGCTTGCTTCACCATGCAGTTAGTTACTGACTTTTTTTTTAAAAAATATTGCTTTGGTTGAATGGATAATCAGAACTGCTGTCTGCAAATGAAGCTCCAACATCAGCAGGTATTTTGATGTACTTTAAGCACAAAACAGAAGTGTCATATTGTTTAAAGTTTCATCGATTTTTTAATAAAGTAAGATATTGGCCCAGTTTATACTGTGAAATATTGGCCCTACTGAACCCCTCAGTTTTTATCCCCTAGATCCTTGTAACTCAGTATTAACCCTCGTATAAAGCCTGGGCCAAAACTATATACAAATCATGCCACACACATTGGTGTGATGAAGGCTGTTTGGCAAATATTAGAACAATTATTACTTAGTTGATTAATAACATTTATTTGTTGATGTAAAACCCAGCAAAGCTAGTACATGTATTGTGAAGTTGCCAAAACCAATAAAAAGTAAGAATCAGTCTTCACTGTCCAGCTGAAGAAACATTGGATTTAGTATCCAAAGACATCCATTGAAGGCTCTGACAACTGCGCAGACATAGTCTTCACTGTGCTCACTACAAACCTCAACACAAACAAGTAGGTTAACTGACCAACTTTACATGACCTTAACAGTGTTGACTGGGCCCTAAAACTCAAAATCAAATCAAATCAAAATGCATTCTGTAGTCCTGAAAGGTTAAAGAACCTTTTTATTTCACATCACATGTAATAATATATGCCTAATGGATTATTAGCTCACCTGAACAATGTTCACGGAAAGCTATTGTACTACCCTCAACATTGGCATCCACAAATGTTAAAGTTTTCGATAAAGTTTTTAAGACTGCATTATTTCCTAACCTTATCACTGATATGATCTTCTTTGGTATGTTTATACATAGTGGTCCGAAATTTTGAGTAGTACCTTCCCCGCCGGCCTTGGTGGCTCAGTTGGATGCGCCGTCCGACTGGAGACCAGGAGGTCGCGGGTTCAACCCCCGCCGAGGTCGGCAACATTCTTTCGTGGAGATTGATCATGAAATATTTTCTCATTCTCTCCCTTCCGCTGATTCAAGAAGGGCAGTTGTCAGTTTCTGGCGAAAGGATGTGCACAATACTGGTTAACCGCTTAGAGGACTAAGCCTGCCCAGTAAACGTGTGGTTAGGTAAACTGACCGCGCTCGACATGACCCCATTGGGTTGACTGGGCCGTAAAACCTCAACACAGACAAACAAAGTAGTACCTTCCCCACCACCCTAGGTCAAGTCAAGGTAAAGGTCACAGTCTTAGAATTTTCATGTTAAAATTTTACGTCAAAAGTTTTTAGGACCTCATTACTCATTATTATTTTTTTTATTTGATTGGCAAGCGCAAATTCAGGCGAACTATCCTGTCTGGTGACCGGTGTTGTTTAAGTTGTACTTCACTATTTTGTATTTAAAGAGGTGTTTTTAGATATAGCAGATTACATTTTGGTTTAACTCTTTCACTGCCACAGGCGATAATAATATGCTTTTCCAAACAGCATAGATCCAGATGAGACGGCTCATTGAGCCGTCTCATCTGGATCTATGCTGTTTGACATTCAGTTTTTCAACTTAACATATAAATGTCTTTTCAAACGATAGTTTGTTAAAATAAAAAAAGCAGATGACAAATGTCGTCTGAAGTTTGGCGCCGAAAGAGTTAATGGCAAATAGAGTAGACACTAATCAGATGCTGCATTTTGCCGTTTCTGATTTGGATCTATACTTTTTGCCGAAACCTACATTGTGGAACATTAGACAGATTACTTTTACTATTTCAAGTCACTGTTAAAAGTTAGCATGCTATGGGCAAATTCAGTAGATATCAAAGCAATATTTTCCCAGGAAAAAGGATTTGACATCATGGAAATTGTCTCTTTAGGAGACAATCTGCTTGAAATATCAAATTCTGTTTTCTGGAAAAAATTTAAAAAATATTTTAGAATGTCGTCTGCTGAAATTTTTACCCAACAAACTATGCATTTATGTGTTTACCTAACTGTAATCAGTCAGTTTTTACAAATGCTTACCTGTCTTCAAATGCTTTAAATCTGGAAAATTAAAGTACTATTAAAAGATACTTAAAAATTGGCTTGTTGTTCACATCCATGCACTTGCAGTCAGTTGCCATCAGTAGAAACTGATCTTTCCGCTGATTCAAGAAGGGCAGTTGTCAGTTTTTGGCAAAAGAATGTGCAAAAGTACTGGTTAATCCCTTAAAGGACTAAGCCAGCCAAAACATTTTCACTATTACCTTTAGAACAGAGCTCAAGAACAGGCAAGTTCGAATCCCAGCTTGGCAACATAACTTCCATGGAGATTGATCATGAAATAATTTCTAGTCATTCTTCCCCTTCCACTGATTCAAAAAGGGCAGTAATCAGTTTGTTTGTGTTGAGGTTTTACGGCCCAGTCAACCCAATGGGGTCATGTCGAGCGCGGTCAGTTTACCTAACCACACATTTACTGGGCAGGCTTAGTCCTCTAAGCGGTTAACCAGTATTGTGCACATTCTTTCACCAGAAACTGACAACTGCCCTTCTTGAATCAGCGGAAGGGAGAGAATGACCGTAGAAAATATTTCATGATCAAGGCAGTAATCAGTTACTGGCAAAAGTATATGCACAAGTACTAATTAAGTGCTTAAGGGACTAAGTCTGCCCAGGAAATGACTACCTTAACTGACCAGCCTGAAATGACCTTAACCCTTCTCTTGCTAAACACGTCATGCCCTGTCTTAGCAAACGGTGTAGATCCAGATTGGTTGGCTTCTGAACTGATCTTGGGGTGGTCGGGTGGTGCAAAGGTGTTGTGTATCGTACGTCACCGGGACACCCAACTGATACTGGCTTACAGTTGGGCAAGGCCTGCTATCCTTGTAGCTGGTATGGGTAGAGGGGGAATGTTTTTATTTCTTCTGTTTCTTCACTTTCATTCTTGTTTCTCTTTCTTCCATTTCTCTCTTCTATCTCTTGTGCTATCTCTTCTAGCTCTTTTCTCCCTTTCTCTGGGAGACGACAAAATGATCCACAAGGGTTGACGTCGTTAAACCCAAACAAATTCTGAACTGATCTGGATCTGCACTATTTGTCATTAAATATGTGAATGTCTATCGAAAACCCGGATCAAGTAATCTGATTGGCTGGAAATTAGAAGTGGGCGTGGCATCTTAATTTATTCAGCATGAGAAGGGTTAACAGTGTTGACTGGACAGTAAACCTCCCAACTCATAACAAAAATACAGGTAAGTGTCCATGTGGCTGTCGGAGCTCTCCAGACTACAGATCAAGAGGTCCCAGGTTAGAATCCTGTTGGGAGTCTGACCGTCTCAATGACTTCATGGTGCTTCTTTGTACAGAGCCTTTCGTTATCATCCAGCATTATGAAAACACACCTATTCAAATATACTGAAGATTTTACCACCAAAAAATGAAAATTTTCAGATAAAAAATTCTGATATTTTTCATATTTCTGCTCAAAACATAGATTGTGGGTACTCATTAGAATTGCCTCCACGAGGCAGTTCTAATGAGTTTGTACCCACAATCTATGTTTTTGAGCAGAAATAAAAATAATGTATACCCCTGTAAACCCCAGTTTTACTATATAAAGGGTTTAAGGAGGTCAAAATTATATAGGCATGTTTTTGTGATGCATGTCAATGTGACGTATTCTGTTGAAGGAGATGTCAAATAGCAAATCATTATTCTAGAATGCACTGTGTTGACTTTTACCACTTAAGGGCAAATTCAGCAGACTGATATACTTCTTATTTTCCCCAGAAAATAGGCTTTGACATATCGGGTCTTATTTTCTCTGAAAAAAGCAAAGTTAGAATGTCATCTGTTACAAATCTGCTTAGTGCTTTAAGAGTTAAGGACTTTAGGTGTCCAAATACTAAGGGTTAAAATATCTACCCTTATGGGTAATAAATCTGGTTGCTAGAATACCATAACCCAACAAGTACTCTATCTGTGGCATCAAAATTTGACATTTTGATAGGAAGGGCTTGTTTATGGGTTTTAATTTGACTTATTCATATAGGGTATACCACACTATATACATTTATTGTTTATTGAATATTGGTGGAGTTCTACTTTGGTGGGTTTTGCTTAGATCACCAATAGCGTCAAAATAAAGTGCCAAATATAAGTGTTTTACAGTACTAATCCTAGCCTAATGAAATTTGAAAATTCAACAGAGTGGCAATCATATATTGATTTATTGATCAGACAAATGTATTGGCTGCTAAGGTAAGGGGATATTGTACTGCTTTGCAATATGTTAACATCTTGTTTGATTTGCATTGCTTTAGGATTATTGTGATTAGCTAAGTCAAACCATAAAAACGAACATTTAAGATTTTCAAATTTATTATCAAAACTACAATTCATGTTATATATACCTACCCCTAAAAAGGCATAACAAATATATATTTTTAAAGCACATAGAACAAATCTCAAAAATATCAAATTCAACAAATATTTGGCAAGCAAATACAATTGGTGCTTAATGATCATAAGAAATCTGCAACCCTTTGAAGTTTATCACTTCTTTTCTTTTCACTAAATAGTTATGCCAAAACTATCAACACAAAAATAATATCTAGGGCAGTCCAAGTAGAAAGTGAACTGATCTTCACCACCACAAACTCAGATCAGCATATGCATCCAATTATTCTGATGATGCTGTTCACTCACAAAATTTGCATGCCTTTAACCCATAAAGCACCTTATAAACTTGTAGCAGACAACATTCCCATTTAAAAAAAAATATTTTTCATAAAATGAGGCTTGATATTTCATGTGAATTATCTGCTAGGCTGATGATTCTCATGAAATGTTGAATTATTTCCTCGGAAATACTTAGAACATTGTCTCTTGTGAATTGCTTTAAGGGTTAAGATTTTATAAGCAAACCAGGTAAATATAGATCAGGGCCCAGTTGTTCAAAGCTAACGATATCGTTAGTTAACGATTCGTTAAAATTTACATCGAGTGATACACAAATACGCTGAAATTTTTTGCTGAAAAAATCTGAGTAGCTTTTGCAATGCAAAAGCTACTCACAAATTTTCAGCAAAAAATATCAGAATATTGTGTATTGAATCCTCTAAAATAGTTAACGAAATGATCCTTAACAAGCTCGTTAAGCTAACGACGCTTTGAACAACTGGACCCAGGTAAATACAGATCAGACTTTGTAACTGGACAGGCTCAAATGTTAACTAATATTACTTTGGTAACCAAAATGGACAATATCATAAATGCTTTGCTCCTTTTTTTCAGGTCTGAATAAACCTGTTTCAATATCACAATATTGCAGAACTGATTCTTTTTTTACCCTTAAACTGCCAATCACAACTATTGTCTTCTGCTTTGTCATCTGCTTGTGATTTTAAAAGTCATTTTTGCAAACAGTGTGGACCCAGATCAGACTGCTCCCTTAGGAGCAGTCTGATCAGGGTTCACACTGTTTGCCTGTATGCAAAAATAGGTTTGAAAAGTCTGCAAGAATATTCAGCAGACGACATAAACAGACGACATATTCAGATGCAGTTTTTCTTGGCGCTTTAAGGGTTAATGAAAAAGAAAATCAACAAAATCACCTAAAGCCTTGTATCATTTTGTTTTGGAGGAAAAAAAAAACATGGGCGGGACCATGGCAAATCAACAATTTTTAATGATGGCCCAAAAATAATAATAATAAAAAAAATAATTATAATATCTACTTTCCTATTAACCTATATCATTCTCTATAAATTCAGCCAACAGTAAAGTGGTGATTTTTTCTTTCAAAAATAGGGGTTGCCAAGTCAAGCAAACTATCCCAAAGAGGCAGTATGCATGAAATTTCTGATCCTATTTTCTTAGAAAAATGTATTAAACTATCATCTGAAATTTTTACCCAGCATGTAAAGTATTAACCCTTGTCCTACTGAACCCGGATAGACCCTACCTTTGCAAACAGTGTAGATCCAGATCAGTTGGCTTCTTCAGAAGCCAACTGATCTGGATCTGCACTGTTTGCCATTAAGTATGTGAATTTAAAGCAACAATCCGGATCAAGTAATCTGATTGGCTGAAAATTAGAAGTAGGCGTGGCAACTTAATTTATTCAGCAGGACAAGGGTTAAGCATAGCATGGCACATGTAGTAAACATACATTTACAACCAAGGCACATCTCTATAATGTATTTGTTATTACTATGCCACCATCCAATCAGACTGAACCTTTAACCTTCCAGATTGAAACAGAAGCAAACACCCAAACCCCAAGATCATTTTAAATTTTTTTAAATTATTTTCCCAGAAAATAGGGCTATACATTTCATGTAACTTATCATAACATGTCTTTTACTAGAAGCCATTTTTTCATCGGGTCTTCAGAAAACCTTACACTATTTATCTCAATAAAATCTAGGTTAAGTTCAAAAATGAGTCAAAATCTCATCAGTAGTTAAATCTTAGGGAGAAATCTTGAGAAGTGACATTTTTTACCTGATCTTGATAAAAATGTCCTTTTCTAGGTCAAGTTTGAAATTGGGTCACATAAGAG
The DNA here is from genome assembly GCA_964016985.1 of Anodontia alba. Taxonomy (NCBI): domain Eukaryota; kingdom Metazoa; phylum Mollusca; class Bivalvia; order Lucinida; family Lucinidae; genus Anodontia; species Anodontia alba. Next base: position 5,735,724 of record OZ024832.1, on the reverse strand, counting down.
TTGAAAAGACAAAAAACTAGGAGTGCTACTAGGTCAAACTTTAGGAAAACCTTGTTAGCACTTAAACTTTTGACCTAATCTTTATAAAACTTTGTCAGAATGTTTTTCTAATTAAGTCACATGAGGTAAAAAATTAGTTACCAGCTCAAATTGTGGGAAAATTTTCAGAACACTGCAGAACATATTTTTGATTGAGTTTCTTGAAAATTAATCAAAATGTTTGTTATAACTTCTGGACTGGCACAGTGGCTCAGTAGAGCATCCGCTTTGTAATCGTGAGGTTGCGGGTTTGAGTCATACCAAAGACTTTAAAAATAGTAGTAGCAGCTCTTTCGCTTGGCATTCAGCATTAAGAAAGTAGAGCTAGGAATCAGAACTGGTCAGCTCAGTGTCAGTATGATGTGACTAGGTGGAATATCTTGTCAAGTGTCTGGGGCATCATATTTCAGTGAGTCAGCTCTCTAAAAGTGAGCACTGAGCTCCCTGCCACATCCAGACACTGTCATAATATGACTGAAAGATTGATGAAAGTGACGTAAAGTCCAAATAAAACAATGACAACTTCTGGAATGAATTTGTAACTGGGTCACACAGGGTCAAAAGCTTGGTCACCAGGTCAAATAAAGTAAGACTCGCATCACTGTAGTAACTTAAAGTTACAGCAAAGACATTTGGACTACATGTATAGTTTGACAAATTTAAACTTTAATGAACCTGACCTTGACCTTTGACCTATTTTCTTGACCAAACATCTGTTCAGATGAATGACTGGACCATTTGGTGTTCTTAATTGTTTCATTAACTCTTTCATGGCTCTCTGATGTGGATTTTCCATCTTTGAATTTGGAATGTCTATTGTTACCATGAACCCTTGTCCTGCTGAATGCAGATATACCCTGCCTTTGCAAACAGCGTAGATCCAGATCAGTTGGCTTCTCTCAAAAAGCCAACTGATCTGGATCTGCACTGTTTGCCATTAAGTATGAGAATTTATAGCAACAATCCGGATCAAGTATCTGATTGGCTGAAAATTAGAAGTGAACGTGGCATCTTAATTTATTCAGCATGGCAAGGGTTAAGAGTTAGTGAAAAGTCAAGAACAGGATGGCAAACAGTGTAGCTCCTGATGAGACAGCTCATTACAAAATGTCTCATCTGGATCATTGCATAGGTATTTATTAAGATCTGCTTGGCTGAAAGATTTAGATCTAAATTTTGTGAAAATTTTAGTCAGAAAAATTGCCACTATGATTATGGCAATACTTACACTTTTTGAAGTCAATTGAAAAAGGTGATGAAAAGATAAAGCCCAAGCGAGATGAAGGAATAATGTTTTAGTTTCAACATTCATTAACCTTCCAGCTGCTCCATATCCCTTAAAATAGACATTTTATTATCCAAGAAAGGTTTAATAAATTAATATATGGGATTAATACATTCATAAAATGTGGCACCTGAAAGCCTGTAAAATTTCAATTAGTCTCTCATTCTTGAAATAAAATGATTTTTATAGTATCTCTGAATTAATGTTGCTAACATTAATTCAGAGATAGTATAAAAAATTATTTCATTTTTGATCCGATTAAAACACGATAGACTAACTGAAATTTTACAGGCTGTCAGGTGCCATACTTTATGATCGTATTAATACTATATATCATTTTATTAAACCTTTCTTGGATAAAAAATGTCTATTTTTGAGGAATATGGAGCCATTAAGACAGTGAAATTTGGAAAATCGAAGGTTACCAGTATTATATACTTACCTGATTTAGCGGAACATGCAGGAAAGTGTACACAATTAAACAAGATAATTTTAATGAAATGAAGGCATGTAATTAGTGGAAGTGGGCTTATCCTGAAAATATATTTTCTTGTCCTATCTGATGATACAAAATCAGAAAAGAATAAATTTCATTTCTATTGAAAATCTGACTAGACACTGACGAAAGTATATATAATAATTATGCAAAGAGTAAGATTAATAATTATCTGAGAAATAGGAAACTATCTAATGGCAATATATAGATATAATAATATATATAATCTGGAGTAATATCATTTTGGTGAAAGTGTGATAAATGTCCTAAAATTTCTAACACTTTATTTTGCCTAAATTTTACTTTCTATGCAGTTGTTTCTTAAGATAGTGGAATGACAAACAGTGTAGACCACAATCAGACTGCTCCATCAGGAGCAGTCTGATCAGGGTCTGCACTTTTTGCATATGCCATTTTTTTTCAGACATTCTGGTGCACAAAATTTTATGACATTTACCATATCACAGTAAAACCGCAATGGCTCGAACATCTTTGGGGCCATGGAAATTTATTCGAGACATGGGTAGTTCGAGCCACTCAGGATTAATCATGGTGCTAGGTCAGGAAGAAAATAGCGATAATTTAGGAAAATCTTTTTGATTTTCTACACAATAATGTTATGTTGAGTGTACTCAATAGAATCACATCAATGAGGCAATTCTAATGAGTATATACAACATACAATTTCATGACAGAATAAAAAAAAAAAAATCCCTAAATATTTGTTTTCTTGATTTACCAGAAGAATTTTGTAGGGACTCAAAAACGAGCTGGAATCATCCAAGGTAAATGAGCTATCAGTGTTCGAATCATCGAGGTTTTACTGTATTGTGCAAAAATTAAAAATAATTCTAACAAAAGATACCAGGAATATAGATAAGAGGCCATTCATAAAAATAATTTTCTTATTTAGCCATAAAAAACATGCTGCAGACACTGTTTAAATATTGCCTCAGCAAGGAGAATCTAACTGCAGTCAAACTTCAATGGCTTGAACATCTTTGGGACCATGGAAATTTGTTCTAAACATGAGTAGTTTGAGCTACTGAGGGTTAACCATAGCACCAGGTCAGTAAGCAAATGGGGGGGGGGGGTAGTTTTTGGATGTCTTCTTGTTTGTCTTTAGAATAATGGTATGTTGAGTGTACTTAAGAAAACACACAACATATTTTCATGATATAATAAATTTTTTTTTCTAAAATATACCTAAATATTTGTTTTCTTGAGCCTTTGGATTAATTTCCTAGGGACTCAAAATGAGTTCAAATCAGGCATGGTAAATTAGCCATTGGTATTCAAGTCATTGAAAGTTTTACTGCAGGATCACAAAATGTGTTTAACCCTTGTCCTGCTGAATAAATTAAGATGCCACACCCATTTCTAATTTTCAGCCAGTCAGATTACTTGATCCAGATTGTTGATATACAAATGTAAATTCACATACTTGATGGCAAACAGTGCAGATCCACATCAGTTGGCTTCTTAAGAAGCCAACTGATCTGGGTCTACACTGTTTGCAAAGAAAGGACATATCCTGGTTCAGCAGGACAGGTTAAGGAGAAATAAGAAAAATACCAATTCTTTAACCATTTGGTTAAAACAGAATGCCTTATCTAAAGCCATTGACTATCACAATGCTATAAGGATAATTATGCTTTGCTGTTTTTCCCCACAGCATTATATACAGGAAATGTCCCTAAAATTTCCAATATTTAATTTTGTACTTCACTTGCATAAACTGATTGGATGGGCTTTTCTTATGCATTTGTTTCAGAGGGAACTTGGTGGAATGGGAAACAGTGTAGACCTTGATCAGACTCCTTTAAAAGCAGTCTGGTCTGGGTATGCACTGTTTGCCTACACCATTTTATTCAGCAAATTTTAGGACAATTACCATAATACAAAACCTTTCTGTTGGACAGCAAAAACCAACAACTAGGCAGTGCCAGGCAGTTCAGAAAATTAATGCTTTGCATGCTGAGTAAACTATCAGCAGACAACATTTTGAAATATTTTTCTTATTTTCCCCAGAAAATAGGCTTTGACATTTCATGCAAATTGTCTCCTGAGGAGACATTTTGCATGAAATGGAAAATCTTATTTTCCAAGAAAAGAAAAATAAGAAAAATATCACAAATTTGTCCTCTGCTGAATTTGTCCACAGAGCGATAAAGGTTCTGCTCACATCAGGTCATGACCTCACACGCCAATTATGAGAACTGGCTAAATTGAATTCTAATTAATATTATAAATTAAAGAAGAAAACCCGAAGAATCTTTAACTTTGTCATTGTAAATTACATCACAATAGTAGGCAAATAACTTTGGACACTTTTGCCAAGAGACAGTCTCATTGAGATACAAAGAAACACCGAATTTGAGCCTCCCCTTTGGATTTCAATCTCGTGATTCAGTGATTCATTAACCTCGTTGATATAAACTTGTGATTCAATAGCGACAAATTAACCCTATCAGGTCTGTTGATCAAAATGGATACATTTGCAACATATACTTTTGCAAACAGTGTAGATCCAGATGAGATGGCTCATAATGAGCCATCTCATCTCATCCTACACTGTTTGCTGTTCAACACTGTCTGCTATTCTGTTCTTTAATTTTGACCAAACACCCCTTTTTTGCAACAATAGATATGTCTTAATCCTGGTCCTGCTGAACCTGGATATGCCCTATGCTTCCAAACAATGTAGATACAGATCAGTTTGCTTCTGATCTGGATCTGCACTGTTTGTCATCCAGTATGTAAGTATGTGAATTTGTATCAACAACCTGGATCAAGTAATATGATTGGTTAAAAATTAGAAGTGGGCATTTCATCTTAATTTATCCAGCATGACAAGTTTTAAAGATTTTTAGAAACTTGGGGTGAAAGGATAAACCTACTCAGCACTGGCACTCCAGATTTCTTGAACGAACTTAAAAATCCAAGGCACTACTTTAGAGCCAAGCTAAGTATCTATCACAATGTAAACAGTGTTGACCCAGGTATGACTCACCAGCTGTCTCATAATTTTGTGCTCCAATGGGGAAAATGAACTGACTGAACTGTTGTATTAGTTCTTTGCACACCAAAGATGATTTCAGCAGATCACAAATGATTTTTTTTCTTCTAATCCTTCTGTGGTGCAGTGGTAAAGCATCAGACTCGAGATCGAGAGGAAGCAGGTTTGAGCACCCGCAAGCACCAAGTGTTGTGTCCTTGAGCAAGATACTTTATCCACATTACTTAGTACTGGTTTCTACCCAGGAAGACCTGCCTAGAATGCACAAGCATATGGCAGTATATATAAGAAAAAAAAAAGAAAAAAGAAAGAAGAAAAAGAAATTCTTTCCTTTAAGAGCAGACTCTTTTTCAGAATGTAGGTAAAGCAATTTTGACAGAGTTATCCCCCCACCCCCTCCCCTGAAAGTGTATCAATTCTCATTAAACAAAATGGAGACTAGCTCATACTGCACAGATGTACAGACTGACTGGATCTTCACTGTTAACATTTGACATAAGCTACATATATCTTTCTAAAAGCTTGTGTTGGCTCAACTAATGGAAGCATTAAAATCACAGTTATGCTATAATACTGATTGGAAAATATCTATAATACTGGAACATTCAGTGTACTATCGACTCTCGTTATCTCGGATTCCAAGGGACTCTCTGAAATACTTCAAGATATCCGTACCTCGACATATCAGATTTGCAGAATTGAGGAAAAAATAATTCGCACAACCACATTAACAAATATAAATGTAATTGGACTCTTGAAGTTAGAGATATATTGAAAATATTGTGGAAGAGAGGAGAAATTGCTTCTTAGGAGCAATTTCTCCTCTTTTCCACAGTACTTTTTACCTGTTGTTAGATTTTCATGTTTAGGCAGGGACCAGATTTTCACTTTGAGATAAGCGGTTATTCAAGATAAGCGAAGTCAAGTTAATGAGAGTCAACTGTAATTTAGAAAAAAACAGAGGGTTCACATAGCTCTAAACAAGATGCTTTTTTAAATAAAAAAATATTGGTATTTTTCTTATTTCTCCACAAAAACATATAGTGTGGGTACTCATTAGAAGTGCCTTGCAAAGGCACTTCTAATGAGTACCCACAATATATGTTTTTGTGAAGAAATAAGAAAAAAATATTTAACTGATAAATATTTAACTCTTATATGGAAGTATGGATCTTATACAGAAGTATGGATTCAGGAAAAGAGAAGGTTCTGATCAGATTTTGGATACACAAGCCTTCAGCACTCTCTAGGCAAAATCAGCAAATGCCAAATTGATGAGATGTACAGTCGAACCTCAATAGCTCTAACATCCTTAAAACCATGAAAGTTTGTTTGAGATATGGGTTGTTTGAGCAAATGAGGGTTAATCATAGCGCCGGGTCAGGAAGTAAATGGCGCTAATTTAGAGAAATCTTTTCAATTTTCTACACAATAATTGTATGTTGAGGGTACTCATTAGAACTGCCTCAATGAGGTGAAACTAATGAGTACACACAACATACAATTTCATGACAAAAGAAGGAAATTTCGCGAAACATTTGTTTTCTTGAGCTATTGGAAGAACTTCTAAGGGACTCAAAAATGAGTTCCAATTAGCCATGGTAAACAAGTCAGCAGTGTTCAAGTCATTGAAGTTTAACTGTATTTTTCCCCCACAGAAAACAGTTTGACATTTCATGCAAATTGTCCCCGTGAGACAAAATATGTTTTCATAGAAAAATAAAACAAGTCATCAATCTGTTGTTTGCTGAATTTGTCCAGAGTTCTAAAGGTTACCATCTGGAGTGGGGTCCCTTAATGACTTTTGCAACTTGTGAAAGCTCCTAAAACCTTCCAGTTATATTGCTAAGGAATCAAAGGTACCTATCCATTGCATTAAAGCGGCAATGTGAAAAAAGTATCTCCTGACATATACATGTAGTCAGCACAGAGCAGCTTGCACATTTGTGCACAGAAAACTGCTATTACCCTTAGGTATTCAGACAGACCAGCCTAAGTAAACCGTGTAGAATAAGATCATATGCCACACAATTTGACATCTGACCAAGGTCTACATTGTTTACTATCCATACTGCAGTTTTAAGACAAATCAACAAATAAATATGCTAAATGACCTAAAACTTTGTACACCAGTGTCTGACAATGGCATATGCAAACAGTGCAGACCCAGATCAGACTGCTCCTTTAAGGAGCAGTCTGATCAGGATCTACACTGTTTGCCATCCCACGAAGTATTTTAAGAGAGAACTGCATAAAAAGCAAAATTTAGACCAAAAAAATATGAAATAGAGTGTCTGAAATCTTAGGACATTTACTATAATCTAAATTTACTTGATCAAATTACAAGAAGTATGGTAAGGTGTATGAATATTTCTCATGAAATAATATGTTGTGGGTACTCATCAGAAGTGCCTAACTGAGGTGCTTCTAATGAGTACCCACAGCATTTTTTATTCTTTGAGAAATAAAAATATTATCTGGATACCCTCTTATCTGGAGGTATAAGGATCCCAGTAAGCATTCTTTATAAATCTATAGCGGGCTGCTATCGGCCCATCAGCTACCCTGAAGGGCCGATAACAGCCCGCTATAGATTTATAAAGACTGCTGGGATGTGTATACTGATCTGAGGTTTTATCTGAGGCACAAAGGTCCTTTTTCCATGACTGGACACACTATTAATGTATTAATGTCACAGAACATTGTTTGAACACGACAAAAACATATAATTTGTTTACATTGACAAAAACATATAATTTGTTTACATCAACAAAAACATATAATTTGTTTACATTGAGGACTAGAACAAAGGTGAAGAAAACATTGTTTTCATAAATATGATAAACTTACCTTGATTATTTCTGTGTAAGATGAAATCTTTCAAAAGTTACACAGATTAATGAGGATTATCTGGTGATAATTTTGAGATAATTTTTCTTATTTCTCCATAAAAACATATGTTGTGGGTACTCATTAGAAGCGCCTTGCCAAGGCGCTTCTAATGAGTACCCATAACACGAGTTTTTATGGAGATTTGGAGAAAATTATCCCTGAATTATCATCAAAATTAATACTCCTCCTTAACAACTGAAGAGTAATAACTATTTTTATATTTATTGATTAAATGTATTAAATGCTTTATTCATACCCTAAATTAAGTGTAATAACACTTTCTATTCATACCATAGTTATAATCTTTTTTTTTTTTTTTAATTCATATAATGAAATATCTTGCAATTTCAGATAGTAAGAACTGTGAGAAAAAGATATAATTTCTTATACTGTGGCTCATATGAGCCTTGATTAACAATGCAGGTATCTGTCTCTCTCTCTTATGTGTGTGTGTTTCTTGTTTTGTTTTGTTGAGTTTTTGTTTTTCTTTTTTTGTCTTCAGAGGCCAAATTATGTAAAAGCCTTTAATATTCTTAATGGTTATAATATAAAAAAAAATAATCTACAAAAAAAAAAAAAAAAAAAAAAACAACAACAAAAAACAGGATGGCCAAAATTGAGATCAAGTATGCCTTATTCCCTTAAGTTTTCACCATATGTATTACATCATCAGAATAAAAAAACACTAATAAAAAAACATTCAAGGCTTCAAATCTGATCATACCTAAGAAACACAAAAGCAAGCAAGGTATGTTTATCAAAACACAAAAAGGGCTACAAAATGATTTGCGTGATTCTGAAACAACCCTTAAAGCACCAACAACAACTGCAGCAGACAACATTTTCAAATATATATATTTTTTTTTATTTTTCATAGAAAATAAATCTTGCCTTTTCATGTGAATCATCTGATTCACATGAAATGTTAGACTTATTTTCTATGAAAAAAAAACAAAACAGAATGTCGTCTACTAAAAATTTTGCTTGGCACTATGAGTTAACAAAGTCCTATAACTCAGTAACACACTAGGTCAGCTCCTTGAGTCGTTTATCAATATCATCGTGGTTTACTTTCCTGATTTCTTTCTCCGCAAGTTTCTGTCCTAGGTGGCGCAGCTGCATGAGGTAGTCAGAATGGAACATACCATCTGTGTAATCCATGAATCGACGATAATCATCTTGTAGCTCCTAAAATCAAACATCACAATACATCAATAAAGTAAATGTTCCAAAATATCAAACACTTTATTCTATACTTTTTTCACCTGTTTATTGTTTATTGAATCATATCATGTACCTACTGTTCTAAAGCTGGCACAGCAGGCCATGACACCAGAATGCCTGATGAACGCTTACCAAAGAAAATCTATGGAGAATTTCATGTGGAAACTGCTCCAAGGTAGCCAAAAGAAACTCTACAAGGATACCCTTAAATAAAAGTAAAAAAGATTGCCCTTGGAAACAAAAATACATTACAGATAGAAAATGGGAGCCTCGGTTTTAATGAGACTCTTCATGAGCAGTAATGAAGTTTGCAATACTGCTTATGCCCTCTAGCGTATACATAAGCAGTACTCCCATTTTCAAAGATACCACAATGGGCCCAGTGATCTCAAAGGAAATGAAAATATAATCTGCACTGTGGTAAAGTACGGGGAGATGTTTTACAACCGCTACAAGGCACTAATGCCAACTGTAGTGTAGTAAAATCAAATCAAATCAAAGTCGAAAAAAGCCTCCCTCAAGGACTTCAACATATCCCAGACAAAGCAGTGGCACTGCCTCATAAGAAAAGGAGTAGATGATTACAAAGCAAAAGAGAATCTGCGATGCTGCGAGACAGTGCCAATAATGGAAAGCCAGAGACAGTGCTCCACCATCCAAAGAATCTTCATCACAAGTTTCTTGCCCAATATGCAACAGACAGTTCAGAGCTAAGATTGGTCTAAGCAGTCATTAAAGTACACATATAAAACAATAACACTGCAATCACTAGAAGTAATAATCAAGCAGTCTTGGGACAGACAGGCCCTTGCAAACAGTGTAGACCCAGATCAGATGCCGCATTCTGCGGCATCTGATCTGGGTCTACACTATTTGACATACAGCACTATTTTAGACACATCAAGAGGAAGTAAAATGGACCATATCAAATTTTAGGATAAGTATGGTAAGCAGATAACATGTCCCAATATTTATGGTAAATACGGTAGTCAGAAATGACTGATGAACATTATTCTTTTATAGCATTAAACTACTTGGTGGAATTCCAAACAATGTAGACCCTTGATCAGACTTGTTTGTTTAGCCATTTCACCCTGAGTTTCTGAAATAGACTCTTCCATCTTTAAGTTTGGACACATCCACTGCTGCAAAAGGGTGACAGTTGTAAATCAAGAACAGAATGACAAACAGAGTAGATCCAGATGAGATGGCTAATCTCATCTGGATCAACACTGTTTGCAAAAGTATCTGTCTTGGTCCACACTGCTGAAAGGGTTAAGCAAGTCTGTCCAAGTATCTATGGTAACAATAGAACATGTATATCTAGCTTACCCTGAAATCTTGTTCCACATTTTTCCTACTATCTATCTCTCTCAACCACTTCTTCTCCAATAGAGCATATCTGTAAGTAACAACAATACTTACATCTCAAAAAATATCTCCGGAAAAGTGAGTGTTCAGATAATGATCATAGCTCCAGATAAGTGGGGGCATCCAGATATTTTTCTCATTTCTCCACAAAAACATATGTTGTACTCATTAGAAGCGCCTTGGTACATCTGCCACATTTCCAGAAAGGTGATTGTTCAGATGATAATTTTTGTTATTGCTGCGATCAAAACATGAGTCATGATTCAAACTGCATCAATGATAAAATGGCAGAAAAATAAAACAAAACAAATAGAATGTCAGCTGCCACAATTTTATAACACACTTTAAGAGTTAAGTAATATCTTCATTTTGTGAACTTCTGCTGCTGTAAGCTGGGGTGTACAGGGAATTGTTTTGTGCATAAAGTTTCATTCACAGAATTTTTTAACAAGGAAGGCAAGATGATAATTTTAGGATTAATGGCATTTCTGTCCTTTTTGCACCAAACTATTTCTTGTGGATACTCACTGGATATCAAGCCTCACCAAGGTGCTCTGTACTTCTTTACATAATGGTTCAGTCTGTAGCATTGAAAAGTTTATGGCCAATTTGATAATAACAATAAACTTACCTTGATTATTTCTGTGTAAGATGAAATCTTTTAAAAGTTACACAGAGTTCTTATTGAGGATTATCTGGTGATAATTTTGAGATAATTTTTCTTATTTCTCCATAAAAAACATATGTTGTGGGTACTCATTAGAAGCGCCTTCTCAAAGAGAAATAACACTGGCGTGAAAATACTTGCCTCCTTTCTTACTAAAGACAAGAATTTGCTCCCAGAGGAAGGTTTCAAATACCAAGAAGGCAACTTCCAGTCTGCAAAAGCTGTCTCCCTTGCGAAACGGCAGCAAAATCTTTCAGGTGTATCCGCATTATACAAACCTTTCATTGCACCGTCTAATATCTTCTTGATGGAGTTTGTGGACTCTCTCTGCCTCTTTCCGAGCTTTCTCTTCACATTCCCGCCGGGTTTTCTCTATCACATTCTTTTCCCTTACCTGGTACTTTTCCTACATAGAGAAAAACATTAAGTTGTATAAATGTTTTGATGACACACATTCCCTGCATGTGACAATTTGATGAAAAAAATAATGACAATAGGAAGTGTTGTAAAATACTTTGTACCTGCAATATCAAATTTCAAGGCTATAAAAGAATGGTACACTACTGCAATTCGATTTTGGTTCTTTCAGAGTTTAAGTTTTATGTCACATACTATGCTAAATATCTTAAAAGAAATGAATGAAAAATAAATGTTTTGGTTAAATCTGTTGTTTCCAGAATGTTTGACAAAAATTAGGAACAGAATGAAGAACAATGTAGATCCTAACAAGGTAGTCATTATGATGCATCTTACCTAGTCATACTTAAAATACATATAGTTGTTATGTTCTAAATAGCAGATGAAAGGACTAAGAAAAGATTGCCTATTTGTTTCGAATTTTACAAGAAAGTGAATTCCATCCAAAAAGAAAAATGATACAAACACCAAGAAAGCAGAAAGATTCCTCTTTTTAGTATTTAAATAAAATAAGATTCCTCTTTTTAGTATTTAAATAAAATGAGATTCCTCTTTTTAGTATTTGAATAAAATAAGATTCCTCTTTTTAGTATTTAAATAAAATAAGATTCCTCTTTTTAGTATTTAAATAAAACAGTAATTAAAAGTGTCAATCCCAACTGTAACAAAGAATGTTCTGTTGTTTTGTTGTTGTTGTTTCAGAGAAAATAAGGTTTGACATTTCAAGTGAATTGTCTGCCAGGCAGACAATTCACATGAAATGTCAAAACTTATTTTCTCATGTCGTCTGCTACAAATTTGCTTGGCACTTTTAAGGGTTAAAGAAGATAAGAAATACATTACTTAAAGTGAAAGCCCAATTTTGCCAACCACATATAGGTGAAGATGATAATGGTGGTAATGAAGATGATGGTGATTATGATGATGATGATGATGATGATGATGATGAATCAAATCATGCACTTGGCATTTCACTTTGTGTGTCTCAAATATTATTTCTCTTTTTTACTACAGAACTTTATGTAGATGTTAATAAGCTATTAACCCTTGTCCTGTTAAATAAATTAAGATGCCACACCCATTTCTAGTTTTCAGCCAATCAGATTACTTGATCCAGATTGTTGATATAAATTCACATACTTAATGGCAAACAGTGCAGATCCAGATCAGTTGGCTTCTTCAGAAGCCAACTGATCTGGATCTACACTATTTGTAAAGACAGGGTATATCCGGATTCAGCAGGACAAGGGTTAATAAGACATCTTTATAGTCTAGTCCAGATCAGACCCAGGAGCTAAGATTTCTTTTTAAAAACTTCTCAGTGGAATCAGACATTACAACATCTTACTGGTGTGACACATCATGTTTTCAAGACATGCCATATTTATCTAAAACTATTCAGATATCTTGCTTCCTTACTATACTGGTCCATATTGTAGTTAAATAAGAAGAATAAGATTTCTTTGAGAAGAGTACTTCCAGATTCAAGATAAAAGTCTTAAAAAATGTAACATGAAAGAAATACAATACCTTACTATTCTACAAAAAGACATATATCAATATTAAACAAGGTTATATGTTTAAAATATCAAAACATTACACTAAAATGCACCTATCAATGTGGCGGGGATAGTCACCGGGACACCCTGGGAATTAGACAACATAAACATCCCTGCCCTCATGAACTTGAAAAACCACTAAAAAACGGGGTAGGATTTTGGATATCTTAGCTAGATTTTCATCAGGAAAATAAGTGAAAAATTTGAAGACCACCCATGGAATTTTTTACACAAAATTAGAATTCTGGAGTAATAAATAAGACATTTTTCAAAATTGTCTAATTCTTGGGGGTAATCCCAGCACTCCACTCCCTCTGAGGGAAACCACTGATCAGCTTTAGAGCATAATTAGAAAGGTGTTCCACTGTACACTTTTGTTGCCAGCTGAGTACATCAAGTGACAGTGCCCATAATTTATGATAATTGCCCCACTGCTGGTAAAGTCATGAAAAACAAACAAGTTTTATGGTTTCTCAGAAGGCGTAATTCAAATCAGAGTGCAATTTTCAAAATAAACCATTATTCAGTCAAACTTAAGACACTGTAACACTTTGTTTTGAATCAAGTTATTGCACAGATACGAATATTTAACATTTATCAGGGGCATTAACTCATATCAGGACTGACATGTCAGTGCTGACTGCAGACTTAGCCCGTGTTTAATGGCTATCAAGTGATCATATAAAATGCCTTTGAATATTATGAAAGAAAGACATTACAACATAGAAATAACTGTTAATGTTTTATATCAGAAGCCACAACTCAAATCAGAATCCATGCATTTTTTAACCTGATTTCTTATGACCTGGATTGTGTGTTGACATTTTTGTTTGTTTGTTTGTGTTGAGGTTTTATGGCCCAGTCAACCCAATGGGGTCATATCGAGTGCGGTCAGTTTACCTAGCCACACATTTACTGGGCAGGCTTAGTCCTCTAAGCGGTTAACCAGTATTGTGCACATTCTTTCGCCAGAAACTGACAACTGCCCTTCTTGAATCAGCGGAAGGGAGAGAATGACCGCAGAAAATATTTCATGATCAATCTCCACGAAAGAATGTTGCTGACCTCAGCGGGGGTTGAACCCACGACCTCCTGGTCTCCAGTCGGATGGCGTATCCAACTGAGCCACCGAGGCCGGCTGTGTGTTGACGTTTTATGACCCTGTCAACCCAATGGGTCATGGTGAGCATAGTCAGTTTACCTAATCACACTGTTACTGGGCAGGCTTAGTCCTCTAAGTAGATAACCAGTATTGTGCACATTCTCTCGCCAGAAACTGACAACTGCCCTTCTTGAATCAGCGGAAGGGAGAGAATGACCGCAGAAAATATTTCATGATCAAATCTCAATGAAAGAGTGTTACCAACCTGGCAGGAGTTGAACCCACAAACTCCTGATCACCAGCTGGATTTGCATCCAACTGAGCCACCGAGGCCGGCTAGGAACTGGATGAAAGACAGTCATGTTATTGCCAGAAAGCCATTTTTAGTGTTTAAGCCAAAAGTGTGGCATAAATACCAGGTTTTGAACTGAGATTGTGTTTAGAGTACAAGTGGTGTATGGAAACCAATCTTTAACACTGATCAGGGGCAATAACTCATGCTAGAATTGATGCATAAAACCAAATATCTAGACTGAAGAGGGATCATCCCCTAAAAAAGAATCCATCAAACAATATATGAAGAATGAAGGACATAGGTACAATTTTTATACCAGTATTGGTACATTTTATTGCAAAGAAAATGGAAATAGTTTTCTTATTTTTTTTTCCAGAAAACAGAGTTTGATATTTCATGCAAATTGTTTCCTAAGGAGACAATTTGCGTAAAATGGCAAATTCTGTTTTCTGGGAAAAATATCATGAATTTAGGAGACAACTCACATGAAATGACAGACTCTGCTTTCTGAAAAAAAAAAAAAAAAAAATATATATATATATATATATATATAAATTTGTTGTCAGCTGAATTTGCCCAGAGAATGCTTGAAATTAAAGTATACATACATGTAAAACAAACAGATTGTAAGAGTAGAAACAGAAACAACACCAACCTTGGCAATTCTTAATGCTTCTGTAACTGCCTGTTCTTTTTCTATGAGAAATTCTGCTCGAAGTTTTCTCGTCAGAGCCTCACAGGCCATAGCTACAGCTTCTTCCTTCAGTTTCTCACACTCCTGCCACTGTTTCTCAAGAGCCGCCTCTTTCTCCTTCAGAAATTTCTTCAAAAGTTCTCTCTCTTTTTCTGCCTCATACTGATTTCTTTGCTCTTCTATTCTCTGTGCTAATTTTTCATAAAACTGAAAAAAATATACACTCGTAGCTGCAGATAGGAGGATGTATCCACATTCTAATTTTCCTTATTTCTCGAAGAAAATGTATGTTGTGGGTATTCATATGAAGCGCCTCAACAAGGTGCTTCTAATGAGTACCCACAACATAAGTTTTTGTTAAGAAATAAGAACATTATCAATACTTTTCGGTTGAAAAAAGCACCTTATCTGGAGCTAAGTACACTGGTATGAAACATCCGAATCAGATATCATTATTTTACTTAAGTACATACCTCCAGATAAGGCACTTTTTTTTTATCAAAAAGTATTGCTATTTTTCTTATTTCTCCGTGAAAATGTATATTGTGGATACTCATTAAAGCACCTCAATGAGTTCACACAACATATGTTTTCATGGAGAAATAAGAACAATATTTGCCTGATAACCTCCTTTTCCCTGAGCCATGTATGTATGAGGTCTAGGAAAGAAAATCCACTAATTTTCCATATGTTAGCAACAAAGACATCAGAAGAATTTAGTGTACAATATTCAAGAATATATCCCCAGGAGAAGAAACCTGTCCAATATGAGAAAAGGTAGTAGGATGTTCAATTGTACTACTGGCAGTCTCAAACTAAGGTCTTGCAACTTTAACCTGTCCAATATGAGAAAAGGTAGTGGGATGTTCAATTGTACTACTGGCAGTCTCAAACTAAGGTCCTGCAACTAAATGTTCAATATTTTGTTCAATTTTTGAAGTTAACCCTTGTCCTGCTTAATAAATTAAAAATCCACGCCCTCTTCTAATTTTCAGCCAATCAGATTACTTGATCCGGATTGTTGCTATAAATTCACATACTTAATGGCAAACAGTGCAGATGCAGATCAGTTGGCTTCTTCAGAAGCCAACTGATCTGGATCTACACTGTTTGCAAAGGCAGGGTATATCCGGGTTCAGCAGGACTGGGGTTAAAATAATATTTGAATAATCAATTAATTCATATATTCTTAGCCTTCTAGCAGCCATCACTCAAGCCTCATTTAATGTAAATTTATCTTTTATGCTTAAATAAATGAGCATAAATGGGCACAAATACTGTTTTAACCCTAATATTTGGAAATATAGATAAAACTGCTCCTAAAACCAGGGTCTACCATATTTGCCCTAAGTATTTGGACACCTCAACTCCTAACAATACTTAATTGTTCTAAAATGTCAACAAGTACAATTTTCTACCTGATGTTGTGTCAAGAGCTGTGGAAATACCATGCCCGACTTGTCCAACTTGTCCCATTTCCCTGAGGACAAGTAAGAATTTCAATTTACTTGTCCCGGGACAAGTAATTCATAGCTCTGGAAAAAGAGTATTCAGATTATAAGATATATATTTTTCTTATTTCTCGAAGAAAACATATGTTGTGGGTACTCATTAGGAGTACCCACATCATATGTTTTCTTCTAGAAATAAGAAAAAATGTCAATTTTCGGGCAAGTAAATCTTGGTCGGGCAAGTGGATTTTGACCATTTACTTGTCCGTGGACAAGTAATAAAATTTGATAATTCCACATCCCTGGTTGTGTCTAAAAATTGCTGGATGAGTGGCACATAATGTAGACCCAGATGAGATGCAGTATTCTGTGGCATCTCATCTGGGTCTATATTGTTTGCTTAGGCCTGTTTGTTCAAATACATACAGTAAATTCAGTAAATTGTTTGCCATTCAGACAGCATTGTTCAGGCATATTAACATGTAATTAGATGGACATTCAAATTTTTTAAGTATTGTAAGAAGTTAAGGAACTTGACACAACTGGCAGTTTTCCACTAGTATTTACAAGGGAGAATACCTTTATGCCTTCCTGTTTGATCTCTTTTATTATAATACCCTAATGAAAAGAGGTCTATTGTAAATGGAAAGAGTTTGCTCCGAATGGGTTCACTCTAAAGGGAAGGAATTTGCTCCCAATGGGAGCAAATTCTTTCTTTTTAGAGTACACCCGGCGCCCTTTTCAGAATCGGGACAAACATAGTTTTGCCGCCCTTGAAAGTATCTAGTCCCTTTAAGGTCACCAAATACATTTATACACCAAAACCATTTTATAACATTATTGATAGGATCCAATGCAAAACTTATGCCCCGTTTATATGCATAAGTTTGCCCCTAGGGGCAAATTTACCCCTAGGGGCAAATATACCCCTAGGGGTAAACTTGTCATGTGAATGCATTTGCCCCTAGAGGCAAAATTTACCCACGTGGGTAAATTGCCCCAGCTCAAGGGTAGGGGCAAATATATTTGCCCCTAGGGGTATTTTACCCCTGGGGGTATATTTTGTCATGTAAACGCAATGTTTAATTTACCCATAGGGGTAAATTTTGTAAATATGTTTGGAATGCCTCAAAATACATGTATACAATGTTTATTTTGCATAAATTTTATTTGTTTATTTACTCGATGTCTGCAAATATACTTGTACCTTCTCAGTAACAAATTTATGTTTGCAAGTTGTGGTCAGAAGTGAGTTATTTGACAAGAATACTATTATGCTAGTAGCAGTTAGGATACTGATTCAAGGCAAATATGATTTATAGTTATTATGGTGCTGATCAAGTAGCACACTTTTGTGCTGATCTATAATTAAATAGTTAATGTCATCAAGAAAGTTTTCGCAGTATTTTTAACCAATTTGATGACTAAAATTAATTCTCATTTCTTAACACTTATCGTTCCCATTTCTTAACGCTTATAGCTGAGGGTAAAATTATTAGCAGACAACAACTTGAAATATTTCCTTATTATTCCCAGAAAATAGGCTTTGACATTTCAAGAAAATGGTGCCATCCCTTTATTTTCTGAGGAAAAAAACAAAAAAACAAAAAAAAAAAAAAAAAAAAAAAAAAAAAAACAGAAATACTACCAATTTGGCATCTGTTAATTTCGCCCAGAGAACCAGAGTGGTAAAGGTTGATGACTAAACAAAAATTACCAGGGGATATAAAAATGGTACCAGATCAGACTGTTTATCTGTTCAACAATCTCCGCATAGTCTGATTACGGTCTAAGGTACTCACACACATGACATTTCAACAGTTTAATATGTGACAATCACTTGAGTATAGCCATCTGCAAACACACTAAATACTAGCAAAGGGGTTTGCAATGATCATGGACAGTCATTACCGATGAACAATTAGTTTATCTTTATATGTAGAATCCCATCAGTAAATAGGAAATACCCTGACCAGACTGTGCAGATCTATGTCACCAGAACTGAGTTCCCTGGTATTCCCAGTTTCAAGTCCTATGCCAACATTCAACATTTTCATACAGTCTAACCTGAATTATAAAAAGCAATGTCAAATAATTAATTTTTATGTATTATTATTATCACTTTTCTTGATTATTACCAGTTAGTTCCATTGATTATTGCTTGTTTCATGTCTGGGTCACATAGCTGATGCGTGGAAAAAAAATAAGTACCATCTGCTTACACATCTGGTCATAATCAGGGTCTATACTGTGACAAAAGCTACAGGACACCTTCGCCTCACTGTAAACCACCCCTCTCCCCCGTCCGCCCATCAATACATGTCAGTATTGTGGCATAATTGCTTTGTTTACAGCAGAATATTATAGATCCTGCCCAAACTTTGGTGGGGCTATACTGTCTTGCTCCTGTGGAATATTAGCTAAACATTTTGGAATACAGCAGCAAAATCGGGAACATTATATTACTGACCACCAAATAATACTTTTTTTCACCAAAAACTTTCTTTCCCTACTTCTTGTATCTGAAGCTTGATAATGCAGGTTAACGCCAAGCAACTGGGTAAAATGTTCACCTGATGACATTTTGAAATATTTTTGTTATTTTTCTCAGGATATAGGATTTGATATCTTACGCAGATTGTCATCAATGGAGACAATTTGCATGAAATGTCAAATCAAGATCTCTGGAAAAGTAAGAAAAATAACATCAGTTTGTCTTCTGCTAAATATTCTCAGATGAAAGAAACAATGCTGCTATTATAGATAAGCTTTTAAATAATAAGAAAACTATCATTTGCCCCTTCTTCCTAAAACACATAAACGCAACCATTTACCCATAGGGGTATTTAACAAGGTGGGGCAAATATTTACCCATAGGGGTAAATTTACCCCTAGGGGTAAACTTAATGCATATAAACGGGGCTTTAGTCAGCTAAAAAAAAAAGCATCTTTTATCCAAACAAAATGGTCATTTTTCTATACATGTATAATCTAAACATTTCATTTGGACACAACATTTTAAGGTCCATTTTTAAACTGTGTTATATCTGAAACTATGCTATAATGAACCATGTTATAAAGAGGCTCAGATATGCAGGGGTATCCACAGGTTTCTCTTTTTTCTCCACAAAAACATATACTGTGGATACTCTTTAGAAGTAACTTGCATAGGTGCTTCTAGTGAATACCTACAAAATATTCTTCAATAAAGAAATAAAGTGAAACATATACATGTAGTTGTTTTATGTTGAAAAAAAAAAAAGGTTTTATCTGGAGTTACATAATAGGTAGTAATAGTAAGTGAATTCATACAAACCTCTTTCTGATTTTTCAGAGCTTTGGCTCTTTCTGCATCCTTTTCTTCTCGTAAACGTTTTAAAGCTGCCCTAAGTTCTCTTGTTGCTCTTTCTTCTGCCTCATCTGCAACTTGCTGTAGTTGTCTTTCATGTTCTTCTTTGAAATCAACCGCTTTGGTTGATACCATACGAGCACCAAGATCTAAAATAAATATCATATTTACCCTAAATATTAGGACGCCTTAACTCTTGACAGTACTTACCGTGATAACTCTAAGTATTGGGACAGATAGGCCTTTGCAAACAGTGTAGACCTAGATCAGATGCTGCAGAATGCAGCATCTGATCAGGGTTTACACTATTTGCCATACATACAGCAATATCTTAAACAGTAGTAGAATGGACTATTTCAAATTTTATGACAAGTACAGTAAGGAGGTAAGCTGTCCCAATACTTACAGTAAATATGGGATCCTAAAATTTGAACATTTTACTATCTGTTCCTGTGTGTAAAGACTGCTGGATGAGTGGCAAACAATGTAGACATTGATCAGATGCCATATTCTGTGGTGTCTGATCTGGGTCAACATTGTTTGCTTAAGCCTGTCTGTCCCAATACTGACGGCTAATACAGTAAACAAACAAAATACCATATTTACCTTAAATAGTTGGGAGGACAAGTCTAAGCAAATACTGCACACCAAAATCAAACTGCTCTGTTTGCCATTCAGGCAGTAGTCTTTAGATATATAAAATAGTCAAATGGACTTACTTAAATGTTAGGATAACTATAGTATGAAGTCAAATAATAATAGTAAAATAAATAAGTATAAAAGGAAAATGGTTATCAGCACTCAGGAAGGAGGAATATAAAGATAAACATTCTTAATAAATAAACATAATTATTTCTCCACAAATGTTTAAGTTGTTTGAACTAAAAAATCTCCTTGGCAATTTAGTTCTGATGAGTACCCAAAACATGTGATGCACAATGTAGGTGGGGAGGAGGGGTGTGGGGGAGGCCCTTATCCTGCATGTAAACACTGAAGGCCCAGATCAGCCTGCACAATTATTGTTCCATGTAAGAGGGGTATCCAGATAATAGTTTTCTTATTACTCAGAATGTTTGTAGGTATTCATTAGAATCACCTAAGTGAGGTGCTTCTAATGAGTACCTATATGTTTTCATGGATAAATAAGAAACATATCAACACCCTTGTGTTGAAAAAGTGCCTTATTTTGAGCAATGACATTCATGCAATCTGATCAAGGTCTTTATTATCTGCTTGCAGAATCAAAGGATACTTTAGAACACACTGACGACCAGAGAAAATGTTGTCCAGACTATATAATATGGATATACAAGCTGTTCTGGATCTTTGCTCTTCCTACATGGCATAAGAATTCTTTTCTCTTGTTCACATCTTACATATTTTTAATAGAGATGCAAAAAAAAAAAAAAAAAAATATATATATATATATATATATATATATATATATATATATATATATATATATATATATATATATATATATATATCAGTTGTTTTTTTTTTTGTTGGAAATGTCTGTGGCAACTGAGATTTCTGCTGACATTTTTTAAAAGTTAATACTTAAATAAGGAACTGAATGATTGTACAAGTCATGTTTACTTTAGAATGTTTTTTTTTTTTTTTTTTTTTTTTTTTTATCCCATTACCCTTTCAAAACTCCCTGGTCATGGGACCTATCATAAGCAAATGTATTTTCTTGGTATATGAAGTGGAAATAAGAACTGCCCTAAGAGCACTTAGAGTAGAGAACTCCAGGACATTCAAGAAAACTGAATTTTTTACTTATCCTGAGGAAAAGAGGATGGATCATTTTTTTTTCCACAGCACTGATTAATGAGGAGGTGCAAGTGAATTAAAGATGTCATTTGTCCACAAGATGCTCTTCTAACAAAAGCCAAGAAGCCCAAAACATGTGTCTGGCATCATGCCATGTATGCCATACAGTTAAAATTGTCAGTGTATACATGCAACTATGTATTTTGGAATTTAAGCATGTTTAAACCAACAAGTAAAACCTATGACATGAAAGCCTTGCAGTCTGAGCATAACTCACACATTCCTCTGGATAACAGCAAAGGCAGTTCTACTGACACAGTTGAAGGGCAGAAGGAAAGAAGAGAGAATTATATCAAGGGCTGGATGGACAAAATGAAACAAAACACATGTACTTTTATTGTATAGGGAACAAAACAGATTACAACTACCTTTAGCTGTAGAAGGTCTTTTATTCATTCTTTTTAAATTGCCCTGTCTTGTAAAAACCTGATTTTGAGCTGTTTTAGTAAGAAGAGCAAACCTTACTGATTGATTTGTTACTCCACTTGAAGACCTTTTATATATGCACTTTTCCATATTTTCTTTCATTTGCAGTAACTTAACAAGTCTATGTATCCCTAAAACTACTGTATATATTTTGACAGAACTTTAATGCACAATGTCTAGCCACAATTTATCTCCATCATGAAACTCTCAGATTAACTGATCCAATATACATCAAGAAGTTTTAACAAAGTAACAACAAGTTTTAATTCTGATTGCTATACAGTTTCCATAATTTTACTTCTTGTCTTTACTTTAAGATTGCTTATAAACTAAGTTAATTTCTAAAATATATGTAAACACAATCAGAAGTGTGTCAATATTGGCCTACATTAATTGACACATCACTGACAATGTTCCACTTCAAAATATGAAGATTAAAGTAAACAAGAATGCATGTTTCTCTTGTAAAGATTGTTCCTGCATGATATTATAGCTCCAAATAAACTGAGTATTTCAGAAAAGTTTTTTTTTTCTAATTGTGCACCAAAACATACACTGTGAGTAACCATTAGAATCACCTCAGTAACACAATCCTAACATTATAAATAAGTACACTAAGCATATGACTTGGTGAGAAATATTCCAAATTATTGTCAGTTACTATCTTTTCTGGAACTGTGAATACAAAACTGATATTAAGGGTTATATGGTTAATTTATTTATGATAAAGATGTAAACACTTTTCAATACAATCAGCATACATAGTATGGAAATAGGAAATGTACAGCTTACCATTGTATGCGCAGACCTCAAAGATATAAAGGTTCAATAAGGCCAGTCTTTTGAGTGGTCGACTGAACAATTTATTGGCATATAATTCGAACCAGTCTTAAGTAAACAGGCGATAACATTCAAACTTTTGTAATGAATGGGTCCCAAATTTCTTTCAACTTACCAACAATATTTGAGTGTGCTACACGCTGTGTAGAGAGAGTTGTTTTGTTGAGAATGCGTTCTAGGGCTTCATAAGGGTTTTGAGTTTGTTTGGAAAGTCTAGAAGTCATGGTTAACTCGAAAATTAAATAATTTTGTTGTTGTTAAATTATTTCATTTTCTATCAGCCGGAAGTTTACATGTTGCCTGGTATTGACTGGTTTACATTAAAAGTGCAAACAGTTTTTAATTGTTCGTTAGCGAAACGCAACTACTTTTTAGTTACGCGTGGATATCACAAGTGAACATTGCTTGCTGTCCTTTCGATATCACTCGGAAAGACGATTGTTTGCTTGGCGTTTTATCTCAAATGAAACTGTTTTGTTCTGATTGATCGTATCTTACCAGAAACCATTTGTCTTTTCTGTTTCTTTGTTGTCCTCTCAAATACTTTTATGACCAAAAAAATGGTCTGATCTATACCTCGGACCCATCAATATTGATGGGTCCGAGTCTATACGTTTTCTATAGTAAAATGATTTTTTTTTTTTTTTTTACTTTTTGCCTGAGAAAATATTTTTTACATTTCTTAGCCGAATTTAAACTATTGATGTTTCACAACAATATTGTGAAAATTTCATAACAAATGAACAAGCGGAACATGTTGACAATCTATCTTCAAGTTACCTGCCGTGACGGATTTCTGCACAATTTGCATTCATTTTTACTATGGGAAAAAAAAGTGATTTTTTTAACCCAATAGCTAGAATAAAAGATATTGTGCATAGGTAGTTATGACAAATGGTTTTGTATTAAATAATGTTGCAATTTTACTTCTGTTTAAAGTGACAAGCAAAAAAAAAAAAAAAAAAAAAAAAAAAAAAACAACAACAAAAAACAAAACATGTCGTCGAAAGCTCATTAATCATTGATATGATGTTATTTATAATGGCGTGCGTTGCATCACTCCAGTGGTACAAGACGATCCTTTATTTCTACTTTTTTTTTTATACATGGTCATAACTAAATATTTTCTGTTCCTTCTGAAACTGGTTCTGTATAGATAACAATAATATTATAAAAAAAAGTTAAAATGTTGCAATAATATATAGGTTTTTTTTTTTTTGTTTTTTTTTTTTCTTTTTTAAGTTATGATTTTTTTATTTTTGTATTATTTTTTCTTCTTCTGCAATCAGTTTGCCCTAGACTTGAGCACACCGATAACACGTTTCAAAATGGCAACCCATCGTTTCGTATACATTCTAATATAATTTGCCAGCCAAATAATGTGATACTGGTTTGCGAAAAGAGGGATTTATCATGTATGATCAATATGTTATCATTTATTTATATCTGAATGCATAAAAAAGAGAAGAGCGGTAGTATTTTAAGAAAGATAACTCTTGAACAACAACAACTTTTCTATTACTGTAAATAATTTTATTTATGTCATTCAAGCTTTTCTGGATCCCTTTTGTATATATGTCACGGTGCTATGTTCTGTTTTGAATTTCACTGTAAGGATATATACAAATAAAATACTGTTTTAACCAAGAGTCATTACAAATGGCTCGAAGCACACGTGCAGAAAAGTGTGAGAGATTCCTATTGGAATCACGCTTTTAATCTCTTTACCTTATAGTTTAATAGATGAAGATACAGGTCCTAACAGACCTGATAAAAAGATATGACTGAAAGGCTTTTTTTTTCTATCTGTCATTACATCCCTCAAGAAAGACGCGTTTGCTCAAAGCAAAAATACTTTTAAAGCCGATGCTGTTGATAAGGTTAATATAACAAACACTCCTAGTTTGCTTTCACACGAAAAATAGGCACGGAATAGCCCTTCAAAGGACCTAGTCCTTTCTCCACCATGGGGGGATATCACAGTTGACGAGAGTTGACCCTAATGTGGTCGCCAAACAGTTCGAATTGATTGCTAGGGGCTATCAACCAAATTACTGTCGACATCACGAAAACATGCCTATATAATTTTGACCTTCTTAAACTCCCCCGCCCCCACCCTACCCTTGTATATAGTAAAACTGGGGTTCTTATTTTTACTCGAAAACATAGATTGTGTGTACTCGTTAGAACTGCCTCGCCGATTCTGACGAGTACCCACAATCTATGTTTTGAGCAGAAATATAAAAAATATCAGAGTTTTTATCTGAAAATTTTCAGCTTTTGGAGGTGAAATTTTCTATATATTTGAATAGGCGTGTTTTCGTAATGATGAAGCCCACTTTCAAGAATTGTGAAATAAACAATGCAACAAACTACGAGCCTGTGTAGCTTATAGGCACTTGTTGCAAAATCCTTAAGCATATGGGTCGCGTCAAGCGAAAAAGTCCTTCGAACATACGCAAAATGTGAAGATTCAGATGATCCTGTGCATGCGCAAAGTATCGTCCGGGTCTTTGTTCACCGTTCATACATTCAGCAGTATCCAATGATTCTGTTAGCGGACAGCGCTGAACTTCGCTGTCCGCATATACCCGGACACGTTTTCTCATTGCGCAGACCATTCTGTAAAATCAATAAGCACTTAGCATTTGACAGCATATTCTTGCTGACTGCCAGCATGGTTTCAGTTGTCAGAGGTATAGAGGAATAGTGAAGTCAAATTCATCCGGTCTGTTCAGGATATTATCAGCTACCTGTATGGGACTATAAATCGCGGACATAAACAGACAGATCTGGCTCATTATGGACTTTGCAAAGACCTTTGATAAGGTACTACAAATGTGTCTGCTATATTAACTGGAATATAGAGGGATTTGAAGACCTACACGCAACTGGAATAATCCATAGATCTCCGGGTACTCTCAGACTGTAGTTTTCGATGGCTAAACTCCAGATCCAGTTAGTCCTCTAAAGCTCGGTTCTAGGAACGATTCTGTTCCTTGTTTTTATGAATTATAAAGCATTTTTGTATCGAGTGACAATCATATTTTTTAATTTTTCCGAAAAATCAGTTTTGCCAACAATCTTTTTTGAATTTATAGATTAAGTCACCATAAAATACAAATTCCGATAGACACATGTCCACAACAAAGCTGTAGAA
Organism: Anodontia alba; assembly: GCA_964016985.1. Lineage (NCBI taxonomy): Eukaryota > Metazoa > Mollusca > Bivalvia > Lucinida > Lucinidae > Anodontia > Anodontia alba. The sequence goes on along the minus strand of OZ024832.1, from coordinate 5,709,602 downwards.
GTGGTCTTGTACACATGCCGTTACTAATCCATGTATACAGGTACCTGTAGTTAATTAGTCTTTAAATATCATTTTAATGGAGCGGGCCCATCCCAGTCAGCATTCTACGTAAATCTATATCGGGCCGTCATCGGCCCGTCAGGGTAGCTGACGGGCCGATGACGGCCCGATGTAGATTTACGTAGAATGCTAGCTGGGATCCCCTTTGCAACTCTCTGGGGAGATTCAGCAGATGAACAAATTGACGATATTTTTTCTTATTTTTCCCAGAAAATAGGCTTTGATATTTCATGTAAATTGCGTGAAACATTACGCAAACACGTCTATTCAAATATATTGAAAAATTTACCCCCCAAAAAATGAAAGTTTTCAGATAAAAAATTCAGATTTTTTTTTTTCATATTTCTGCTTAAAACATAGATTGTGGGTACTCGATAGAACCGCCTCGACGAGGCGGTTCTAACGAGTACCCACAATCCATGTTTTTGAGCAGAAATAAGAAAAATAATGTATACCCCTGTAAACCCCAGTTTTACTATATAAAAGTGGGGTTTAAGGGGGTAAAAATTAGATAGGCATGTTTTCGTGATGATATCAAAGCCTATTTTCTGAAAAAAAAATGAGACAATTCCGATGAAATATCAAAGCCTATTTTCTGGGGAAAATAGTGAACAAAAAATAAAATGTCGTCTGCTGAAATTTTACCCAGTATGCTAAGTGAACGCCTTAATCAACAGAAAGACAGGTGGAAAGTGAAAGTCAAAATGACATCTTTTCAGTTGTAGCTCTAGATTTTCGGTGATTATGGCGACATATTTCATAATAGATGTACATGTATCTATTTTCATCTAACCTAATGATTTATTTACAGTTTTGCAAGTAAATGACATGGAAACTCTGGGCTCATTTTTATGAGTTTTGAGAAAATCAGTATTTACCGAAACATTTCAAGGAATACCAAGAGATAAGCTGGTCTGGCTCTTCGCTTTTCGTACATGCATATACAGAAAAAAAGTGCTAGGGATTTTTTTCTTGTGTCATGAAAAAAAGGTGTCTTCGAGACATATGTGAACAGTGCTCCAGAGCCGCACAGTCTGATATATGTTTTGCTATACATCGATATATTAAATACAGTAAAATTCCGCTATTTAGACCACTCGAAAATAAGACCACTCCGTTATTAGGATTACACGAAAAATGGACCACTCCGCTATTAAGATTACACGAAAATAAGACCACTCCGCTATTAAGACTACATGAAAATAAGACCACTCCGCTATTAAGATTACACGAAAATAAGACCACACCGCTATTCAGACCACGAAAATAAGACCACTCCGCTATTAAGACTACACGAAAATTAGACCACTCCGCTATTAAGATTACACGAAAATAAGACCACTCTGCTATTAAGATTACACGAAAATAAGACCACTCCGCTATTAAGATTACACTAAAATAAGACCACTCCGCTATTAAGACTACACGAAAATAAGACCACTCCACTATTAAGATTACACGAAAATAAGACCACTCCGCTGTTAAGTTTATACGAAAATAAGACCACTCCTCTATTAAGACCACTCGGAAATAAGACCACTCCGCTATTAAGACCACTCCGTTATTAAGACCACTCGAAAATAAGACCACTCCGCTATTAAGGCCACTTGACAATAAAACCACCCCGCTATTAAGACTACTAGGAAATAAGACCACTCCGCTATTAAGACCACTCGGAAATAAGACCACCCGCTATTAAGACTACTTGGAAATAAGACCATCCCGCTATTAAGACCACTCGGAAATAAGACCACTCTGCTATTAAGACCAGTTTTTGCCAGTCTCAATGGGTTTTCTTTGTTATACATAGCTCCAGATCAAAGGAATAATATATTTCTCAATAAAAAATATGTTGTGGGTACTCATTAGAAGCGCCCCGCTGAGGCGCTTCTAATGAGTACCCACAACATATTTTTGTGGAAATTAGAAAAAATATCAGTACTGTTTGGTTGAAAAAGCACCTTATCTTGAGCTATTACATTCTTTTAGGTAGTGCTTAAGGTGGTCTCAATAGCGAAATTCTACTGTAGTATGAATTTTGTGAGCAGGTAGCGAATGCCAGGATGCGCAGGCTGATATGATCCTATGCTGTCCGTATATGCCAAGAAGATACATTTTTTGATGATACAGCTCACTTCATATATCCAGATAAGGTGCTTTTATTTAACCAAAAAGTACCGACTTTTTTATGATTTCTCCACAAAAACATATGTTGCCGTACTCAATAGAGGCGCCTCCTTGAGGCGCTTCTAATGAGTGTTTTCAAAATATGTTTTCGTGGAGATATAAAAATATGTGAAAACCCACCTCTTCTCTGAAGCTACGCAATTGAAATTCAAGTTTCCAAGCCTCATTCTCAATACGATACTGTATTTTAAAAACGAAAAAAAAAAAAAAAAATAAATTAATAAATAAATAAATAAATAAATAAAATAATAATAATAATAAAAAAATACTTTACCGTCCGTAATTCGCAACAATTCCGTCAAAACTAGAACTTTGTGTTTCCCAATAGTTTTCGTGGGATGTTCTAACCCCCATTTATACGTTCTTCGTCTCCTGCTTAACATCTTCCTCGTCAGCTGAAATCAATCACACTCTCTTCTCAATATTATATTAAAATTTCCGAAACATTGATATATTGACTACAAACTGAAGATTATTAGATTTAGCCATTTGCTCTGAGTGGATTAATACGACGGATTTGAGTGCTTAATATAAATCCCATGTTATTGAATTTGACCACAACATGTCAAATATTAAAAGTGATAAAAACACATTTTAAGGGAAATGAGTATATTTTCATGGGAGGTAACTCTTGTCAAGTTGTTTTGTGCCCCTTCTGAAAAGAGGTGTACTCTAAAAGGAAAGAATTTGCTCCCAAGGGGAGCAAATTCTTTCCTTTTAGGGTATGCCCCTTTTCAAAAGGGGGTTGGTGTTCCGGAACGTAAGCAAGAAATCACAAAAGTTGTCTCCCTTTTAAAAAATGGTGGAAAATCTACCGTGTGTATCAAGTCCCTTTAAAAGTTAAGTTCAGCAGTTTACTTTCATTTTCATTTAAGCGCAAAAAAAAGATAATGTCACTTTTATACCATATTTACTCTAAGTTTTTGGATATAAAGGCCAGACCATACAGTGTACACCCAGAACAGATGCCGCAAAACCAAGATCGACATTATCACTTATCCAGCAGTTTAAGACACGCCAATGGACTTGTTCAAATTTTAGAACAAGTATAGTAAGAAGTTAAGGTGTCCGACTATTTAGGATTAACACAGTAAAATGCCCAAATATTGCCTATATGAACTGTGCATGCTCTGACCAGATAGAGTATGCGCCCGAAGAAGGTTTTATCATGATGCGGTCCATTTTAAGCATCTATATTAGCCAAGTGAAAATGTGCATTCGGGGCATGCGCGGACAGCGAAGGCCCAGCTAGATCAGACTGTGCGGATGTGCAGTCTGATCAGGGCCTTCGCTGTCCGCTGCCAGAGTCATTGGATAGTATAGAATGTATCAACAGAGAACAAGACCCGGATGAGACCTTGCGCATGTGCAGAATGATGTGAATCCGAACATTTTGCGCATGCTCAAAGGCACTTTTTCGCCTGACGCGGCCCAATTATAGAGTTGGGTTTTGCATAATTGCGATGTTACTGATACACTAGGAGGAGACTCTAATCTGAGACAATTAAATTATATTTACAATGTACTTATCTCAGATCTTATAAACCAATAAATATAAATAAACCACACCATGAGTAAATTTTTTTTTTGACAGATGCGACCAGTAAAGAGCCAGATCAGTCGAATTTCGAACCTACATTCTAATCAGGATCTTACTTGAACACATACATATTCTAAAATGGTTCTCTAAGCGGACAGCGAGGACCCTGATCAGACTGCGCAGTCATATCTTGGTCGTCCCTGTCTGCATTTATTTAATCTTTACACTCTCTGCATGGTCTAATTCAGCAGACGACAAATTAAAGATATCTTTCTTATTTTTACCCAGAAAATAGGCTTTGGCGTTTCATGCAAATTGTCTCCCAATGAGACAATTTGCATGAAGTGCCAAAGCCTATTTTCTGGGAAAAAATTAAGAATGTTATTCAAAATGTCGTCTGCTGAATTTTTACCCAGCAAGCTAAGCGTTAATGGCAATGTTCGTTATAAAAGTCTACAGTGTCGAAATCAATGCAAACAAATACTTGAGAGGGGCCTTGCGAGAAGCTATTTTCGGGGCATATGTGGACAGCGTCCGCGCAGTCTGACCACGGTCTTCTCTGTCTTCTTATAGAATCATCCCAGCAGACACACTGTTGAAACAACGTCGATTCAATGTTGAATAGACATTGTTCCAACGTTGTAACAGAACGTTGTAACAACGTCGATTCAACGTCAAGACGTTGAATCGACGTTGTTTCAACGTTGTGTACCCGCTGGGATTGGCTACTATAGAATATATTGACGAATAGTTGAAAGATCCCGATGAGACCACACGGTTTCACAGACTAATCTTGGTAGTTACGTGTGTACCCCTTTTCATTCTCTCTTGATGCAGCTGTTACTGTGTAGAAGCGTCCGAGTGGCGAAGCAACGCTCCCGGCGGTGTCGATAAGTGGTGCCGACATCGGATCGGGACGGGTTTCAAATCCCGCTGTAAACGGAATTCAGTCCATGAATGTACGGAACACAAAACGTTCTGTTATGGACCTTCCATCGTCTCGAAATAGCTGAATTAGTATTTTAAGAGACCTAAAATAAGAAAACCATTGTTATCATCATCGTCAAAGACACAAGTCTGTCAACAGCCTGCATATACTATGTACTACTTCTATCAAAGTATGAAACTGGGATAAATTACACTTGGGCGATGTGACAATATCAAAGGAAGACAGGAAAGTGGAATTTCAATTCTTTTTAAAAGTTCGATCGATGTATATTGTACTTTCTTATGCTGATCCGTAAGCTTGTTGGTCCGTGGCACTTTTTGTATTTACACAGATTTAACGGGGAATTAACTTTAAAGCCAGCTTTAATAAGCAGTGTACAATGTGTCGTAAAGAAAGAGATAAGCAAAGGGTTATCCTAACTTTAACAATAAAGAAGGCTTTATATAATTATTGTTATAAATACTTTTAATTACTCTGATTGAAGTAAGCTATTTTGGTAAACAATATGGAGCCATTATATTTAGCTGAAGTCCTCGTTTGTGACGTCGGGTCGTCACTTGGTGACCTTCAAGAAAATTTCATTTGCGTCATGACCTTCAAAGAAAATTCCATTTGTATCAAAGTCACTGGGAAAAAAAATGTTTTTGACGCTAAACATACTGGGTAAAACTTTCAGCAGACGACATTTCATTACGAAAACATACCTATGTAATTTTGACCCCCTTAAACCCCACTTTTATATAGTAAAACTGGGGTTTACAGGGGTATACATTATTTTTCTTATTTCTGCTCAAAAACATAGATTGTGGGTACTCGTTAGAACCGCCTCGCCGAGGCGGTTCTAACAAGTACCCACAATCTATGTTTTAAGCAGATATATGAAAAATATCAGAGTTTTTTACCTGAAAATTTTCAGTTTTTGGAGGTGAAATTTTCTATATATTTGAATAGGCGTGTTTTCGTAATGTTAAATATCTCAAATGCCATCGCTGCCACCAAATGTAGCGTTTGTCGGGTCTTCCACGTCGAACATCGCGGTCAACCGTCCACGTACTAGCTGTCACGTACGTTGCTTAACCCATTTAAACCTAGTGTCCCATAAAAGGGACATTGGCATACAGTTTAGACCCGATCAGACGCGGCGTCTGATCAGGGTGTACACTGTTTGCATTGAAATCAGAAATTTCCAGAAAACATGATAATAATAAAAACTAACCAGACACCCCTTACATGGACCTGTCCAAAGAGTTAAGGTAGAAGAGTTCACTCGGCTTAAATGGGTTAAAGCTCTCCATGCTGGGTAAAATTTTCAGCAGACGACTTTTTGAAATATTTTCTTAGAGGTTTTGACATTACATGCAAATTGTCTGCTCAGGAGACAATTTGCCTGAAATTTCGAAAGCCTATTTTCTGGGAACACTAAGAAAAATATCAGTGTGTCGTCAGCTGAATTAGCCCAGAGAATGGTAAAGGTTAAAGAACAAACCCAAACTCGATCTTGTAAAATATCATACATACACGTACCGTATTTGCCCTAATAATTCAGACATTTACGTTTAGCAGGGCGATTTAGGCGTGCAAGTTTCCGTCCATTCGTCCGTCTGTCCATTCGTCCATTCGTCAACATTTACCCTGGATGTCTTGTGAGCGCAACTCCTCTTACAGTTTTGTACCGATTGTTTTGAAACTTTGTATGTGCTTTTTTCCCATAGTATGAGGATGTGCATGTGGTTTGGATATAATTATTAGATTTTTTGTCACCTTTTCCATATTTTGAACTTATTCATTTTTCACCCTCAATACATGGACAGTGGGTACCTCTTGTGAGCGCAACTCCTCTTACAGTTTTGTACCAATCGTTATGAAACTTTGCATGTCTTTTTTCCATGGTATGAGGATGTGCATGCGGTTTAGATATAATTGTTAGGTCATTTTTTGTCACTGTTTCCATTTTGTGAACTTAGTCTTTTTTTCACCCTCAATGTATAGACAGTGGGTACCTCTTGAGCACAACATCTCATACAATTTCATACCAATCTTTTTGAAACTTTGCACATGTTTTCCCCATAGTTTGAAAAGTTGTGCATCTGATTTTGATATAATCCTTGCATTAATTTTTGTCACTTTTTCTACTTTGTGAACTTTGTCATTTTCTGACCTCAGATGTATAGACAATGGGTACCTTTTGATTGCAACTCCTCATACAATTTTATACCGGTCTTTTTGAAACTTTGCACATGTTTTCTCCAGGGTCTGCAGAAGTTCATGTGGTTTGGATATAATTTTTAAATTTATTTTTTGACACTTTTTCTACTTTAACTTTGTCATTTTCTTACCTCAGATTTTATGAAAGTGTATAGACCGTGGGTACCTTATTAGCGCAACTTCTCCTTTTTTTCGTGGGGTGTGTGTGTGTGTGTGTGTGGGGGGGGGGGGGGGGGTGAGGGGGGAAGGGGTTGGGGTGAGGTTGGGCAAGTGCGACATCAACTTCACCGAAGTTCGATCTATTTTCTTTTGCTCTGATTTCCGGTATGCGGTCGAGCTCTCATCGTTGTTTCACCACAGTGTTGAAAAGCTAAACTTTTACATATCTTTGTGTTGATCCACTGAGTAAGGGAACCCCTACCAGGGGTGGATCCAGGATTATTTCTGAGGGGCGGAGAGGGGGTTCGATTTGATCAAATTTTCGTACTTGCTCTACGTATTCGGACAGTTAGGCCATAGCAAACAGTGCGGCCACTGATCAGGGCCTTCACTGTTTGCCACTTACCCAGTAATTTTACATACCGTCATTCACATGTTGTAAACTGGACGTTGAAGAAATGTATAAGGTAAAGAGTGTGGGTGTGAATAGTTAGGGTATAGACGGTATCCCAAATTTATTACATTAGCCAAAGCTTGGACCCAATATTTTAGGTCCGAGGCCAAAGTTTCCAATGAAAATGAAATTTTGAGTCACGGAGGGGGCGAGGGGACCCCTCCACCCCCACCCCTGTCTACTCGGACGGAACAATTATGTCTAGCTAAAACTGTATCAGAATTTAGGCGGGGTTTGCTGCCACTATGCCACTATAATCAGGTTTAACCTTTACTACTCTATGGGTAAATTCAGTAGACGACAAACTGATTTTTTTAATGTTCTTCCAGGAAACAGGATTTGAAATTTCATGTGGCAAATTCAGATTTTTATTTGTCGCTTAACATACCTTAGGACAAGCATAATGGTGTCATAAGCACATAATCAAGAAGGAAAGTGGAAAAAAAAAACAAAAAAACAAACAAACAAAAAACTACATGCGCTAGCATACGACATACATATGTTACTGTACGTGCGACAACCCTATATGTATTACAATGAAAAAAAAAAAAGCCAAACTATGTTTGACAAATATTGCTGTCGCTTTATCTATATATCGATCGATCGATACGATCTTGGAATCGAGCATCGCATGAAAAAGTTCGTCTGTTTTCAAAATTCGTGTTGTTAATGCGATAGACAGGTTTACTTTTTTGCTTTTGGATTGAGATTTTATATGTAATTGGCATTAGTACCCGTCAAGCATATCGCAGCAATGGCGTCGTCTGTTGACATGGATTTTCCTGTGGATGGTATTTTGCCGAAGAAAGAGACTGGAGCTGCAGGATTTGTATCAAAGTATCCTGATTACGATGGCAGAAATATTTTGATTGCTATTTTAGATACTGGAGTTGATCCTGGTGCCCCAGGCCTTCAGGTAAGTTTATTTCTAGTGTCTGCGGTTCACATATTTTCTGTAAATTCCCACTGGCTACTGATCAACAATATTGAAGGTATAGTATCAGAATCTTCTATAGGTAAATAAATAATGGTAGAGCACTTTACTTCAACACCGTCCTGTGTTTCGTTGTTTTTCTTGTCCAGAACGAATTTTCCTCAAAATGCCACTTCGCCGTTAATTAGAAATAGTGTCCCTTTCCAACATCCAGAGCAGACAATTCCTGACACCACAGGATTTCAGAGAAAATTGCTCTTGTTTTTCTTAAAACTCACAGTGCACCATTCACCTCACCCTGTGGATTCTACGGAAATCTTCGGTTGCGTTCGTAACACATTTGATTGGACGAAAATTTTTACAACGGATTGTGTCTACATCAAGAATTATGGCTTCTTTCACTAGTGAACAAATGTTTGCTGAGGAAAGGATTCTGGAGGGACACAACATCATCCTGACAGATCAAGCTGGCACAGAAAAATCATTTCTATTGCGAGATGTGGAATTAACAACAATATTTTGTTCTATTCTGTGGGGATTTGTCTCAATTAAAATATGGATAATACGAATCACCTTTTGAGCGAAAGCATAAATATCGAAACTTGTTAGTGAGTTGAAAAAATAGAAAGTTCAACTGTAGTACATTACCATTGTATTATTTCAACAGGATTCGTCATTTTAGGTAGGGTTTCATTCATGAGTAAGTTCAAATCACAAAATATTGTTTGTAATGCGATTTTTCTTTCTTTGTTTTCAGTCTGTTTCGCTGCTATTTTGGTTTGCGTTTTCCGTGAACATAGCGCTTTTTGAGTCGTCCAATCAAAAACGACTACGAGATAAGCCGAGATTTTCCGTAGGGTGAGGTGAATGGTGCACTGTGCATTTTTAGAAAAACAAGAGCAATTTTTTCTGGAATTCTGTGGTATCAGGAATTGTCTGCATTTTATGTTGGAAAGGGACATTATTTCTAAATAACGGCGAAGTGGCGTTTTGAGGAAATTACGTTCTGGACTAGAAAAGCAACGAAACACAGGACGGTGTTGAAGTAAAGTGCTCTACCATTATTTATTATCCTATTAGAAGATTCTGATACTATACTTTAAATATTGTTGATCAGTAGCCAGTGGTAAATTCCCCTTGGGCTTGGCGATGTCTTTTCAGTTATTGACTTTACGACGTTAGTCGTCGTCAGTTTGTCGTAAATCAAAGACTTAGTTATTGTTTGATTTTTTTATCTGTGGAAACATATTCTTCCATTTCTTATCCGATGAATCAGCACAGCATAATCATATAATTACAAGTATTAGCTTTCATAAACCAGAATCAGAATTTTTACTGGTGATCTGTCTAATGATATTCATTCACTAGAACCTGTGTTATAGCTAGTTCCTAGCTCTCACTGGAGAGGTAAACCTAGCCACACCATCTGCATATTCAGCAGAGGTAAATGTAGGAGTCTTTAGGCTCAGTCCAGCCCCATTCCACTGTTGCTGCCTACTAGTCAAAGCTTACACAAACAAAACTGCCCAAGACAAAATCCAGCAGCTAGGTAATAAATGGAGGCAAGAATATCAACAATGACAAGTAAGTTCTTACGGGCATGGCCAATGTTGCCGAAGGCGAAGCTGGCGTCAACAGCAGCAGGCAATGTTCGCTTGCACGCCTATAGGTAACATGCATGAAATTACCCTCTGTGTCCTGCCCATGTCTCTCAGCTGATCCGTGCCAAAGTTACCAATCTCACTACCTCAATATTGTGAATTGAAAACTGGCGAGAAACAGAATAATTCATCTGGCGCTTTCATCTCAGTGCGTCAGAAGCATATCAGATACAGTGTAGCTCCAATATATCACAGTCCTCGGGGTCCAGAGTCCGCTATCGCGATATAAACGGAGCGCGATATAAGTCCTGACATGTACCATGCATGTATAATGGCGTGCATAACACTCGCTCCGTTTGTCGCTGTGGTAGTTTGCTGAGACATCACGGATAAATGGCATTCATTTATGTTGTCACCATATTTCCTAATTAAAATTGGATTAGAATTGCTCAATGGAATAATTTACAATGGTGCGCTATGTCTAGCTGATAAACTACGTTTGAAAACAAGAAATCATCGGATTGACAATTCAGGATGCCATTTTGGATACTCTGGTTCCCTGGAACGGTGAAGGGAAGTTACTCAATTGTGCTAAGATAACTTGAGTTGTTTCCCTTCGCTTTTATTGCGGGCGCAAAAAAAACCAAACTGTCGTTTATCAAAGTTAATTTCTTTTTATTTTTTTTTTTTATTGTTAGTTTTTTTTTTTTTTTTGTTTTTTTTTTGACGCAGTTGTTTCCTTCTGAAATATTTATATCTACAGAAGTGTAAAACAAGTGGACTATGATCTGTGTATGTTGGACAGAAACATGGTAAGACTACTGTCTTGTAAAATTTGCTGGTGTTGAAAAGGAGGTGGACCGTTTTCGTCTGCTGAGCAAAATTAGTTTGTGGGCATCATTGACTGATTGAGCATTGAGTAGATCTATGTACTAAATGATGATAATGATTACGACAATTACGGCGATTATTGTTTGCCAATTATAATCAATGTGTGCGCTGATTGACACTAAGAGTGGATTGTTTGTCATATAATACCTGACGCGACATAGCGTCGGGATAGGCACGAAAAATCAATTACTGGAGGCGGAACGCGTTTTTTTTTCTGACGTTAAATAAAACAACAAACATTTTATGTTTCTAAAAAAATTTTTTTTTGCTTATGGAAAATTTGGGAGCCATGGCCTATTCGCGATATACTGGATTTCGCGAAATAACGGGCCACGATGTATTGGAGCTACACTGTACTATAACTCAAAGCATCTGCTGATAATCATAATGCTATAGAACCATTCAGCGTCTGCTGATAATTGTAACGCTACAGAACCAGTTGGATTTTTAAACTGTATTACAGAAATTATTTTTATACACATTTTTTTCTACATTCGTTTATAACTTCCATTTCATTAATTGAAGCAACTGCAGAAATTTCAAAGCTACATAAAGCATTTGAAAATATAATTATATAATGTTGTTCAACATTAAAGAGACGCTCATTGGAAACGAATAGTTAATCATAGTGACGTGGTGTATTTTTTTTCATCTGCATCATTACAGATTGTGACCCTGTCCTGCATCAACAATAACATTAACACTTCAGCTAACTGAAAATTAAGCAATTGCCATGCCTGTTTCTAGGCAGTGCCTAAATTCATATAAAGCTTTATTTTGAGTAGGCAAGTACATATAAACAATACAACCTCAAAGAAGAGAACTAGGATGCACAAAATTCAAATACTATAGAATTCTGTTTGACATCACACATGGTTTAGCCATTTATTTCCCTTCATCCATTAGGATAATGGAAATATATGCAAAATTCGTAAGCAATTTGTTTTGTTTGGGACTAAACAATGAAACTCATATAAATAAAACTGATGATACTAAGAGTTAACTAAAGGAGGTTATGATAATTAATACTCTTTAGGAATTAGATTGATTATAAACTATCAGTAATGCTGCAGATTAGTGCCTATTGATTATGATAAAATACAGGACAGTTAAGACATAACAAAATGCAGACCAGTTATGTACCTACACACTGGTAAAAAAAGCATGCCTTACTTCTTTCTCAACATAACTCTAGATCAGCTGAGTAGCCAGGTTTTTTTTTTTTTTTTTTTACTGTTTCTCAACAAGAACAAACTGGTATGTTCTGGGTACACATTAGAAACATCTGCCTGAAGTGTTTTAGATGGACAGGATACCAAAAGTTATGCATTTGAGGAGAAAAAAAAAATGTTGATTATTCTTGGCTAGAAACAGTGCATTATCTTGAGCTGTGCAAAAGTATCACACAGTGACCATGTTATCTGGAGCTATGAGCTCTTGTTTCAGATCTCTTCCACTGGTGAACCAAAGATACTTGATCTGATAGATGTGACAGGATCTGGAGATGTTGATACTTCCACTGTTGTTGAAGTCAAAGATAATGTCATCACAGGACTGACAGGCAGAAAACTACAGGTAAACTATGTCTATGAGGTGAGGTGCTTTTATTCAACCAAACAGCATCAATACCATATTTACCATAAGTATTGGGACGCCTTAATTCCTTGCAACACTTGTCCTAAAATTTGAAAAAAAAAAAAAAAATCAATTTTACTATCTGTTGATGTGTCTAAAATATTGCTGGATGAGTGGCAAACAGTGCAGACTCTGATCAGATGGGGGTGCTGTGGCACTTGATCTGGGTCTACACTGTTTGCTCAGGCCTGTCTGTCCCAATATTTCAGGTTATTAGGGTATTTTTTATTATTATTATTTTGCTTGGCCAAAAAATAGTGGTTGGGTATTAGGTTCAGGTTTGTTGGTTTTATTCCATGAATTTAGGGGACTTTTTTTTCCACGCTATCCTCATCCATCTGTATTTTGTTTCTGTGCCATAACTTTTGTTGTGCTTTTTGGATTCCATTCATTGAAATTTTATATTCAATATTTGATATTTGGAAGATATGTCGCTGACATCTAAAAATACTGGTGCCATGCTCACCTTAAATATTCTGACATATTAACTCCTTACCATAGTTGTCCTGAAATCTGAATGGGTTCATTTTACTACCTGGTTGATGGGTCTAAAAATTGCAAACAGTGTGGGCCCAGTGCAGAAAAAAATGAGCCACACCATTAGAAAATAGATCTTCAGGCCTAGGTCATGCATTTGTCTTGTCAGAGGCTTTGCTCTTTGTTGATGTAATCTACCTCATAGATCCAGAAAAGAGGGGATGTCCACATAAATATTTTTCTTATATATGTTGTGGGCACTCACTAGAAGCACCTCACAAAGGTGCCCCTAATGAGATCACAACGTACATGTTTTCATGGAGAAATGAAAAATACAGTATTATAATTACAATGTAGTACTTTTTCAGAAAAATGTCTCATCTGAAGCTATGTCTGACTTATTAGTGACTTTTTCAGTGGTACTTTAAGCAGAAAGTGAAGACCATGATTAGAGTGACAGACTTGTGAATGCACAATCTAATTTAGGCCCTCACTGTCCACTGATGCCCCAAAAGCAGGTTTTCACATGCCATGTATCATATACGTTTTAAAAACTTTTTAGATCCCAGAATCCTGGAACAACCCAACAGGGAAATATCATATAGGTGTGAAAAATGCTTTTGAACTGTATCCCCGCTTGTTGAAGGACAGGGTTCAGAAAGAACGGAAGGAGAAAGGCTGGGAACCGGAACACAGACAGAAGCTTGCAGAAGCTGTGAAAGCCTTGGAAGACTTTGATGCCAGTCATCCCAGTCCTAATCAGGTTTGTTTGATTGACCTTCACCTTGCTGCTAATGACAGTTTACAGATCGAGGGTTGAGTGCAAGACTGGCGTAAGTCAGATGGTTGTTTTTCCCCCAAACCTAATCTCCTAACCATGAAGGTGTTATGAAGATTACAACATTTCTTTCTGTAAACAATGAAAATTTAGGTGCCATTGCTCGTATGAGCAATGGCACCTAAATTTGCATTGTTTACAAAGGGGTCCAAGTTGCCCCTAAACAAGGGTTTCAAAAATATGTTTGAGTTACTATAGTCTTGCGCTCAACCCTCGAGATAACAAATTACCGTAAATGTCCAAACATTTCATACACAAAAGTTTTTGATAAAGTTGCACATGCAAACAGTGCAGACCCATATCAGACTGAAGGAGCAGTCTGATAAGGGTCTACACTGTTTGTCATTCCATGAAGTATTTTGAGAAACAACGGCATAAAAATCAAAACTTAAGCCAAACAAGTATGGAATAAAGTGTTCAAAATTTTAGGATATATACTGTATGTAAAATATTAGAACACCTGCTTTCCTCAAGTTTGAACAAGTCTTTTTGAGTCCCTGTTGATGTGACATTGTATCTAAAACTGCTGGATGAATGGCAAACAGAACAGACTCTGATCAGATGTCATTTTCTGTGACATCTGGACTCCATCTTTCTTGTTTGTTCAGGCCAGTCTGTCCCATCACTTAGGGTAAATTTGGTAGTTATCCTGGGCTCAGTTTTTCAAAGCCTCATTAGCTTAACAAACTCGTAAGTGGTCAACATGTTAACTGTTCTAGTAAGTACAATATCTAATTCACATGTATTTTTTCTGAAAATATATGAGTAGCTTTTGCAAATACAAAAGCTACTCACATTTTTTTCAGCAAAAATATTGGCATATATGACATATTTAATGTCAAAGTTTTAATGATTTGTTAACTAACGACATCATTAGTTTTGAACAACTGGGCCCAAAAGCTTAGTCCTCGTGTACAGTCATTCTAAATGTCTCGTAGATGATTTGAATTCAGTGACAAGTATTGTTTGTACTTGCAGCATTTGAGGGAAGGGTATATGTTAGTACTTCTTTAGTTTCTTCACTGTCATTTGCTTTTTTCCTACATCCTTCCGTGTTTCTCTTTTTCCTTTCATGCACTTCTATCTCTTTTCTTTCTTTCCACTAGGGCTGAAAAAAAAAAAAGTACTCAAACAAACCTTCAACCAGGTGAATCTGTAATTTATGTCTTGATATTATCTGGTGGCAGGGAATTTTGCACTCCCTCATAGTGCTACCATTCACACTGAAATACAGTTGCCTCTCGTTATCTCGACCTCGCTTATCTCGAATAACCGCTGATCTCGAAGTGAAAATCTGGTCCCTGCCTAAACATAAAAATCTAACAACAGGTAAAAAAATATTTCGGAAAATAGGAGAAATTGCTCCTAAGGATCATTTTCTCCTCTTTTCCACAATATTTTCAATATATCTCTAACTTCAAGAGTCCAGTTACACATGTATTTCTTAAATTTTGTTGTTTGAATTATTTTTTCCTCAATTCTGCAAATCTGATATGTCGAGGTACGAATATCTCAAAGTATTTCAGAGAGTCCCTTGAAATTCGAGATAACGAGAGTCAACTGTATTACATCCTACGCATTAGATTTGATATTCCATGTAGATAAATTAATGTGACAGTGAACCAACTGTTCCACGTCTACTTTACACTAAGCACTGTTAAAAAGAACAGATTTAAAACATTTGAAGATATTCAAGTCTTAGATTTTTTAATGTTTTCAGATGATAGGTTAGAAAAGATATGCTAAGGGTTGGTTGACCTAATGGTTAGTGCTCTAGACTTGTGAGTGGAAGGTCATAGGCTGGTCGAGAAACTTTTTGGATTATTAGTACACCTAGCTCAGACTTGACATGCCCTGGGTTGAGTATAAATAGGACCTAGTTATGCTTGGTGACTGATAGCAGCACCAAGTTTGCATGAGTGATCCATGAAAGCAAGACTGTACAAATGCATGCTCATAAAACATCTGCTGTTGCTTCCATGTGCCCTGGGTGCATTAAAAATCTGCATAACAATAACAAGAAGCAAGCACATGTAGATATGATTTTGCTGTGCTTCAAAATGAGAGAAAAGATCATACTACTGGTCTTTGTCTTGTTTCAGGATGAGAAGTTAGAGAAAGAGAATCTCCAGGCTTGTGTAGATATTCTTCAGGGTTATGATAAGAAATACAGTGATTGTGGGCCAGTGTTTGACTGTGTAGTCTTCCATGATGGAGAGACATGGAGGTATGTACTACCACCATTTAAACCTCTTCCGTTTTTCCTTGCCATGTTAAGGTAAATGTCCTAAAATTTCGAACACTTTGTTCCATACTTTTTTGACCTTAATTTTGCTTTTATGCATTTGTTTCCGAAAATACATAGTAGAAAGGCAAACATTGTAGAGTGTAGACCCTGTTCAGACTGTTCCTTCTGATCCAGGTCTGTACTGTTTGCATACACTATTTTGTTCACTATTTTGTTAGAAACTTTGGTGCACAAGATTTTAGGACATGTACCATTGTTCTCAAACATTTACTCTAAAATTAAATATACAGCCGAAAATTGACCTGCACTTGCTGTACTAAATTGCTAATTTTGAACATTTCTGCACGAGAATATTTTTTTTTTTTCTACACTTATTTTTAATCTTTGATGCTTCTTCACAGAATGTCGAAATTTCAGAAATCTTGAACAAGAGAAACTTATTGAAAACCTGTTTCCAAACTACCTACCCTCTGCATAATTTTCAGCCATTTTACTATGGAAAAGACCAAAATGATTATATTTTTTTAAACCAGTGAATAAATCTGTTTAGAAAAGCAAAACAAGAAATTGCAAAAGTTGTCTCCTTTGTTAAAACTGGTAGAAAATCCATCAAATGTGTCAAGTCCCTGTGGTGTGTAAAATTTAAAAAACACTTCACTATTATATGGATGGCTGGATACAGTCGACTCTCGTTATCTCAAATTCCAAGAGACTCACTGAAACACTTCGAGATATCCGTACCTCGACATATCAGAGTTGAGAGAGTGAGGAAAACAATAAATTAAACAACCACATTTAACAAATGAATATGTAATTTGACTCCTGAAGTTAGAAATATATATATAAAATAATGTGGAAAAGAGGAGAAATTGCTCCTAAGGAGCAATTTCTCCTCTTTTCCACATTATTTTGTTACCTGTTGTCATAGTTTCATGTTAAAACAGGGACCAGATTTTCACTTCGAGATAAGTGGTAATTCGAAATAAGCGAGTTCGAGATAACGAGGTTCGACTGTATTTCATCTGTTTTTCTCCAGTGGTAAAGATGATAATATAAGTCAATAGAAAACTTAGTGATGTTAAAGAGAATTGATACATTTTCATGTGAGGCAACTAGTTTTCCACCCTTCTTAGGGGTGTAGGTCCCTTTGGTGTGCAGGAAAGCAAACAGGAAGTTGTCTCCCTTAGACAAAATGGCAGAAAATCTACCAAGTTTAGCAAGTCCCCTTAAGTATTTGAAAATTGAAAATACAGTCGACTCTGGTTATCTTGAATTCCAAGGGACTTGTTGAAATATTTCGAGATACCTGTACCTCGACATATCAGATTTGCAGAATTGAGGAAAAAAGAAATCGAACAACCACATTTCACAAATGAAGATGTAATATGACTCCTGAAGTTAGAGATATATTAAAAATATTGTGGAAAAGAGGAGAAATTGCTCCTAAGGAGCAATTTCTCCTCTTTTCCACAATATTTTGTTACCTGTTCTTAGATTTTCATGTTAAAACAGGGACCAGATTTTCATTTTGAGGTAAGTGGTTATTTGAGATAAGCGAGTTGAGATAATGCGAGTCGACTGTACTGTATTGTTTTCTAGATCGCTTTACGTTTCATTTGCTTGTCTTCAGAGGTAAAGATGATAATATAAATCGACAGAAAACACTAATTTAAGGGGAATTGATACTCTTTCAGGGGAGGCAACTCCAACAAAATTATTTTGCTAGCCTTCTGAAAAGGGGTCTTCTCTAGAAGGAAAGAATCTGTTCCCATGGGTTTTGAGTAGACCCTTCTCGAGAGAAAGGAAACAAATTGCTTCCTTTTAGAGTAAACCACCTTTCTGAAGGATCTTGGTGTGCAGGGACGCAAACAGAAATCACAAAAGTTGTCTCCCTTGTTTAAATATGGTGAAAAATCTACCAGTTCCATGAATTTTTGGGTTGACTGTTTACATTCGAGCCATAATACGTACACATACATACACAAAAATTTCCTTAAGGTTGTTGTCCATGTGATTACAGGGATCATCCTAGAGCTTATAGAGAGGAAGAAGTTTTGCAACAATTTCAAGAAAATAAGGGAGAAGTTTTGGTCCAAATTTTGGATTTCCCTGTACATTCTATACATTTTCACTTCTCCCTCAGCTCATTGGGAGAAGTCAGCCAGCTTAGGGAGACTTTTTCTCCCAAATTGCCCTCTAGGATGACCCCTGGATTATTGTTGAACGATGAAATCAAACCCGTGTTTGTATGAAATTTAGGTTATAGTTATTTATAGCCATGCTGTTCTTGTCACTGTGGCATCAGAGCTCAGCATCTGATCAGGGTCTGCACTGTCTGCTTAAATTACAGGAAGTTCAGGGTTAAATGAAACAGTCCTAAGTCCCCGTTCAGGACCTTTTTCCAAGCCTACACTCAGAGACAGTCGACCCACCAGTGTTTTCAGTGCTTTGATTAATTTGATTTATTTTTCCTCATTTTTCCTAGGGCATGTGTTGACACTAGTGAAACTGGTGATTTAGGATCGGGCAAGTTGCTGGCTAGTTACAGAGAGGAGAGAGAATATGGCACACTGTCTCAAGATGGTAAGTTACCATTATAGACTGTCATGCTCTTGATTAGTAATATCCTGATAAATATTTTTTCTTATTTCTCCACAAAAAATACATTGTTCCAAGGCTCCAGATAAAAGATTATCACAGGTAAATATTTTTGTTATTTCTGCATGAAAATGTGTTGTGGGTACTCATTAGAAGTGCCTCATTGAGGCACTTCTAATG
This sequence comes from Anodontia alba, assembly GCA_964016985.1. NCBI lineage: Eukaryota > Metazoa > Mollusca > Bivalvia > Lucinida > Lucinidae > Anodontia > Anodontia alba. Next base: position 5,690,646 of record OZ024832.1, on the reverse strand, counting down.
AGCACCCACAACATAGTTTTTGTGCAGCCAGATATTCATTCTTTTTCACAGTGTAGGATCGGATATGTACAGCATTTGGGATTATATACTACTTGAGAGTCCTGAGAGATTAATCATGAGATATTTTTGAAGGTTGTTCTCTCCCTTCCACTAATTCAAGAAGGGCAGTTGTTAGTTTCTGGAGAAAGAATATGCAAGGACTAGTGCTTGACTGCTTAAAGGACTAAGTCTGCCAAGGAAAAAGTGTGTTTAGGTAAACTGGCCAGCTCAACATGACCTTATCAGTGTTGACTGGGCTGTTAATCTCCAAATCAACCTATCATGATTAAAAAAAACCCATCTTATGTGGAGCTGTTATTTCAGAAAAAAAAACTCCCAGGACAGGGCTTGAACATTTTTCTGTGAGCGCCACCAAGGAAACTTTTTAACAAATAATCTGATTAGTGGATTGTCAGAAATAGGAGTGGCTAAATTAATTTATTCAGCAGGATAAGGGTTAAATCTTTGTAATATAATAGTTATATAAAGGCTTTGTTGCTAAAAGGCCCTTGCCACTAAAACATAAATAAGATTCCAGTCCTGTCCTGGGAATTACTGTTGGTCCCAGCTGCTAAAACATTTTACATTTATTTCAGATATGATGAATTATACAGTAAACATTCACAATGACGGCGATGTTCTTGAGATAGTTACAAATGCTGGTAGGTTACTGTTTTCTCGTTAACTCACAAAGCACCAAGCCAAATTGGTAGCAGACGACATTCTAAAATTTTTATTTTTTTTTTATATATTTCAGGGAAAAAAGTCTTGACATTTTGACATTTTATGTGAATTGTCTGCCAAGCAGACAATTCACATAAAATGTCAAAACTTGTTTTCTCTAAAAAATATATATTTTTTTTACTGCTGCAGTTGTTTGTAAATGAAATATTTCCATTTTTTCCCATGGCTGCAGATAATGCAAACTCCCAACCTCTCACCCCCTGCAAAGTCCCCCCCCCCCACACCTTTTTACTGTATTTTAGAAAAATATTTGAAAACAAAGCACAGAAACAGAATCCCACTCTCTCCCACAATTTTTTACTATAAAACTTCAACTCAAATATCTGATAATTTCAGGCTCTCATGGCACTCATGTGGCCTGTATAGCAGCAGGGAACTTCCCTTCAGAACCGGAGAGGAATGGAGTGGCCCCAGGAGCTCAGATTATCGGCATTAAAATAGGAGATTCAAGACTAGGCTCCATGGAGACGGGAACAGGATTAGTAAGAGCTGTAAGTTGAAACTTATAATTTCTTCAGCCGGCCTCGGTGGCGCAGTTGGTTGCACGTCCGACTGGAGACCAGGAGGTCGCGGGTTCAACCCCCGCCGAGGTCGGCAACATTCTTTCGTGGATATTGATCGTGAAATATTTTCTACAGTCATTCTTTCCCTTCCGCTGATTCAAGAAGGGCAGTTGTCAGTTTCTGGCGAAAGAATGTGCACAATACTGGTTAACTGCTTGGAGGACTAAGCCTGCCCAGTAAATGTGTGGTTAGGTGAACTGACCGCGCTAGACATGACCCCATTGGGTTGACTGGGCCGTAAAACCTCAACACACACAAATTCACAAAGCAATACAAAAAAACTATATGCTTAGGTTACAGTAATGGGCTGCAAAGTAGATTTTGACAAAGAGGATTTTGGCAAACAGTGTAGACCAAGATCAGATGCAACTAGTTTTTATTGAGAAAAACTTTGGGGTTTAGAAAATCTTAAAAAATTAGTTCTTGTGGTGAAATACTTTTGGTTATAGCTGGGCTCCATGGTGCAGTTGGTAGGGCATTTGACTGCAGGCCCAATGTCACGACATTTTATTTGAACTTGTCAAGTTCAAATAAAACCTTGGCCTCCTAACTTTTGTGGAGGTTGATCATAAAATAATTTCTATAGTCATTCTCCACCTTCTGCTGATTCAAGAATGGTTGTTGTCAGTTACTGACAAAAATATGTGTACAAAGTACGATTAACAGCTTAGAGGACTAAACAAAGGTAAACTGACTGGCTTAACATGACCTTAACAGTGTTGACTATGTTGTAAAACTCCAAATCAAATCAAATTGAGTTTTGGTTGAAAGAGTTTTAAAAATAAGTTTTTACAGAATACTTTTGGGTTGAAAAAAATACTTGAAACTCTTTTGTAGAGAAATACTACAAAAAATATCATTTTTGCATATACATGTATGTAAAAGTATGCTGTATTGTTTTTTTTGACAATTTTGTTTTTATAGAGAATCTTTGGAGTTGAAAAGATTTAAAATATGCTTGTTTAGTTTTTAATTGTAGAGAAGTACTACTGGGTTAAACAAGTCTGAACTAGAGCTGTGAAAATTATATATGTTCCTTTTTTTAGATTTTGCACAATATGCACATATATTTTCAGATTATCAAAGTGATAGAATACAAATGTGACCTCATTAACTACAGTTATGGTGAAGCATCACACTGGTCTAACTCAGGGTAAGATGAGCTATGCATTGGGGAAACCACTTCACATATAAAAGCAGCAAAACCCAAACCGGTTGGGTAACAGACTTCATTGTCAGCAGCAAAGAAACCAGTCGGGTTGTCAAGTTTTTTTGTTTCATGTATGAGCTACTTTTGGTTGTCTCAGCTGTGTCTCCAAGCTGCTGTTTTTACCCCTGTGTCCTGCTGAATAAATTAAGATGCCACACCCACTTCTAAATTTCAGCCAGTCAGATTACTTGACCTGGATTGTTGCTAGAAATTCACATACTTAATGGCAAACAGTCCAGATCAGTTGGCTTCTTCAGTTGCTTGGGTCTGGCAGCATTCTTTCATTGAAATGGATCATGAATGATTTTCCACAGTCATTTTCTCCCTTCTACTGATTTGAGAAGGACAGTTGTCAGTTTCTGAAAAAAGAATGTGCACAAATAAAGGACTAAGCCTGCCCAGGATAAGTATGGTTAGTTCAGTTTACGTAGAAAATTCTGCTAAGATAGCAAGCATATTTTACACATTTACACAAAAAATAGTTCCAAGATTCCTGCTTAGTGGATTTATCAAGTATAAATGCTGTTTTGAATTTGCTCTTGACCAATCAACGCCTCTAGATTAGTGTAAGCTTGCTGAGTTGGAATTATACTAGGATATACATCAGTCAGTTTTCTATTAATTTCAGTCGGGTCTGTGATATATTGAGTGAAGCAGTGACAAAGCATGGGTGTATTTATGTGTCTAGTGCTGGTAACAATGGTCCTGCTCTGTCAACCATGGGGACACCTGGAGGTACCACATCAGCTCTTATAGGTAAGACTTTGGAAGAGATAGTATTTGGTGTACCCAATTTACCTTAAGTATTGGGACGGAAATGCTTGATAAAACAGTGCAGACCCAGATCAGATGCTGCAGAGTGCAGCATCTTATCAGGGTTACACTGTTTGCCACTTATCTGTCAGGTTTACGGATCAGTAGGTGGTAAAATGGATTTGTTGAAATATTAGGACCTGTATGGTAAGTTTAGGTGATGGTAGGGAGCATTTATGTGTCTAGTGCTAGTTGCAACAATCCTGCTCTGTCAACCATGGGGACATCCAGAGGCACCACATTAGCTCTTAAATGTAAGACTTTAGAAGAGAAAGTATTTGGCACACTTAATTCACTTTAAGTATTGTGACAGAAAGGGTTGAACAAACAGTGTAGACCCAGATCAGATGCTGCACTATCATTCATTCTGCAGTTTTGTGCCATAGCAAATATGAACAGACTTGGACCCCTGTAACAGAGGTGAAATCATGTGCAAAGGGGGGCAACTTTGGCAGACAGGAAATTGCCTCCCTAATATTGGAAATCTTTCTAAAAAGGGGCTTTTCTTAAAGGCTGTTACAGCCTGCACAGTGGGCAAATTCTTTCCTTTAAGGGTATGAGGGTATTTGCATTTACTCCTGCCCGTGCTTATCTTTTTTATTTCTCCGCAAAAAATATATCATGTGGTTACTCATTTGAAGTGCCTCAGAGATGCTTTTCTAATGAATACCCATACATATATTTCAAACAGAAATAAGAAAAATATCTAAACTGTTTGAATGAAGAAAAAAGCTTCTTAGCTAGCGCAATGTTGAAAGGTTTAAAAGTGAAAAGTTCTGTGTCCTCATATTCATTAGTATTTTATAGGTGTGGGAGCTCATGTGACTCCAGCAATGATGGCAGCTGAATATTCACTACGAGAAAAACTTCCAGCTATGCATTATACCTGGTCTTCAAGAGGACCAACGTAAGTACACAACAGTCTTTTTATAACTTGGCTCAAATTTTATGGTAATAATGGTAAATGATATTTAAGACAAAAAAGTGTAAATAAATATCCGAAGACTATCTGAAGTTGTTATCTGATTTTTTTTTCTTCAGGTTATAATGATAGGCATACATGTCAGTCTAAGTCCCAGATGCCTGTGCAGATGTGCAGTTTGATTTAGGTCTATGTTTGTCACATAGTTTGAAGGTCAGTTTCTACTTGGAATTGCTGAGGTATTCAACAAGGTACCCAATGATGTGTAGATGAATCAGGCTAACTGGTTCATTGCTAAGCACATGAACCGTTTTGTTTTTATACCTTTCAGTGCCCCAGTGAAAATGTTACCATTGTTTTTTCAGCCATGATGGTGCCCTAGGTGTCAGTATTAGTGCCCCAGGAGGGGCCATAGCTTCAGTCCCTAACTGGACCCTTAAAGGATGTCAGCTTATGAATGGGACTAGCATGAGTTCACCTAATGCTTGTGGCTGTATCGGTAATTTACACCACAACCTCTTTATAACACTATTGTTGGGGTCCATAGCATAAACTGTGTTAGTTAAACAGCCGTGTTATATCCAAACAAAAATGTATAGATTATATTGAAAAATGACCATTTATGGTCATTTTTCAATATAATCTATACATTTTTGGGATCCATCTTTGAACTGTGTTATATCCAAAACCGTGTTATAACGAACCATGTTATAAAGAGGTTGTAGTGTGCTACTTTTCTATATAAAGTGCAGAAGATTTACTGCTTATTCACATGTAGGCATTTTCAGCTAACTACTGACTGCAGTGCAACCACTCTACAGCAGTCACCCTTGGTAATACATTAAACTGACTGTTGTTAGGAGGTGGCTTTTGTAGAGAGGAATTCTGGGAAGTGTCAATTATAGGGAGGTGGCTGTTTTAGGGATGTTGTAATCAAGAAGGGTGACAATTCATTATGGTCAATTTACCCTAATATTTGGACTAGCATGGCTGATCAAACAGTGTAGACCAAGTTGCTTCAGAAGAAATATATGGCCAGTTGTACATACATTCAGTCTTGTCAAATGATAATAAAATGTCTGTTTTTGAGGAATATGGAGGCTTTAAGTAAAACCACCCTCATTAAAATTGTCAGTCTTCAGATATACAACATCCAGTGTGAGCCCCATAGAAAGGGCCAAGAAAGGTTTAAAATATATTAATACAATCATAAAATGAGGCACCTGTCAGCCTGTAAAATTTCATCTAGTCTCATATTCTTGAACTGGATCGAAAATGCAATGATTTTTTATCATATCTCTGAATTAATGTTGGCAATATTAATTCAGAGATATGATAAAAATTCATTTCATTTTTGATCCAGGTCAAGAATGAGAGACTAACTGAAATTTTACAGGCTGTCAGGTGCCAGATTTTATGATCATATTAATACCATATATCAATTTATTAAACCGTTTTTGGATATAAAATGTGTATTTTTGATTTTTATGGAGCCTTTAACTTTGAAACTATTAAGGTGAATGGATACACTCCCTAGGGAGAAGCTCTTGTGAAATTATTTTCAACTTCCTTCTGAAAAGAGTTCTACTCTGAAAGGAAAGAATTTGGGAGCATTGCTCCCAAATTCTTTCCTTTTAGAGTAGACCCCATCATTTCTCCCTGACACATCCAGACACCAACACAATATGACAGAACAATTGTTAACAATTACATTAAATTTCAACTCAAACAAAGTGATACTTAAGATGCTGATTTAGGATTGGTAATATTCCTTTTGCACAAAAACATACTTATGAGTATACATTGCTTTTTCATTATCATTGCAGTTCCAAGGAGTATCACAGGACACATTTATGTTTTGATGCAAAAATAAAAAAAGATCCCAAAAAAACTTGAACTCTTTATCTACTCTTGTGCGCTGTAACCCATTTTTACCTGACTATGTATATTTTACAGCTCTAGTATTGTCAGCTATGAAACAATGTAGTATAGAGTATAATCCCTATATGATCAAAAGAGCCCTGGAGAACACAGCCAAACCAGTGGACAGTGTAGAAGTGTTTGCTATGGGGCACGGCTTAGTGCAGGTATGTTAAAACAGCTCACAAATCTCGCACTAAAATTTGTTGGTCTGTAATTACCCATTTATGCTTAGCACCCTTGAAAGGAACATGGGCAAACGGTGTGTGGTCAGGGTCTAAATTGTTTTCATTAAATACTGAAATTTCTCTTTAAAAGTAATAATAATAACAAACCGGAGACCCCTTTACATTAGAGATGGAGTTGTCCAAATCACGAGGTAGAAGAATCCACTAGGCATTAATGAGTTAATTTGTTAAATACATATATGATATTGCCCTGAGAATATAGAACTTTCTGTGCACTTTCATAGTGCATTCAATTAAACTGATATACATGCACCCATTTTCCTCCTCCTCCCCACTCCCTATTACCTACTTTCCAACACTACCATGCCACATACATACATATTGAAAAAACATACAAAATAGTATAGAAAATATCCAGAAATAGCCACAGTCACAGAACAAAGCCTATTGGTGATACCAAGAGGAAGATTAAACATTGGCAGACAGCACATGTTAAAAACATATATATTACATTTTCAGCAGTGATTTACTGAGATTTATCAGTGAATTATAATCTATAATTCACCGAGTGAATTATTTCATTTTGAACGTTTTGACGTCATAATTGCTAGGTGACGTTGCTGACGTTGTTGGTAACAACAATAACAAAAGTTGATGTTTCGCGGAAAATTGATAAAATCATAGAAATTGAACTGCAATTTTCACATCCACTTGGCATTTTTGAAGAAAGACCTGCAACATAAATATAAAAGTATGATTTTCTTGATAAGTTCATGATATTTTTGTGTCTGTATTTCAAGCACATGATGATTTTTGCATTAAAGAGAAAACAAGATGGTGACTGATTTTCAATCTAAACCATGCCTCTTGAAATTCATGCACTGACTGGAACTATTTTGCTAGGAAACAATAATGGCTGAATGTGAAAACTCAAATGTAAAACGGGGACGAAAATGTAATAAACACTTTATTTGGTTGTTTTGGTCGATTACGGAGAAATAATTCACTCATGTTCTAAGGTTTACTTGTAAAAAACTCATTCACTTCGCTCACTCGCTTTTTATGCACAAGCCTTAGAACACTAGTGAATTATTTCTCCGTAATTGATCAAAACAGCCAAATAAACTCTATATATCACAAAAACATGCCTCTATAATTTTAACCCCCATAAACCCCACTTTTATACAGTAAAACTAGGGTTTACAGGGAAATATATTTTTTTTCTGAATTTTGCTCGAAAACATCGATTGAGGGTACTTGTTAGAACCGCCTCACCGAGGTGGTTCTAACGAGTACCCACAATCTATGTTTTGAGCAGAAATATGAAAAAATATCAGTTTTTTGTCTGAAATTTTTTAGTTTTTGTAGAGGTGAAACATAGCAACAGATAAGGCGCTTTTTTCATCCGAAAAATGCTGATATCTTTCTTATTTCTCCACAAAAACATATGTTGTGGGTACTCATTAGAAGCGCCTCGGTGAGGTGCTTCTAATGAGTACCCGCAACATATGTTTTCGTGGAGAAATAAGAAAAATATTATATGGATACCCCCTCTTATCTGTAGCTATGTGAAATTTTCTATATATTTGAATAGGCGTGTTTTCGTAATGAAAAGTAAAGCAACCAGTTCCCTCTTTCCCAACAATGTCGTCACTATGTCAGACAGGACCCTCTGGAAAAATTGAAAGAAGGCTTATTATAACTCACTAGGTCTTGTCTGCTATTTTCATATGGTACTTTGTTTGGCTTTAACAATGCTAATAGTTCCAATTAAAGTGATTATTGAGGTGATAATTAACCCTAGCCCTGCTGAACCTGGATGTACCCTGCCTTTGCAAACAGTGTAGATCCAGATCAGTTGGCTTCTGAAAAAGCCAACTGATCTGGATCTGCACTGTTTTCCATTAAGTATGTGAATTTATAGCAACAATCCAGATCAAGAAATCTGATTGGCTGAAAATTAGAAGTGAGTGTGGCATCTTAATTCATTCAGCAGGACAAGGGTTAAGGATAATTTTTTATTTCTTTTTGCACCAAAACATCTTATACTACATATTAGAATTGCCTATGTGAGGTGATTCAATGAGCTCATCAAAATGCAAAAAAAATCTCTTCTGAATACTTCATTACTGTGACCCAGATAAGGTGCATTGTTCAAACGAAAAGTACTGATGTTTTTTCTTATTTCTCCGAGGCTCTTCTAATGAGTACCCACAACATACATTTTTGTGGACAAATAAAAAAAAATATTAATCTGGATACCCCTCTTATTTGGAGCTTCGAATCTTAAAGCTTATTGGTATTTCTTGTAGGTAGAAAAATGTTATGAATACCTTCTTGCTCATCACGCTTCTCAGGAGTGTAAAACCGACTTCACCATCACTTGTCCCGGTGGTATGAGAGGAATTTATCTCAGGGAACCAGCCAGGCTGGAGAAACCATCAGAAGTGGCTGTCACTGTGGAACCAGTCCATTTTGAGAATGATATTAGTAAGATAATATTGACTGACATTAAAGTACAGTCGACTCTCGTTATCTCGAATTGCAAGGGACTCACTGAAACACTTCGAGATATCCGTACCTCGACATATCAGAGTTGAGAGAGTGAGGAAAACAATCAATTGAACAACCACATTTAACAAATGAATATGTAATTTGACTCCTGAAGTTAGAAATATATATATAAAATAATGTGGAAAAGAGGAGAAATTGCTCCTTAGAAGCAATTTCTCCTCTTTTCCACATTATTTTGTTACCTGTTGTCATAGTTTCATGTTAAAACAGGGACCAGATTTTCACTTCGAGATAAGCGGTTATTCGAAATAAGCAAGTTCGAGATAACGAGGTTCGACTGTATTTGATTTTTTAAATGCTGGGTAAAGATGTCAGTTTATAAAGGTTTTTAAATTTCAAATACTTCATTCCTCATTGTTTTGTATGAATTTTATGTTATGTGTTTGTTTTACAAGTAGTTGGTGGAAAGGCAAACTCTGTAGGTCCCTAATCAGACTATTAAACCAGGTCCCTGCTTAAGACAAATAATGTAAACCCCTGGTCTGGGCCTGCAGTTTACACATTCCAATTTGTCTGAAAAAAAATGATGGAAAAAAATTTTAGGATAGGTACAGTATACTTTTACTCTGACTTAATCTTTAACTTGCTGGACTTAAATATATATTTATTTCGTATTTTCACCAAAAGTAAAGCTTGATATTTCATTCATACTGTTTCCAAAAGGAGAGAAAAGTGTCACTGAAATTGAATGGTAGGGTCACAATGCTGATTCTAACATTTTAACGTAATAGCTCACAGAACTCTAGATAAGAGAGGGGGCGGTGACAGTGAAATGAGTTGAACGTCAGAAAACATACCTTTGGACACATGTTCCCTGCACAGATTCAGATCTGTCTGAATGCACGAGCAGATCAGAATCTTCACTGTGCACATTTTGGATAGCCAAGGATTCAAAGTTTCTTCGTGTGGACAAGGAAGACTGTTCAGGCTACCTAGATGCGCTGGCTGATTTGAGTGTCATTAGGCGCACATGTAAGAAGGTACATTTCTGCTCCTTGCAGCTCAGATGTCCACTTATTTCTGCACAAAAAACACTGAGGTACTTCTAATGAATACCCATAACATGTTTCCATGGAGAAATAATAAGAATGGTAATAGATTTTGTCCAAAAAAAAAAATTACGAAAAAAAAAAAAAAACTTACTAAAGCTCTGTAGCTGCTGTGTATTGAGAATAAAAGTCTAAAAGGTTGCCTTTGGAAGCAAAGAACAAACCAAAGGAACAAAAAGAAGAGACTCGGTTTTATTGTCTTCATATACAACAATGTCGTTTGTGAGGCTGCATACCTCCCCACTGCCCCTAGCATTGTCTTTACCCTTAAAGCGCCAATCACAGCTGCAGCAGACGACAATTTTAAATAATTTTTTTTTTTTTTTTAGTTATTTTTCTTACAAAATAAGTCTTTACATTTCATGTGTATCATCTGCTTGGCAGACGCGATTCACATGAAATTTCAAGGCTTATTTTCTAAGAAAAAACAAAAATGTTTAGAATGTCGTCTGCTACAAATTTTGCTTGGGGCTTTAAGGGTTAAATGGTTATCGATTTTCAAAGTAACCAGAATGGGCTCAATGATAGCAGAAGAAATGAACATATAATATGCACTATGATAATACTATTTCAGAGAAAGAAGAGAAAATAGCATTTAAAATGCAGCTGAATCTTGTCTGTGATGCTTCCTATGTACAGTGTCCCTCCCATCTAGAACTAATGAATTCATCTAGGTCTATATCAGTGAAGGTTGATCCTAGGGGCCTACCAGCAGGAGTACATTTTACCCAGGTAGGTATAGTCTTAGGAGTACATTTTACCCAAATAGGCAGTGAAATATGTAGTCTCTAGTACATTGTACCTAGGTAGGTATAGTCTCAGTAGGAGCATATCTTACCCAGGTAGGTATAGCCTCAATAGGTACACATTTTATCCAGGTAGGTATAGTCTCAGTAGGAGCACATTTTACCCAGGTTGGTATAGTCTCAGTAGAAGCATATTTTACTCAGGTAGGTATAGTCTCAGTAGGAGCACATTTTACCAAGGTTGGTTTTGTCTCAGTAGGAGCACATTTTACCCAGGATGTTATAGTCATAGTCTTGGTAGGAGCACATTTTACCCAGGTTGGTATAGTCTCAATGACATTTTACCCGAAGTATTCCAGACAGATAGGCCTAAGAAACAGTGTAGGTTCAGATCAGATGCCAAATAATGTGGAATCTAATCTGGGTCTGCACTGTTGGCCACTCGTCTAGCAGTTTTTAGACACATAAATAAGTAGTAAAATATTCCTGTTCAAATTTAGGACAAATATGAAAGAAATGTCTGAATATTTAGGGTAAATATGATACAATCAAATGTCTTAAAGGACCATCCAAGGGTGACCAGAAATGTGGTATTTTAAGACAGTCATCTTAACCCATTGTAGTCTGGAGACCCCTAAAAGGTTAATTGGCAAACAGTGCAGACCCAATCAGACACAGTAGAATGCAGCACCTGATCAGGATCTCTACTGTTTGCAAATAATAGTTTAGCCATTTTTCTTTAGGAATAGCTAAATCACATAGCCTGACATACCTAAAATGGAAATTAGACCCTTCAAATATATAGTGTGGGGGAGTTTATTCAGTCTATAATGGGTTTAGGGGATTGGATAAAGTTTCAGGGGAAATAACTGTCAAAACAGTTTTTTTTTCACCCTCTTTGAAAGGGGTCTACTTTAAAAGGAAGAAATTTGCTTACTTTGAAGCCCCTTCTGAAAAATGAGTACCCACAACATGTTAACATGGACACTGCTCTTACCTACAGCTATGGCTCATATATGGAGACTACGAGTTGCTGGCTTCATGCGAAAATCTGTATATCAGAGTATTTAAAAATTTTGTTCAGTTTTTGCAAAAAATTCAGATCTGGCATTAACAGGTTTTGCTCTGCCCTTGAATACGTACATCAGTGGAATTGTTAAAGAGGAGTATTTGGTGATAATCATGGGATAATTTTCTCCAGTTCTCCATAAAAACATATATTGTGGTGCTTGTAATAAGTACCCACAACATATGTTTTTTTATGCAGAAATAAGAAAAATTATCCCAGAATTATCACCAAATACTCCTCCTTAACCTTTCCTCTGATACATGTATCTAGACAGATGGGCATGAAACTGCTTGAGGGAATATGAAACATTTTCTGGTAGCTGGGAGGGTATTGGTTTGTCTGGATGTTTTCTTTGTAAAATGCAATTATTTGCATGATGCAATTTAAAATATTCCTTATTTATTCAGGTTTGTGCATTTGATGTGAAGTGTGTAGAAAAGGGTCCTGTGTTTAGAATTCCCATTACAGTTGTCATTCCTGAAAGGTAAGTGTTTTAATGACACTCCCACATATGTAGTTTCTTAACGTTTTCCACACAACATCAGATTTCTGCTTGTCTCTTTGTCTGTTAATTTTTGCATAAAAAAATTGTTATTTATTCCTTTGCTTATATATTTATAATAAAATCTGTAAAGGTTGCCCTTAGAAATAAAGAGGTGTACATTACGAAAACACACCTATTCAAATATGTAGAAAATTTCACCTCCAAAAACTGAAAATTTTCAGATAAAAAATTCTGATATTTTTCATATTTCTGTTCAAAACATAGATTGTGGGTACTCATTAGAACCACCTCACCGAGGATGTTCTAACAAGTACCCACAATCTATGTTTTGAGCAGAAATAAGAAAAATAATGCATACCCCTGTAAACCCCAGTTTTACTGTATAAAAGTGGGGTTTAAGGGGGTCAAAATTATATAGGCATGTATTCGTGATGGAAGAACGAAACTCAGAATCTACATATAGGTTTTATTGAGACTTTTCAAATGACAGAGTAGTTTGCAAAGCTGCATGCATACTCTAGCACACTCTGGCTTAAGCGGAACTCCATTTTTGAAGATAACAAAAAATAGCCCCAATATGAGAAAGGAGACAAATATTACTACAGTGGAACTACATTGGCTCGAACAACTCGGAGAACACTGAAATGTGTTCGAGATATGGGTAGTTTGAGCCACTGAGGTTTAATTATTGCACCAGGTCAGGAAGCAAATAAGGATAACTAAATGACCCCTTTTTGATTTTCTGCACAATAATAGTATGTTGAGTGTACTCATTAGAATTGCCTTGATGAGGCCATTCTAATGAGTACACACAGTTAACAATTTCATGGTAAAATAAGAAAATTTCCCTAAATATTTGTTTTCTTGAGCTATTGGAAGAATTTTTTAGGGATTCAAAGATGAGTTCGAATTAGCTATCAGGGATTTTTCTGGGCTGCGCCCTGTGCTAAATCGTGTATCACACTAGCCAAAGGCGCAAAGAAAAATATGTATTGTGCCGAAATGGGGCGCTGAAGTTCCAAAAAGTGCATCAGAAGTTGTTATAATGTGTGTTATTAAAATGCGTTACCAATTGCACAAGCAAATTCTGCGTGAATGCGCGCGTAATCACCGTATCATAAGCGCAATATATTTTTATGGCAGTGAATAAAGCGTTTCTGTGATATCACCTAGCGTGCTTTATTATTGCATGTAATCATAAGGTGAAGTTTCTTAATCATCCGGAACAACCCAATCCCCGTACGGCCAGACATTGATCTATAAAAAATATATTTTTATTTACAAAACCGAAGCGTTTTATCTTGATTACACCCCTCCTTATTTCTAGTAAGAGTCCTTTTCATGAAACAAAAAATCGCAGAAAGTAGTCCTTTTTCGCTATTTAAAGTAACCGATCGAGTACAACTATTGTCCTGTTTGTGCTTTGCAATAAAATTGATACCGTCGCTATTTCCACCATAAAACAAACATGCCTGGGAACATGGGGAAAAAGAAATGGAATGACGATAATCATAAACAGACCAAACTGTCCGGCTGGGTGTTGCAGCCCTCATCCAGCAATTCTGTACAGAATGATACTGCCTTGCTGGAATCATCTGAATTGTCGGATGACGACGCCACCGTTATTGACGAAACTGGTCTCACTGTTTTCTCAGTTTGATTTCAGCTCCCTTGATAAATGAGCAGATGGCTTACATGGTGAGCTAAGCTTAGCAAGGCTCTGTCGTCCACACTTTCTCTAAGGCCAGTATTTTCTGAATAACTGAGGATAAACATTATGTAAATTTTCAGCATTTTTTTTTTTTTTTTTTTTGTTTCTGAAGGAGAAAAGCAAGTTTATTATTATGAAACAAAACCCTCCAGGAGATGCTATCTGAGCACATAAAAAAAGCTTAAAATCAGTTTCCGCTGGGGGGTGGGGGGGGGGACTGAGGCATTGTCCCTGGACCCCACTATAGCCCCCAGACCCCCAGCTTGTTAAGGGCCCCTGGAATTTTTGGGGCCCATCCACCAAAAATTCCCGGTAAATCCCTGAGCCATCAGTGTTCGAGCTATTGAGGTTCAACTATATGTCATAGTTATTTCAAGGTGCATCCATTTCAGTTAAATTCCATGCCAGACAGAATAATCTTTTAGCTGGATTAAACTTATCATTTACAGTCAACACTGATGGCCTCAGGTTCTGTTGAATGTGATCAGGAGGTTGTGGGCTTGACACCTACGAGTTCGCAAACATTCTTTCTTGGAGATTTGATTATGACATATTTTCAAAGGTCGTAATCTCCCTTCCACTGATTTAAGAAGGACAGTTGTCAGTTTCTGGTGTAACAATGCAGAATACTGGCTAACCACTTAGAGGACTGGGCTGTAAAACCTAATACAAACAAAATACAGTCGACTCTCGTTATCTCTGCTTTGCTTATCTTGAATAACAGCTTCTCTTGAAGTGAAAATCTGGTCTCTGCTGTAACATGGAAATCTAACAATATGTTACAAAATATTGTGGAAAAGAAGAGAAATTTCTCCTCTTTTCCACAATATTTCAATATATCTGACTTCAGGAGTCAGTTTACATATTCATTAGTTAAATATGGTTGTTCAATTTATTTTTTCCTCAATTCTGCAAATCTGATATGTCGAGGTATGGATATCTCAAAGTATTTCGGACTTTGCGATAACAAGGGTCGACTGTATTTTAATTCTTTATTTCAGGATTTCAGATACCGTGCAATATGAAAAATGTTACAAAGAAATGACCTTCAGGCCCGGTCAGATTAGAAGACATTTTATACATGTACCAGAGGGTGCTTCCTTAGCAGGTTTGTACTATAATGTCTTTGAGATGTTTTGTTTATCCTGAATTTTTGGACCAACAGTCCAGAGCAAACAGTGCAGACCCACAGACAGGTCTGAGCAAACAGTGTAGACCCAGATCAGATGCTGCAGAATGCAGCATCTGATCAGGGTCTTCACTGTTTGTCACTCATCAAGTAGTTTTTAGACACATTATCAGGTAGTAAAATAAATTCATTAAAATTTTAGATGTATGTTGTGGATATTTATTGGAATTGCTTTTGCGATGCAATTTAAGAGAGTACTCACTGCATATGTTTTTCTGAGAAATAAGAAAACTATAAATACAGTAAAACCTAAATGGCTCAAATGTCTTTGGGACCATGGAAATTTATTTGAGACATGGATAGTTTGAGTCACTGAGGATTAATCATGGTGCCAGGTCAGGAAGCAAATGGTGATAATTTAGGACAATAATGACCTTCTGTACAATAAATGGTATGTTGAGTTTACTCAGAATTGCCTCATACACACAACATACTAATTCATAACAAAATAAAGACATTTCCCTACTTTGTTCTCTAGAGCTATCAGAAAAATTTCATAGGGACTCAAAAACGAAGTTGAATCATCCAAGGTAAATGAGCTATCGAGTCATAGAGGTTTTACTGTACTTCTTCAAAGTCCTTTGAAAAGAGCGACATGTAAAAGGATGTAGAATACGAGCATTTGCTCACACCCATCTGTCTGAAAACTTAGGCTAAATATGGTACCTTTGCAAAGTAGAAGGCCATTTTCTTGTTTTCTGTATTTTTTGCAAGTTGTTTTTGATGCCCCCACCATGAAGTGGAGAAGGGCATAAGGGCAAATAGTTTTACCCTCCGTATATGTCCATGTGCCCATCTATCCGTCTGTGTGTCTGTCTGTCACACTTTAGTACTGTTCGTGTCTGCAACTCCTAGAGTTTTCAAGGTTATGGTTTGAAACTTACACCATAGTAAGGATATAGACTGAACATGTGCATAAAGGTCACAGAACTCGAATCGAATTATTATTGGTAGAGTTACTTACCCTTGAGCTACTTAAATAGAAATTTTGTCTTATACACATGGCATAGTGGGGTTCATGTCTTTGCAACTTCTACAGTTTTCAAGATAATGATTTGAAACTTGCAGCAAAGTAAGAATATATGTAGGGAATGTGCTTAAAGGTCACAGAACTCAGATCAAATTCTTATTGCTAGAATAACATACTCTTAATTTACTTAGAATTTTTTTGCCGGCCTCGGTGGCTCCGTTGGATGCGCCCTCCGACTGGAGACCATGAGGTCGCGGGTTCAACCCCTGCCGAGGTCGGCAACATTCTTTCGTGTAGATTGATCATGAAATATTTTCTATGGTCATTCTCTCCCTTCCGCTGATTCAAGAAGGGCAGTTGTCAGTTTCTGGCGAAAGAATGTGCACAATACTGGTTAACCATTTAGAGGACTAAGCCTGCCCAGTAAACGTGTGGTTAGGTAAAGTGACTGTGCTCGACATGACCCCATTGGGTTGACTGGGCCGTAAAACTTCAACAGAAACAAATACTTAGAATTTTTGTCTTAAAAGCCAAACTTGCAGTAGCAAGGGCATTCATCCCCTCTAGGGATCATCTAGTTTTGTTTTCTTTTCATTGGGAACTGCAAATTTGAATACAGGAACCTGAGAAAAAAATGTGCATTAGACCATAGATATGTGTGTTTTAATACATGCCTTTTATATTCCAGTATTACGGCTTGCCTCTAAAGATACGGAGAAGCATTGCCGAATTTTGATACATGCTTTACAAGTAGTGAAACAGTACCAGTACAAGAAATTTGAATTTGAGAAGTTTGTTACAATCAGTGACCTAGGAGATACCGTACAGGCTTTTCCTGTTTTAGTAAGTAGCTTGCTACCGTACTCCGCGTAATTACAGTGAACCTTTGTTACAATGACGGCATTTGTTCCCAAAGATATTGCCATTAAAATGAATTTGCTGTTGTACAGAATCCTTACTGAGCAGAATGATATGCAACAAATGCCATGTTAATTTGTTATTTCTTCATAGAATGTATGTTTTGTATATTTGTTAGAATCAAGTCAGTGAGATGTTTCTTACAAATATCCAAAACACATGTTTCTCGAAGTATTGAATAACAATGTTCCTGCATAATTTCTGATAAACTGTCACCTCTTGAGAGAGGCTTTGCATGCTAGTCAAATTTTCATTATAACACATTTTGTTGTATCAAGCATTGGTATAATGAGGGTTACCTGTACCGCTCATGTATCCCTACACATATAAGTGCACAGTGAAGCTACTTCCAAATCTTTAAATTAGTCTGTGTATTTTATCATCTTTATACAATCGTATGTTGTGGGTACTCATTTGAATTGCCTCGACAAGTTGAGGCAATTCAAATGAGTACCCACAACATATTATTTTGTAAAGAAAATCAGAAGGAATATTGCACGAGTAGCATTAAATACACTCCTCATTTAGTCCTCTGCTGATCTTTCTTTAAAGTGTGTCTTTATTAGGTAGTTTCCTATAATTAGGTACGCACACAATGTTGTACTTAATCTGCTTTCATGGGGTGGTTGAGTGAGGCAAAGGTGTTGTGTATCTTACGTAACTGGGGCATCCAATGATACTGGCTTACAGTTGGGCAAGGCCTGCTATCCTTGTAGCAGGTTAGGGTAGAGGGAAAATGTTTTTGTTTCTTATGTTTCTTCACTTTCATTTCTGTTCCTCTTTCTTCCCAGTCCCCCTCTTTCATCTCCTCTACTATCTCTTCTATCTCTTTACTCCCTTTCTCTGGGAGATGACACGAAATGACCCACAAAGGTTGACGTGTTGTTAAACCCCAACACAATCAATCAAATATTCTGCTTTCAACATCATTCATAAAGTTGTTTTTTGCGTGGCACATATTTCAGAAGAAGTAAATTTGCACAGTTTTGCCATGATTTAATGCAAAACCGTTTGTTGTAACTACCAATGCATCAAGTTTTATTCTATCAAGTGTTTTTTTTTTTTAAAAAAACTAGAAAATTTCCATTTTTTTCATTGTAAAAGTGGCTGCAAAATATGCAAAAATCAATAGGGTAGGCAGTTTGGGTGTACATTTTTCAACAAGTTCCACTTGTTTGAAATTTCTGAAAGTTTCACAGTGTTGTTATTTACCACCTGTTGATGAGTCTAAATATTGGATGGGTGGCAAATATTTCTGTGGCATCTGATCTGGATCTGAATTTAAGGAAAAGTAAGATTAATACCCTAACTAATTTCATCTTATTTGATTTTCAGGATAATAGTACATTAGAGCTGTGTATAGCGAAGTGGTGGGCTAACATTGGAGATGTGATGCTTAGTTATAGTATAACATTCCATGGTATGCAAGTTAAAGGTGCTCCCATTTCAGTGGTTAGTATCTTTCTGCTCTTTCTACTCCTAAAATATTTTCTTTTTGTTTTTACCCGTATGTATAGTCGACTCTGGTTATCTCGACTTTCTTATCTCGAATAACCGCTTATCTCGAAGTGAAATTTTGGTCCCTGTTTTATCTTATCTCGAAGAAATTCTGGTCCCTGTTTTAACATGGAAATTTAACAACAGGTAACAAAATATTGTGGAAATGAGGAGAAATTGCTCTCTATCTTCAGGAGTCAAATTACATATTCATTCGTGAAATGTGGTTATTCGATTTATTTTTTTTTCCTTATTTTCGCAAATCTGATATGTCAAGGAACCGATATCTCGAAGTATTTCAGAGAATTCCCTTGACTTTGAGACAATGAGGGTCGACTATAATTAGGATTTTTGCTCTTCTGTAATTTAACCCTGGTTCTTCTGAACCTAGATTTGCCCTGCCTTTGCAAACAGTGTAGATTCAGATCAGTTGGCTTCTCCAACTGATCTGGATCTGCACTGTTTGTCATTAAGTAGGTGAATTTTTATCAACAATCTAGATCAAGTGATCTGATTGGCTGAAAATTTGAAGTGAGCATGGCCTCTTAATTTATTCATCTGGGCCCAGTTGTTCAAAGTGTCGTTAGCTTAACGAGCTCGTTAAGGGTCATTTCGTTAACTGTTTTAGCAGATTCAATATACAATATTCTGATATTTTTTGCTGAAAAAATGTGAGTAGCTTTTGCACTGCAAAAGCTACTCACATTTTTTCAGCAAAAAATTTCAGCATATATGTGTATCACTTGATGTAAATTTTAAGGGATCGTTAACTAACGATGTCGTTAGCTTTGAACAACTGGGCCCTGTATATATAACTTATTTATCTTTTACCACTGTCTGGGCAAATTCAGCAGATGACAAATTGATGATATTTCTTTTTTGTAATTTTTCTCAGAAAACAGAATTTGGCATTTCATGCAAATTGTCTCCATTTGTCAAATCCTTTTTTCCTTTGTCTCCAAAGGAGACAATTTGTATGAAGTGTCAGATCCTATTTTCTAGGAAAAATAAGAAAAATATTTCAAAATGTTGTCTGCTGAAATTTTTATCCAGCATGCAAAGTGTTAATTAAACCATGTGTTTATACATGTGATATGTATAAGCCGCAATGTTTGAACATGTACCTTTGGACATGTGCGCCTGATGAAGACTTAGATCAGCCTGTGCATTCATGCAGTTTGATCGAAGTCTTTGCTGGGCACTTTTTAGATAGCCAAAGATCCTGTTTTTCTCCAGGCAGATAAGGAAGTGTTTGATAAACTGAACAGATATTCAAGCTGATCTGAGTCTTCACTTCCCACACGTCAGAAGATAAGCTGACCTTGGTGGCTGTCAAATGCTTGTCCAATTTTTGATCAGGCGGTCATGGGTTTGGTCCCCGCTTGGTGTGGCAACATTCTTTCGGGGAGTTTGATCTTGAAATATTTTCTACGGTCATTCTCTCCTTTTAGATTGAAGGAGGGCATTTGTCAGTTGTTGGCGAAAGAAAGTGCACAAATACTGGTTAACCGCTTAGGGAACTAAACCTGCCCATTAAAAGTGTGGTTAGGTAAACTGACTGGCACAACATGACCCAAATATGTTGACTGGGCCATAAAACCTCAACTCAATCAATCAAGTCAGAAGATACATTTTCCCATATCGTGATGTAATGTTTTAATTTACAGTCGAATCTCAATGGCTCGAACATCTTTGGGACCATGGAAATTTGTTCGACATGGGTAGTTCGAGCCGCTGAGGGTTAATCATGGCACCAGTTCAGGAAGCAAGTAGCGATAATTTAGGGAAATCTTTTCGATTTTCTACACAATGATTGTATGTTGAGTGTACTCATTAGAATTGCCTTGATGAGGCAATTCTAAAGAGTACACACAACATACAATTCCATGATTAAATAAAAAAAATCCGTAAGTATTTGTTTTCTTGAGCTATTGGAAGAATTGTGTAGGGACTGAAAAAAAGAGTTCGAATCATCCATGGTAAACGAGCCATCCGTGTTCGAGCCGTTGAGGTTACACTGAATATATTTTTCAGCATGGTGGTGATGGTGTATGTCGGTTTGATCTAAGATCAGTTCTCAAAGCTGAAGAAATACAGCCAGCTGTCTCTCTTAAAACTTTAGTTCAACCTCTCAGGTAAACATGGTATAATCGTTTATTTAATGTGTCATATTTACCCTAAATATTGGGGCACCTTAACTCCTTACCATACTTGTATTAAAATTTGAACAAGTCTGTTGTTCTACCTGTTGAGTAGCAAACAGTGTATACCCAATCAGATGCCACTTTTTGTAGAATCTGATCTGGGTCTGCTCTTTTTGCTCAAACATGTCTGTCCAAGTACATCAGATTATTACAGCAGATACTTTAGCAGTCTAGTTCAGTTTGTAAAGTAACTTTTTTTCATGATTATATTTTTGTAGGTTCATGAATGACACCATATTTACTTTAAGCATGTGGAGGGACAACTTGAGCCTTCATTGTAGATCCAGATCAGATGCTGCAGAACATGGCATCTGATCTGGGTCTGCACTATGTCATTCATCCAGCTAATTGTATGACACATAAACAAAGAGTAAAATACCATAATAACCCTAAATATTGGGACAGATGGGCCTTTGCAAATAGTGTAGACCCTGTGGCATCTGATCAAGGTCTAGGCTGTTTGCCATACGTAAAGCAATATTTTAGACACATCAACAGGTAGTAATATAGAGTATTTCAAAATTTAGGAGAATTATGGTAAGTAGATATCAAAGCTGTCCCAGTAATTATGGTAAATATTAGAGACCTGAAATATAAAAGGTATGATAGGAGAGTTAAGGGTCACAGTATTTAGAGTAAATGAGTGAATAGTAGTACATCTGCACTTTCACAAACAGATGTTGTTTTCAGGACCCAGTTGTTCAAAATATTGTAAGCTTAATAAGCTTGTTAATGACAAACTCATTAACTGTTGTAGTTAAGGTATTTTCAGATACATTGATATTTTTGCTGCAAAAATGTGAGTAGCTTTTGCAATGCAAAAGCTACTCACATTTTTTCAACAAAAAATATCAACGTATTTGCCATTTTTCAAGATGGAAAATTTAACGTCATGTTAGGTAACAACTTCAAGTTTTGAACAACTGGGCCCAGGTTGCCATCAATCCATTACTCTTGGACTCTTGGTTAAAGTAGTGTTTTATAACATTGCTTAGTTATATGTCCAATTTTCCTGGGTGATTGCTGACCAGGAAGTCTATTTGACAAAGAAATGAATTTGCAGGGTGTAGCTGAGACTGTTATGAAAGTACAAATAGAGCTTTACAAGTCACCAGGGCCCAGTTGTTCAAAGCATTGTTAGCTTAACAAACTCGTTAGTGGTCAAAATTTTAACTGTTCTAGTAAGTACAATACCAAATTCACAGGTGTTTTTGCTGAAAAAATGTGAGTAGCTTTTTGCTGAAAAAATGTGAGTAGCTTTTTGCTGAAAAAATGTGAGTAGCTTTTGCAAATGCAAAAGCTACTCACATTTTTCCAGCAAAAATATGAGCATATATGCCATATTTAGTGATCAAAGTTTTAACGATACCTTAACTAATGACATCGTTAGTTTTGAACAACTGGGCCCAGGGCATTTGGCATTGATTAAAATTTTTTTCTTTAAAGTTTTTGAAAGGCTGTAATATATCTCCTGAATCCCTGGATGTAAGAAGTTCATACTTGCCCTGATGTTTGATGCTGGTCTGAAGTTTCACGCTGTACCATTCCAACCCACATGTGTGATGTTCCAGACTTAGAAAATATTATGTAAAAAGTTTTTAGAGGCAAAGCAAGGTATACTGTCCTGCAACAGCTCCTATATTATTATAGAACAAGTATTTTGAGTTTATATTAACCCTTGTCATGCTGAATAAATTATGGTGCCCCACCCATTTCTAATTATCAGCCAATCAGATTACATAATCCATATATTTGATATAAATTCACATACTGAATAACAAACAGTGCAGATCTGGATCTGCACTCTTTGTGAAGGCAGGGTATATCCGGGTTCAGCAGGACAAGGGTTAAGATTGTTAGCAAGAATATCTCTTAATATGACTCTTAAATAAAACCCAGCCTACAGTACAGTCATCCTTTTTTATTGCTGAATATTCCAGACCAAGTGAGTCCAAGATGAGATGTTTGGCAGGACCCAGAGATCTCTTACCAGAAGGAAGACAGATATATGCTATTGAATTGTCGTACAACTTCCACGTAGTAAGTACTGTAAATACCTTATTAAAGGGGACTGAAAACACTTGGTGATTTCCTGTTTGCTTCCGTGCATGTCAGTCCCTTTCTGAAAAGGAGTGTATCGTATAAGAAAAGAATTTACTCCCAGTGCTTTATTCAGTTTGCAGAGGAAGAAATGAGGGGGATATCTGAGTAAAATACCCAAATATTTTTTATCAAATACACAATTTTAAAAATTGTGAGAGTACCCTATTATTTCCAAATTCAGGGGTAAAAATTAACTGCTTCAAGGCCAGAAAGGCACAGGATCGCTATTTAAATACTACATAAAAGGTATCTTTATACTTCGTATGACATAAGTACAGTCCTAATATTAGATTGGATATTATGAAAGACCATTTTTTAATGCCAATTACAGGCATTTTAGTACCCTTTCTTTCCGTTTTCTAAGTTTTGCCCAATTAATTCTAATTTTGGTGGTATCTTTACTCAAATCCAAAAATGAAAATTTTACCCAATTCATTTTAAAATTTTGAGGGGTAAATACCCCAAAAATTATCTGTTGCTCTGAGTTTGTGAGTGATTTGCTAGCATTTACACATTAACCCTTGTCCTGCTGAATAAATTAAGAAGCCACACCCTTTTCAAATTTTCAGCCAATCAGATTACTTGATCCAGAATGTTAATATAAATTCATATACTGAATGGCAAACAGTTTAGATCCAGATCAGTTGGCTTCTTCAGAAGCCAACTGATCTGGATCTACACTGTTTGCAAATGCAGGGTATATCTGGGTTCAGCAGGACAAGGGTTAATAAAATCCTGAAGAAAAAAAAAAAAAAAAAGTGAAATTTTGGTCCTATATCAAATGCCTGTTTATGCTTGAAGTAACTTATTTCTATTTTTGCTTCTTATTCTTTTCAGAGCAAAGCAATTGAAGTGACCCCAGACTGTTCATTACTCAGTGATTTATTGTACGAGTCGGAATACGAAAGCCAGCTCTGGATGTTGTTTGACAGTAATAAACAGCTCCTGTGTACGGGAGATGCCTATCCACATCAGGTTAAAAAACATGTACAGTATACAGATTCATTGCCTGTCTTGCTTCTCTTCTCTTTTAACTATTTATTAACCCATTAATGCCTGATGGACTCTTCTATCATGCTTTTTGCATAGATCCATTTCCAGTTTAACCTTTACCTTCCTCTAGGCTAATTCAGCAGACGACAAATTGATATGTATATTTTTTTTCATTTTTCTCAGAAAATAGGGTATGACTTTTCATGCAAATTGTTTCCCAAGGAGACAATTTGCTTGAAATGTCAAACCCTATTTTCTGAGAAAAATAAGAAAAATATTTGAAAATGTTGTCTGCTTAAATTTTGTCTTGGAATGCAAACCATTTAGGGGAATCTAGTATATATATAATTTTTTTAATTTCTTTCATGGAAATTTTTATTCTTAATGCAAACTGTATAGACCCTATCAGATCAGATGCCACATTCTGTGGCATCTCACCTGGGTCTACACTATTTGCCTAGATTTCATTTTGGGAATGTTAGGCATAAATGGGTTATCTAATTGTTGCTGTAATAGATTTGTTTTTGCTGGGAAAATTGAAGTGTGCAAGGATGATACCAAGCAAATAGTTGCAGCCTAGATCAGTCCTGCATCTGGGTAGTCTGATCAGGGCTTCTGCTGTCTCTTAATTCTGTGAAAATTATTGGTGCAGAGCAAAGACCCTGATGAGACAGCATCTTTATTGCTCAAACAATCTGTGTATCTGCACAATTTGATTTTGGTTTTCAGTACGAGGGCAAGTCGATAAGTAACCAGCCTATCCCATTTTCAATTGACTGAGACACCTAAGATTTTCAGGCCTTGTTTCAATACATGTTTTAGGCCTGAGGGCAAAATTGCACCCTTATCATATTATTCACTCATAAGGTATTGAATGTCAAACATGGCTAGCGATGCAAAAGTAAGCTTTTCGTCAAAAGTTGAGTACTGTGCTGTAATTCGGCACTTGTATTTGAAAGCGAAAACAGGTCAGGAAATACATTGCGAGTAGACCAATGTTTATTGGTCTTCTGCACCATCGTATGCACAAGTTAAATTCTAGGTTGGGGAATTCAAACGCAGTAGAACATCTTTAGAAGACGAAACCAGGTCTGAATGCCCATCAGATGCCACCGATGAAGAAATGTGTAACAAAGTACGGGATCTGGTATACTCTGATAGGCGAATTAAGGTGGAAGAAATAGCGAATTCATTACACATTTCACATGGTAGCGTTTCAACAACTTTACATGATCGCTTGGGTATACACAAGCTAACAGCCCGTTGGGTCCCAAAATCCCTTAGCGACGAGCAAATGGCAACCAGAGCATCAGTATACAGCACATTGTTGAAGCGGTTTAGGTCAAAGGAAGATGATTTCCTTTCACATCTGGTGACTGTAGATGAGACCTGGGTTCATTATTATGAGCCAGAGAATAAAGCTCAAAGTCGCCAGAGTGTAGGGCCGGGGTCTCCGAGGCCAAAGAAGTTCAAAACGCAACCTTCTGCTGGCAAGGTGATGGCAACTGTATTTTGGGATGCACAAGGCGTTATTATGTTGGACTTTCTAACAAAGAAAAGTACAATAACAGTTGCGTATTATGCAGATTTGCTCGACCAACTGAGAACTGTGATCCGTGAAAAACGCCAAGGTAAACTCTCCAAAGGGATTCTGCTCCAACAGGACAATGCGAGAGTCCACACTTGCAAAATTGCAATGGTTGCTGTTGAGTGGAATGGGTACAAGCTAATACCGCACCCCGCCTATTCTCCGGACTTAGCTCTTAGTGACTATTTCCTATTCCCAAACTTGAAAAAGGATATCCGTGGACATCATTTCTGGTCCAACCAAGAAGTTGTGGCGGCAGTTGCGGAGTGGGTCAGAGACAAGGACCCTAGCTTCTTCAGTTCTGGGCTGATGGCACTGGAACCCCGTTGGTCCAAGTGCGTTATTCTAGAGGGCAATTACATCGAAAAAGAAGAGATTGATCTCACCCAGAAATAAGTTAGGCTGGTTTTTTTATTGACTCGCCCTCGTATTTATATATGGGGTTTTATTTTTCCATATTACACATCAAATGGGGCCACATCAGGTGGAAAGATTTCTTTGAGCATTTAGTATTTACCCTTAGTTTTTGGATAAACAGGCCAGAGCAAAACAATATTGACCCAGAGCTTAGCATCTGAACAGGGTGCACACTGTTTGCCATCATTTAGCAATTAAAGGCACAATGGTAGGTAGTAAAATTTTAGCTCCCTGGGACTATGTCCCTGGAGAGATTATGTTGTCACCCAGTCGGTGGCGTCTGCGTCTGCGTCGCCGTCCATGTCCACGTCCACGTTAGCACAATGTTTAAGTTTTCAAAGGTGTTCATAGTTTTTTAACTGTTTAAGGTACTGTTTTCATATTTGGCCTACACCTACCTTAGGGTAAGGCCTTTCAATAGCATACACCCCCATCCCCAAGTTAGATCCTTTATGTAGGTCAAGGTCAGTTGTTACTTTGTCATTTACACCCATGTTTAAGTTTTGCGTTTAAGTTTTGAAAAGTGTACATAACTGCTGGAGTATTCAAGATAGAGCTTTAATATTTGGCCCACACCAGCCTTAAGGTTAGACCTTTCAGTAGCACAGACCCATTCCTCAGTTTGACCTTCTGCCTAGGTCAAGTTCAGGTCATACTTTGTCATTTGAACCCATGTTCGAGTTCTGCGTTTAAGTTTTGAAAAGTGTTTGTAACTGCTGAAGTATTCAAGATACCGCTTTAATATTTGGCCCACACCAATGTTAGGGTAAGACCTTTCAATAGCACGCACCCTTTCCTCAGTTTGACCTTCTGCCTAGGTCAAGGTCAGGTCATGCTTTGTCATTTAAACCCATGTTTGAGTTCTGCATTTAAGTTTTGAAAAGTGTTCGTAACTGCTGAAGTATTCAAGATACCGCTTTAATATTTGGCCCACACCTACCTTAGGGTAAGACCTTTCAATAGTACAAATCCCTTCCTCAGTTTGACCTTCTGCCTAGGTCAAGGTCAGGTCATACTTTGTCATTTACAGCTGTGTTAAAGTTATGAAAAGTGTACATGACTGCTGAAGTATGTAAGATATAGCTTTCATATTTCGTCCACACCAAACTAAGGGATTCAGTATGTAAGATATAGCTTTCATATTTTGTCCACACCAACCTAAGGAAAGATGTTTCAGTGGCATATACCTCATCCCTCAGTTTGACATTATTCCAACATCAAAGTCAGTTCATACTCTGTCTTTTACAGCTATGTTTTCTGCATTTAAGATTTACTATTTAAAGATTGTTTTCTTCTCCTATCAGCCCTTTCCGGTGAGCTGCGTTGTCTTCTGACAACGCTTGTTAATCATGAAACATGATTTTCAGGACATGATTGCATTCACTATAAAGAGGTGTCATTCCTATTAAAAAATATATATTTGCACTGAAGATAAATCAAAGTATTAACTTCGTACAAAATCAAAAACATTTGAGGATGGCAATGTTGAACTTTAATAATCAAACTATCTTGAAACAAAAAAAAAAAAAAAAAAAAAAAAAAAAACAACACAGAACAACAACAACAACAACACACAAAAAAAAAAAAAAAAAATAAATAAAAAAACAAGAAATGTCCTGAAATAGAATTGTTTGTGCTTTCAAAAAACAAGACATTGGTGAAAATTGGATGATAATCCGACCAACTTTAAAATGTTCTGTAATACTTTATTTTTTGGTTACCCATTTTCAAGACAGTCACCTTTAGGTTTTATGATGTCTTTTGTTCAGTGTTGCTTTTTGAGGATCTTTTACTAATACATACTTATTATTGGTGTTGGACTTTGGTGAGCTTTTTAAACATCATTCATTTATCCTTGCATACTGTTTTTTTTTTTTTTTTTTCTTTTTTCTTATTTTTTTTTTTTTTTGCTGTTTTTTTTTTTTTTTTTTTTTTTTTTTTTTTTTTTGCTTTTTTTCTTTCATTTCCTGCCTTCAGGCTTCATTTAATGCTTAGCAAGCTGTGTGAAAATTTAGAATTTCAGCAGATGACATTTTAAAATATTTTTCTTCTTTTCCTGGAAAATAAGCTTTTACATTCCATGCAAATTGTCTCCTTAGGCCTGCTCCAGGACTTTGCTGTTCATATTTGAACTCTACCAAGAGAATTGTGGATAATGAATAGGCTCATATCAGCCTGCAGATTTGTTATGTGATCCAACTTCAAATATGACTGCCAACCATTTCAAAAAATAGAACAAATACATGATTTATGTCCTTTATGCCTTTGCCTTTTAACTGATACTGTAAGCAGACAGTAATGACAATATCAGACATATGGTGTAACCCTGCTACAGTCACTTTGTAGAACAGATAGAACTGGCTGTTGTAGGGAGGTGGCAGTTGTAGAAATATTAACCCTTCTCTTGCTGAACACCTGCTTGCCCTGTCTTAGCAAACAGTGTAGATCCAGATCAGTTGGCTTCTGAAGAAGCCAACTGATCTGGCCATGCACTGTTTGTCATTAAATATGTGAATTTCTATCAAAAGCCTGGATCAAGTAATCTGATTGGCTGGAAATTATAAGTGGGTGTGGCATCTTAATTTATTCAGCAAGGGAAGGGTTAAACATATGGTAGAACTGCATTTTGGGATATCAGAAAAATGACTGTTATAGAGAGGTGGCTGTTAGTTGAGGTTCCATTGTATATTCTGTAGTATTCAGTGACTTAACCCATTTATGCTTAAGGTCCCATAAAAGGAACATTCGCAAACAGTGTAGACCCAGACCGGCACCACAGAATGCGGCATCTGATCAGGGTCTACAGTGTTTGCATTTGATGCAGGAATTTCTGTAAAATATAGTTATAATAAAAATGAACCAGACATCCCTTCTATTGGAAATGGACCAGTCTAAAGAGATGTGGTAGAAGAGTCAACTCAGCATAAATGGGTTAAAGCAGACAGCAGTCTAATCTGGGCTTTTGATGTCTGCATATGTCCCAAAGGCCACTTTTCTCCTATGAAGTCACATGGGTAAACTTTTCCATAAATTATTTTCCAATTTTATTGTATTTTCAGTACAGCCAATTTCACTCTGACATTTAATGGAAAGTCCGGAATATCTAAGATCACTTTCCGTACAGAAGTATCACTGACCAATCAAATTCGGAATAAAACAAAATGACTGTGCCTGGTATTCGAGAGAACTCTTGGGGAAGCAAAGTGTTTTACAGTGATATTGTCTACCCACTGCCATGTAGAGGGTTACAAAAGCTTTCAAATTTAAGGAAATAACATTAGTCAGATAATCAGATAGCATAACACCATGTAACTTGGATTACGAGTGCATTATGGAAAAGTACGGACTCTGTATGAAATTGGCTGTGATGTGAAAATTTTTCCATATTTTATGTTCCTTTATCATACTTTCAGTATAATGTGAAACTAGACAAAGGGGATTACACAATCCTGCTCCAAGTGCGGCATGATAAACGAGATCAGCTAGAGAAAGTTAAATCAATGGTGTTACTGCTACATCACAAGCTGCCAGCCCCAATCGGTTACGATCTCTACAGTAGTTGGCAGGCTGCTCTTACTGGTGGGAAGAAACTCAACAGTGTCAGTTTACAGAAGTCACAGCTCTGCCCGGTGTTTACTGCACCAATACCAGATGATAAGTAAGAAAATTTATGATACTCAACATAGCTCTAGATAAGAGCAGGGTGATAGGTACACATTAACCTCTTTATAACACGGTTCATTATAACATGGTTTTGGATATAACACAGTTCAAAGATGGATCCCAAAAATGTATAGATTATTTTGAAAAATGACCATAAATGGTCATTTTTCAATATAATCTATACATTTTTTGTTTGGGTATAACATGGTTGTATAACTAACATGGTTTATGCTTTTGACCCCAACAAAAGTGTTATAAAGAGGTTGTGGTGTAAATATTTTTCGGACAAGTATTTCTCCTCAAAAATGTATCTTATAGTTCTCATTAGAATTGTCACAATGAGGCAATACTACTGAATACTCACAACATATGTTTTCTTGGAGAAGTAAGAAAAATATCAATACTTTTTGGTTGGAAAAAAAAAAGAGAACATATTTTTACCACTCTCTAGGCTTATTCAGTAGACGACAAAGTGATGATTTTTTTTCTTATTTTTTCCAAAAAATAGACTTTGACATATCATGCTGATTGTCTCCTACATGTATTCCATGCTCGGCCCATGCTGGTTGTCTGATTGTCTGGCAAAATAAGATTAAAAAATAATAATGATAATAAATAAATGAAATAAAATATTTTCTGCTGAAATTTTTACCTAGCATGCCTAGCGATAACATCTAATAGATATAATATTTATCATATGTCATCACTATTTAGTCAGTGGATGTCTTAAAAATGATAATAACACTTGGTTACTGGTATGTAATGTCATGGCGCAGACCGTGAAAATGTCATGTTTGCTGTTGAAAAACGGTTCAAGTTCTACAACCGTAAAATTAGGGGATAACTGCATTCAAATTTGTCATTTGGGGAGGTAAATAGGCAGTTTTACGCTTCCAAATTTTGTTTTATGGGGATGGGTCAGGGGAGCAGTAAAACATAATTTGCGACCATAAAACGGCCGATTTACCTCCCCAAATGACAAATTCGAATGCAGTTATCCCCATTCTAATGCATTTATTCATTTTCTCTGTTGTAAAAAAATGTACTATTTGTACTATTTGTACAAAGCGACAAGTGCTGTGAGCTGCGTAAAAACAAATACCAGCCAGTGAGAAGCGACATTACATGATGACGTCGGATTTCGCAGAATATACCGTCGCATATTTTTGACGTTATCCAATCAGACATCGCGTTACATACACAGGTGCATTAGAATTACAGTTTAAAAGTCAAATGATAAACAGAAGCTTACATTCATGGCCATTTCATATGAAATTTCTTAATCTTGCCGAAGTCTCATTTCATAAATTTCATAAGAAATGACCACTCATGTAAGAGCCCCTAAATATAAAATCAGAAAAAATAGACTTCCTCATTTCATTTTGAGTGAAATACTGTTTGACATCAAATCCATACAATATAAGAAAATGTTATGATTACCTAGAAGTTTTATATTTATTTGATATTTCAGAATTCCTAAGCCTGCCTCAGCTGGTTGCTATCTCTCAGGGTCTTTAACATTAATGAAAGAGGAACCGGCCAAGAAAGCAGTAAGTTTGAATGGAAAATAAAAATGTTAACATTTATTTTGCATAGCTCTAGATAAGAGGGGTATCCAGTTTAATATTTTTCTTATTTCTACATGAAAACAGGTTACAGATACTCATTAGAAGCACCTCAGTAGAGTTAACATAAGTGGTTCATGGAGAAAACATAGGTTTAGTGTATTCATTAGAAGTACCTCAATAAGTGGCTTCTACTGAGTACCCACAACATAAATTTTCATGGAGAAATAAGGCAACTAATCATCTGGATTCAAATCTTATTTAGACCTATAGATAAGGGGCTTTTCTCAACAAAAAGATGTAGTATTTTGAAGTCTTTTATCAACAAACCTGACAATTGCAGCAGTCCTCATCCATAGGGCTATCGCCTGTGAAAGTTTTAAGATTCTACCTTAAATTGTCTAGGAGCAATGGTGTGACATTACGGACAGACGTCAGGAGGGATGGATGGATGGATGGATATGGGGTATAACAATATCCCCGCTTTTTCTTTGAAAAGCGCTGGGATAAAAATGTGTTCAGTCCATGTAGGGACCTCTACCTCATCAATAAAACATCACAGTAAAAAACAAATACATGTGATAACAAAACTGCAATGGAACAGTACAGGGCTCTGTAGTAATTTGAACCACATAAAAAAATAAAAATTTTAAAACACACTCCTATTGTTTTGTTTGTTCTACAGAGCAGTATTCCATTCCGCTATGTGGTGACAGAAATAGCAAAGAAGAATAATAATAAGTCTAATGGTAAAGATAAATCAGAGAAGAACAAAGAAAAGAGTAAGGAAGATGAATACAGAGAAGCTATGAGAGATCTCCAGATATCATGGCTTGGAAAGTGAGTAAATCCTTTGATATATTCATTGCTAGGGCTGATACCATTAACCCATTGTAGACTGAATGAACTCCCCCACACTATATATTAGAAGAGACCAATTTCAATTTTAGGTAGGTGATGCTACGAGATTTAGATATTCCTTGAGGAAAATGACTGAAGTATTTGCAAACAGTGAAGACCCTGATCATATGCCACATTCTTCGGCGTCTGATCTGGGTCTGCACTGTTTGCCAATTACCCTTTTAGTGGTCTCCCGACTACAATGGGTTAATCAAAATATCAGTTAATCAGTCAATAAACAACAGAAAAATGATAATCGATTGGCATATTTTAAAAAATGATTACAAATGTTCTGTCATCTTATTTATTTGAAAAAAAAAAAAACAAAAAAAAAAACAAAACAAAAAGAAACTACTTTTTCTTGCATTTTTTACCTTTTTATGCAGTTTCATTTTAACCCATTTAAGCCCAGTGTCCCATAAAAGGGACATTGGCAAACAGTGAAAACCCAGATCAGATGCCACAGAACGCAGCTTCTGATCAGGGTCTACGCTGTTTGCATTAAGTTCAGATATTTCTAAAAAATATGATAGTAATAAAACTAACCAGACATGCCTTATATAGGAAATGGACCTGTCCAAAAGAGTTTAGGTGGAAGAGTCCACTCGACTTAAATGGGTTAAGTGGAAGTAACCTGCACTAAGGCAAGCCCATACTGATCTTATGTTCGAGTCAGAATACTTTACTGTTGCAAGGAACCAAATATTTTGCCAGTTCCAAGTCCTCACATGCTTTAAAATATATAGTTAAATAATTATTATTGCAAATTATTTTCCTTTTATTTATACTAGTAAATACTGGCAATCTCGGAGTCTCCCACTGTCTTGACAATTTATTATGATTCTCGATTTAATATATACCTGTTCCTGTCTGGCATTGTTGCGTTCTCTGTGACTCAAAATTTGTGATCCTTTTGATCTGAGAACATTTATTTGATGTGATACAAATGCTTAGGTTGACCTTCTCTGCTGGCATATGAGTTATAAATCCTTAGAGGCTTCATATTCCTCAAAAACAGACTTTTATCCAAGAAAGGTTTGATAAATTGATATATAGTATTGATACGATCATAAAATGTGGCATCTGACAGCCTAAAAAATTTCATTTAGTATCTTGTTTTTGAACTGGATCAAAAATGAAATGATTTTTTATCGTATCTCTGAATTAATGTTGGCAACATTAATTTAGAGATACGGTAAAAAATCATTTCATTTCAAGAATGAGAGACTAACTGAAATTTTAAAGACTGTCAGGTGCCACATTTTATGATTACATTAATACCAGCTATCAATTCATTAAACCTTTCTTGGATAATAAAATGCCTATTTTTTTAGGAATATGGAGCCTTTACGTTGCACATTGTTTATTTTCAGGCTAGAATTAGATCATTCTTTATATGAAGAATTAAGACAGGATCATGATGACCATATACCTCTACACATAGCTAGGTTGAACCAGCTTGATTCAGACAAGGTACAAACACACCCCTTGGTTAACGTATGAACCTCTCCAAATAGAAAATAATTTTATGTTGTACGTGCCCAGTATAGACTCAGATTAGTATGCACACAGTCTGATCACATTTTTTGCTTATTTAGTGTATGCATTTTAAACAGTCTTTTGGAGAACAACATAGAGCCTGATCAACTTGTGCAGATATGCATGCTTATTAGGGTCTATTTGGAGCTTGAAAATATGTAAAAATTAAACTTGACCTACATGACCATATGTATGGTGATTTTAACCCTTGTCCAGCTGAACCTGGAAATACCCTGCCTTTGCAAACAGTGTAGAGTCAGATCAGTTGGCTTCTGAAGAAGCCAGCTGATCTGGATCCACACTGTTTGCCACTTACTATGTGAATGTATATCAACAACCTGGATCAAGGAATCTGATCGGCTGACAATTAGAAGTAGGTGTGGCATCTTAATTTATTCAGAATGACAATTGTTAATAAATTATAAAGAGAAAAGCTTGAATGTACATTTGTCCTGTGCCCAAAGGTACTTGTCATGGCAAGCAGACGGTTGGAATTTTCCAGCCCTGTATGTGTCATATGTCATATGGTTGATTTCTATATGGATGGGCTTATATACTGACCCATAAAAGAAATGTAGCACTGCTGAACTGGCAAAGAAATGTTAGAGTAATAATACCTTCTTTTCAGTTACAATAAATTTGCACTGTGTCATGTTTGTACACATTTTGTCAATTAACCCTTGTCATGCTGAATAAATTAAGAGGCCATGCCCACTTCTAATTTTCAGCCAATCAGAATACTTCAAGTCCTTCATACTAATTCAAATACTGAATGGCTTAGCCTACTGATCTGGATCTACACTGTTTGCAAAGGCAGGGTATATCTGGGTTCAGCAGGACAAGGGTTAATATTTTACAGTGGAGTAGCCAGACTGGAATTATTTTTACTCACTCACAGGAAACAATCTAGAAAAAATTCCCAAAATGGGAGGAAAGAATTTGCACAGTTTCTTTAAAAAGCAGCCCCTTTGATAAAGGAGAAATATATTTTAAGCAAGATGAAATATTTTTCATTATGCAAATGCATAATGAGTATTTTGCCTTTGCTTTATATTGAGTCAAAACTACCTATCTTTTGAGTATCCACATTGGCATTGTCTAACCGAGACATTTTCCAGTGGGGTCTTATGAGGTAGATGCTTTGGTGCAAAAAAAAGCAGAAAATAATAAAAAATGAAAATAAAATGAGGCAATTTCAGTGAGTACCACAAGATTCAAAAAAAAAAAAAAAAAAATTGAATTACCTTGCTGAGGTGATTCCAATAAATACTCACACGATAGGGTTTGGTGCAAACATAATAATTGCATTTTGATCACTGCCTTTAACCAAAGCAGTTGGTATACACATTCACTGTGTAGGGCTTTAACCCTTACTTGTGTTGCTAGGAAACTTCTCAGAAAAGAAAAAGTCTGGTCTACAGTGTTTAGTTGGTTTCTTTTTCTTTTGTAGGACCGTTTGAAGCATCTTCCAGAAATAATAGAGTTATCCCAGCTCATACTGTCTCGTATAAACCAGACAGAATTACTTGCTTATGTTGGAATGAAACAGGACACCAGACCAGAGGCTGCTTCTATCAAAACGTAAGTCCACTTTTGCCATATATACCTCAAATTTTCAGACTCTTACCATATTGCCCTAAAAATTTAAACAAGTTCATTAGGTTTCTTAAAATGTTGTGATAAAATAGCAGTGTAGACAATGATCAAACTGCTCCTTCAGGAGCAGTTTGATCAGGGTTTACATTGCTATCCTATAGGTCTACTTTGCTATCCTATAGGTCTACATTGCTATCCTATAGGTCTACATTGCTATCCTATAGGTCTATCAGGGTCTATATTGCTATCCTATAGGAGCAGTTTGATCAGTGTCTACACTGTTCGCTCAGGCCTTGCATTCAAATGTTGTACCCTGCCATATGCCAAAATTAGCAGGTGCTTAAAAATACAGGCAGACCCGTCTTAAAGACCACCTTTTTTTGTATTAGACAACCTTTTCTAAGAGACCTTTTTAACCCATTTATGCCTAGTGGATTATTCTATCTTAACTCTTTGGACTGATCCTTTTCCAGTAGAAAGGGTGTCTGGTTCATTTTTATTATTACCATGTTTCATAGAAATTCTCGTCTTTAATGCAAACAGTGCAGACCTTGATCAGATGCCACATTCTGCAGCATCTGATTAGGATATACACTGTTTGCCAGTGTCCCTTTTATGGGACGCTAGGCTTGAACTGGTTAAAGAAGCATAGGTGATTTCATTTCAGTGATATGGAGGAAAGAAAGGGCCATGTTATAGCAGCTCTTGTAAAACTTGGTTGTGCCCAGGCTGACTCTATTCTCCACACAGAAGAGGCACAAGAGGACAATGTTGATGGTCTGTGTACAACAGAGGATGTTGATAAAACTTTCTCAGAAATCCAGAAATGGGCAGAAGTCACAGATTCTAAGGTTTGTGTATAGCGTTACTGTGTTTTCTACATCTTTTAGAAAGTTCTTTTTTGCATGGCACTTTATTCAGGAGAAGTGAATTTGCAAATTTTTGAAATGATTCAATGCAAAACCATTTGTCATTACCTATGCACCAAAAGTTTTATTCTATTCAGTAGTTTTAGAAAAATCTAAAAAAAAAAAAAAAAATTCCATTTTCCTGTGATAAAAATGGCTGCAGTTAAAATTGATAGGGTAGGTGGATTGGGCAAAGTTTTTAACAAGTTCTAATTGTTCAAAATTGCTGAAATTTTTATAATATTGTTGTTTTCATATCGCTTTTAGTAAATGGATACACAAGAAAGATTTTACAAGAGATAAATTGTACAGACAGGAAGTTGACTTCCTGATATTTGAAACATTTAAAAAATTGGAGCTACTCTTAAAAGAAAGAATTTCCAGAGGGAGCAAATTCTTAGGGGATAACTGCTTTCAAATTTGTCATTTGGGGAGGTAAATCGGCAGTTTTACGGTCGGAAATTTCGTTTTAGGGCTACGCGTCAGCGGAGCCGTAAAACGTAATT
The DNA here is from genome assembly GCA_964016985.1 of Anodontia alba. Lineage (NCBI taxonomy): Eukaryota > Metazoa > Mollusca > Bivalvia > Lucinida > Lucinidae > Anodontia > Anodontia alba. The sequence goes on along the minus strand of OZ024832.1, from coordinate 5,654,037 downwards.
TGCGACCGTAAAACCGCTGATTTACCTCCCCAAATGACAAATTTGATGCAGTTATCCTCATTCTAATGCATTTATTCATTTTTTTCTATTGAAAAAATGTACTTTTTGGACAAAACGACAAATGCTTCGAGCTGCGTAAAACTGCCAGCCAATGAGAAGCAACGTTACGTGATGACGTCGGATTTCCGACAGTATATCGCAGAATATACTGTCGCAAATTTTTGAGGTTATCCAATCAGACGTCGCGTTACATACGCGAGTGTATTAGAATTTCCTTTAAATGTAACCCACCATGAGAAGGGAGGCAGCTATTTCCATGTCAATTATTCCCTTTAGCTTTCTTTTCTGTGACTTGGCTTTTTTATATTTAATTGTAGGTGATAGGATTCTGTATCAAACATGCCCTCGTACATCAGCATTATGGAAGAGCACTTAAATTAATGATTAAACAACAGGAAGAAAAATCTACTAAAGATCAAGACACAAAGATTGTTGAGGTTAGTATAACAGGAGTCATAATTGTAAATACGGTAATTGTCCTAAAATTTCATACACCAAAGTGTCTGACAAAATGGCATATGCAAACAGTGCAGACCCAGATCAGACTGCTGTTAAAAATTGGGCTGGCACTACTGTAAGATTGTTTTATTAGCTGTATGAAAAACTGTGCTGGAATGACTAAAATTGTTTTATTACCTGTATAAAAAATCGGGCTGGCATTGAACTCAGATTTTTTTTATCAGCTATATGAAAATCTGTGTTGGCACCACTGTCCTGTATTGGCTGTATGAAAACTTGGGCTGACACTGCTGTAAGATTTTTTCAGCTGTATGAAAAGCTGTGCTGACATGACTGTAAAATTGTTTTATTAGCTGTATACAAAAATTTGGCTGGCACTGCTATAAGATTTTTTTAACAGCTGTATGAAAACATGTCCTTTATTGGGTGTGTGAAAAATTTGGCTGGTACTACTGTAAAATTGTTTTATTGGTTGTATGAAAAGCTGTGCTGACAGGACTGTAAAATTGTTTTATTAGCTGTATACAAAAATTGGGCTGGCACAGCTCTAAGATTTTTTTTTTATCAGCTGTACGAAAAGCTGTGCAGGCAACACTATCCTTTATTGGTTGCATGAAAAATTGGATTGACACTACTGTAAGAGTTTTTATCAACTGTGTAAAAAGATGTGCTGGCACCACTGTCCTTTATTGGCTGTATGAAAAATTGGGTTGACACTATTGTAAGATTTTTTATCAACTGTATGAAAAGATGTGCTAGCACCACTGTGCTTTATTTACTGTATGAAAAATTGGGCTGACTCTGCTGTAAGATCAACTGTATGAAAAGCTGTGCTGACATGATTGTGAAATTGGGCTGGCACTGCTCTCTGATTTTTTTATCAAATGTATGAAAAGCTGTGCTGGCACCACTGTATTGACTGTATGAAAAATTGGGTTGGCACTGCTGTAAGATTTTTTTATCAACTGTCTGAAAAGATGTGCTGGCACCACTGTCCTTTATTGGCTGTATGAAAAATAGGGCTGACACTACTGTAAGATTTTTTATCAGCTGTAAGAAAAGCTGTGCTGACATGACGATAAAATTAATTTATTAGCTGTATAAAAGATTGCGCTGGCACTGTTCTAAGATTTTTTTTTTTATCAGTAATGATAAATTGGACTTGAATAATTGTAAGCTTGAATTGTCAGCTGTATGAAAAAATGGGCTGGGACCACTGTAAGATAGTTTTATCAGCTGTGTGAAAAGCTGTGTTGACACCAGTGTTTTATCAGCTGTATGAAAAATTCCACCGTACCCACTGCTTTATCAGCACTATATCAAAAATTGGGCTGTGACCATTGAAAGATCATTCATTTTTTTTTTTTATTTCAGATGTATGAGAAGCTGGGCTGGGACCACTGTAAGCGCCACTTTGCTAATTGGTGTTTGGTGAAGTATCCGCCTGGTTATAGACCATTCTAGTCATCTTGTAACCACCGGAAGACCTAGTAGAGAATTTATACTGATGTGATGAAAGGAAATGTTAGGTAGATTGTAAAACATAGCTCTAGATAGGAGGGGTATTAGGTAAATATTTTTATTATTTTTCCTTGAAAACATACTGTGGGTACTCATTAGAAGGACTAAAGTCAAACTCAAAGGTGCCTTTCTTACACAGGTTTCACTGTATGCACAATATATGTTTTCATAGAGAAATAAGAAAAAATCTCAAAACGGTTTGGAGGTATGGTAAAACACATGGAGCAGAAACATTTTTATCAGAAGGATACAGATTGTGAATCAAGCAATAGCAAGCAAAAAAGAGTTTTTTTGAGCAGTACATAGACTGTGAAACACCTCAAGCAAAAGAGTGGATTTGTGAGCAGTTCAGGGACCGGAAACACATCAAGTAAAAAGAAGTTTGTGAGTAAATTGTGAAAATCATCAAGCAAAAAGAGAATTTGTGAACAATACACAGATTGTAAAAACACATCAAACAAAAAGACTTGGTGAGCAGTACTTGTACATGTATTGTGAAACACATCAAACAAAAAAGTGGTTTTCTGAACATTGCATGAATGGTGAAACACATCAAGCAGAAATAGGTTTTAATACCTGTACAAAAATTATCGAAATACATCAAGTAAAAAGAGACTGTGAGTAGTACATAGATTTTGAAACAGAAAGATATTTTGAGCAGTACAGAGATATGGAAGACATCAGGCTAAAAGAGTCCTGTGTTTTCTGTGTGCTGTGATAGCATAGTTTCATCATAGGAGCCACAGAGTATGATCTGGCCTCGGGGTTATAAAACTTTTTTCATGCTCAACTCAACTGAGCATGAAATTTTTCATGCTAATAATTCTCAAATTACTAACACTGCCAAATTCTTTCTTGCTAAACATAGCTGAGCATGAAAGTTTCTCTGCTTATAAATATGAAAATGCCAACTATTGTTGGAATTTTCATATTTATTGGCAGAGAAAATTTCATGCTCAGCTGAGTTGAGCATGAAAAAAGTTTTATAACCTTGGGGCCAGGGCATTCCATTCACTTTTGACTATTAGTTTTCTATAGTATCTTATATGGTTCCATTACTTTGTTGATAAATATTCTGACGATCATGCCTGAGCAAACAACTTATAGAAGATGCATTTTTAATCAAAATGTTTTGGTGTTTTTCTTATTTCTCCATGAAAACACAGGTTGAAAACATAGGTTGTGGCTTCCTGTTGGAATTGCCTCAATGAGGCAATTCCAATGAGTACCCACAACATATGTTTTCATCAAGAAATAAGAAAAATATTTTTCTGTGTTCATAGTTTCTGTGCAAGTTATTTCAGAAAAGATAAGACTAGAACTGTCTGGAAAATGTCACAATCTGCAAGAATTGATGTAGAACAGTTCAGGAAAATATGGAAATGTCACAAGTTGGATTGCATAAACTGTAAATTTTGGAAAAGGAATGTATTTTAGACTTTGGTATTGAGCTCATATGTTAAACCTGAAATCAGAGTTCCACTTAAGGCAGGGCTGTGGAAGTATCAAATTTAATAACTTGTCCATGGATAAGTAAATGGTCAAAATCCACTTGTCCGACCAAGATTTACTTGCCCGACAAATGACATTTTCCTTATTTCTCGAACTAAACATATGTTGTAGATACTCATTAGAAGTGCCTCTGTGAGGTAATTCTAATTTGTACCCAAAACATATTTTTTTTCAGAAATAAGAAAAAAATAATCTCATAATCTGGATATTCTTCTTAGCTAGGGCTATAAAGTCCTTGTCCCAGGACAAGTAAATTGAAATTTCATACTTATCCTCAGGGGAATGTGACAAGTTGGACAAGTCGGGCATAGTATTTCCACAGCCCTGACTTAAGGGGAATAAATACACTTCCAGCAGAGGCATATGTCAACATTGTTTTTGTTTATCTTATGGAATGGGTCTACTCAAAGAGGAATGAATTTGCTCCCCTTGGGAGTAAATTCTTTCCTTTTAGAGTACACCCTTCTCGGAAGAGGCTTGGTCGGAAAAATGCAAACATGAAGTCACAAAAGTTATTTATTTGGTAAAAATTGGCAGAAAATATACCAGCGCCCAGTTGTTCAAAGCACTGCAAAAGCTACTCACATTTTTTCAGCAAAAAATTTCAGCATATTTGTGTTTGTTTGTTTGTTTGTGTTGAGGTTTTATGGCCCGGTCAACCCAATGGGGTCATGTTGAGCGCGGTCAGTTTACCTAACCACACGTTTACTGGGCAGGCTTAGTCCTCTAAGCGGTTAACCAGTATTGTGCACATTCTTTCGCCTGAAACTGACAACTGCCCTTCTTGAGTCAGCGGAAGGGAGAGAATGACCGTAGAAAATATTTCATGATCAATTTCCACGAAAGAATGTTGCCGACCTCGGCAGCATATTTGTGTATCACTCGATGTAAATTTTAACGAATCGTTAACTAACGACATCGTTATCTTTGAAGAACTGGGCCCAGGTGTATTAATTCCCATTTAATCCTTGTCATGCTGAATAAATTAAGATGCCACGCCCGCTTCTAATTTCCAGCCAATCAGATTACTTGATCTGGGATTTTGATAGAAATTCACATATTTAATGACAAACAGTGCAGATCCAGATCAGTTGGCTTCTTCAGAAGCCAAGTGATCTGGATTTACACTGTTTGCTAAGGGCATGTCGTGTTTAGCAAGTGAAGGGTTAATCCCATTTAAACACTGAGGGTGGACCTGAAGGATATTGCATTTTTTCAGTACTCCTCATAAAAAGACTCATTTAAAGCAAGTCCGCTGTTTTCTAGATTTTATTTTGTTCTGTATTTTCAAAAGATCCCTTTTTCAGATTTATTTATTATACCTCATGTTAGTAATTATAATTCTATAAAAATATTTTCATGTATTTAATGCAAGTAAAATATCTTATATGTGAGTCTATAAAAATACACTTCAACCTCTTTATAACACGGTTCGTTAAAACACGGTTTTAGATATAACACGGTTCAAAGATGTATCCCAAAAATGTATAGCTTATATTGAAAAATGACCATAAATGGTCATTTTTCAATATAATCTATACATTTTTGTTTGGATATAACACGGTTGTTTAACTAACACGGTTTATGCTATGGACCCCAACAATAGTGTTATAAAGAGGTTGATGTGTATGTAAATACCTGAACCGTCATGTAGAAAGCCATGTTATGATGTGTGACCAGTGTAGACATAGATCAGTCTCAGCCATGTAAGTTGAACGGAGTGTATCATCATATCTTTAGATAGAAGAATATCCAGATAAATACATCTATTATTTCCATCACGAAAATGTGTCTTTGTAATTTTGACCCCCTCAAACCCCACTTTTATACAGAAAAAATGGGGTTTGCAGGTGTTTACATTATCTTTCCTATTTCTGCTATAAAACATAGATTGTGGGTACTCGTTAGAACTGCCTCAATGAGGCAGTTCTAATGAGTACCCACAATCTCTGTTTCGAGCAAAAAAAATACCAAAGATCACATTTTTTCATCTGAAACTTTTCGTTTGCAGCCATAAAAAATGCCATTATATTGAATGGGCATGTTTTCGTAATCCACATCCCCCCTCCCCCTCCCAAAATATATGTTTTGGGTACTCTTTGGAGGCAATTCTAATGAGTACCCAGAGTGCATGGTTTATGGGCAAATATGAAAAATGTCACCACTATTTGGTCGAAAATGATTGAATTGTCAAGATCAAGTTTATATTAGTCTTTTAAAACACCAGTCACAACAGCAGACAACATTCTACTCAGTATATATATATATATATTTGATATTTTTCTTTTTTCTCCACAAAAATGTGTTGTGGAGAAATAAGAAAAATATCAAATATGTTTTCGTGGATAAATAAAAAACAACAACCTCTTATCTGGAGCTACAATAGCCTTATTTTCTTTGAAAGATAAAATATTTTAGAATGTTGTCTGCTACAGTTTCGAATGGTCTTTAAAGGTTAACAACTAGCACAGCCCCCGATTAGTGTGTATGGATGTGCAGGCTGGTCTGGGTCTGCACTTTTGGAATATGTCATAAGTTGTTTTTTACTTGGAGAGACAGAATAATTAGAAATATATTTCTAGCTGTAAAAATTAGCATGTTTATTTTATAGAGAGATACAGGACGGGCAAAATACAAGGTCACCATTGTGATGATTGTCCACCAAATTATTTTGGGGAGCATATAAAATAAGCTGGATAGCCTGTATAAGAGTTGTTTTGAGTTTTACAGCCCAGTCAACACTGTTAAGATCATGTTGAGCTGGTCAACACAATCACACTTTTCCTAGGCAGGCTCAATTCTCTAAGTAGTTAACCAGTCCTTGAGCACATACTTCCACCAGTAACTGACAGCTCCCTTTTTTGAATCAGCATGACTATAGCAATGATTTCATGATCGACTTTCACAAAAGTTTTGTGGCCAAGCTGGGTTACGAACTTGCGACCCCTGGATCTGTAGTCAGACATGCTACTGTCTGTGCCATGGAACATGGCTATATTAGAGTCGAAGGCCAACTCTCATCTCACTGCTATGCTAAATGCTTGTTTCTGAGTGTACATGTATTACAGATCAACTAGACTGAAACATAGCTCCCGATAAGACAGGTATCAGATGATTTTTTTTTTTTTTTTGCACAAAAAATATGTTGGGTACTCATTAGAAGCACCTCCCTGAGGTGCTTCTAATGAGTACCCAGTATATTTTTTCATGGAGAAATAAGAAAAATATCAATAGTTTTTGGTTGAAAGAAAAAAAAAAAAAAAATAAAGCGCATTATCTGGAGCTATGAACATCATTGATATTTTTAGATTTTCTCAGTAACCAATCAAGCCATCATTGATATTTTTAGATTTTCTCAGTAACCAATCAAGCCAGACTTTCAAACTTCATATACAGACAGACTACAGACTATAACTTTGTATATTGAGAATGAGAACCAGCTGACTAAAGAAGTATAATTGACACAGTATTATTGTACAGTAAATTTTTCACTTTTAAGACCACCTTTTGGACTGCCTAAAAGTGGTCTTATTAGTGTTGTGTTAATAACTCTGTCCTGCTGAATAAATTAAGATGCCACACCCATTTCTAATTTTCTAGCTAATTTTCTGGCTTCTTCAACTGATCTGAATCTATACTGATTGCAAAGGCAGGGTATATCCGGGTTCAGCAGGACAAGGATTAATATTGAATATGAAATAATAAACCCTCATGGGTTGATGTGTCTATAAATCTGAAATCATCATGATCAGAGCAGTGTTGTGATGGTTAGATCTTTTGACTGTTCTGGTTTGAATTTTAGTTAGACAGTCCTAGTTAAAACTGCTTGTGTGAGGTATTTCTGATACTTCACAATATATATTCCACAAAAATCAAGACAGGCACATTGGCTTGGTAGAGTGACCACTTTGTGACCATTAGGTTGTGGGTTTGATCCCTGGACAAGTCAAAACAAAGAGTTTAAACATGATACCAGCTGCTCTTTCACTTGGCACTCAGCATTAACCCTTGTCCTGCTGAATAAATTAAGATGCCATGCCCTACCCAAATTTTCAGTTAATCAGATTACTTGATCCAGATTGTTGATATAAATTCACACACTGAATGGCAAACAGTGCAGATCCAGATCAGTTGGCTTCTTAGAAGCCAATTGGTCTGGATCTATGCGGTTTGCAAAGGCCGGGTGTATCCGAGTTCAGCAGGACAAAGGTTAAGAAAATAGAGCTAGGAATCCGGACTGGTCAGCCTGGAGTCAGTTTAATAAGACTGCAACTCTGTCTCCGAGCAATGAGCTGTCTACCGTATCCTGACACTAACATTATATGGCTTAAAGATTGTTGAAAGTTACGTAAAATCCAAATAAAACAAAGAAAACACAATAGACCCACGAGCCACGGCTTGCTCACCTGAGTTAAATAGCCATTGCAGATATGCAGATGTTATGCAACATTTTTCCAATCCAGTCATTGCAACTGATGAAAGGATCATCATTTTGAGTAGTTCTTGTTTTTGAAGAAGAATATGTTTTTATGCCCACGCCTGATGAAGGCAGGAGTGGGGCATATAGTGTTTCGCCGTGATGTTATGTCCGTACGTGCATTTGTCACGTTTGTAACCAGAGTCTTACAAATGTTACACCTTACAGTCAAGTTTACATGCAAGTTTACCTGCATACAGTCGACTCTCGTTATCTCGAATTCCAAGGGACTTACTGAAACACTTCGAGATATCCGTACCTCGACATATCAGAGTTGAGAGAGTGAGGAAAACAATAAATTGAACAACCACATTTAACATATGAATATGTAATTTGACTCCTGAAGTTAGAAATATATATATGAAATAATGTGGAAAAGAGGAGAAATTGCTCCTTAGGAGCAATTTCTCCTCTTTTCCACATTATTTTGTTACCTATTGTCATAGTTTTATGTTAAAACAGGGACCAGATTTTCACTTGGAGATAAGCGGTAATTCGAAATAAGTGAGTTCGAGATAACGAGGTTCGACTGTATTTACATTCACATTTACCGTACATCCAATTTGCTCATAACTTTGATATCTTTTATGCTACAAAGTTGAAATTTAGTATATTTACCCAGACCAAGACCTTACGTCTTCATGGTAGAGTTGTCCCTGGGCAGGGCCAGGGGTCAGAATGTATAACAGGTCTTACTGAACACATGCAAAATGGCAATAGAGTCATGTCTGGTACCATTACTTGCCCTAGAAAGTTAGAAATCAGGTATAATGATCACAGATGAAATAGTTTATACAGAGACCAGGGTTTGGAAACTGGATCATGCTAGGGGTGGGGCTGTGGAGTGTGGCCAAAGGAAACAGCCATATGGGCAAAGGCCATAGGGCAGGGGCATCTGTGTACTTTGGACATGTCTAGTTTATTATTATTTTTTTTACCATATATGGGCATCATGACAGTCAATGGAGCGCGACCATTTGAACAAACTCTCAATCCTATTTCAACAGTAGGATCAACATGAAATTTGGTGAAAATTGGCTGTGGTTTCAGAAGAAAAGTTTAACAATATCTTGATTTTATACATGTATACAGCATAGGGGCAGGGGAAGATAACCCTTACAGAATAAAATTTTGATTGTAATCTTAATCAATTATTATTGTAGGTTTTAGACACTTCAGGTACTTTTGCCTTTGTGCAGGTGTTCATTGCTTTCAGGGGTCATTCTTTTTATTATTTATCTTTGCAAGAAAACAGGGACCTGTCAAGCTCTCATCTTCAATGAATAATTAAATAAATGATGACAGAAGAGGTACACTACAACCTCCTTATTACACGGTTCGTTATAACACAGGTTTGGATATAACATGGTTCAAAGATGGATCCCAAAAATGTATAGATTATATTGAAAAATGACCATAAATGGTCGTTTTTCAATATAATCTATACATTTTTGTTTGGATATAACATGGATGTTTAACTAACACGGTTTATGCTTTAGACCCCAAAAATAGTGTTATAAAGAGGTTGTGGTGTATTTCAATTGCATGTTGCCACTCCCATCTATGCTACACAGCCTGTCTCTTAACAAGGCCAGACAAGAAACAAGCTTCTCAGGATCTTCTTTCCCTGCTGCTGTGCAAAAGGGTCTTCTTTCCCTGTTGGTGCTTAACATGGGCTTTTTCCCCTGCTGGTGCTTTATAAATTTTCTACTTATTAAAAATGTTAAACTATAATATCTCGCCATTATCATGTCATGGGCAGATAACTCCATAAAAAAATTGACGAAATTGGCCCATTAGCAATCCCAAACCAGATCTCCACAATATCAATGTTCATACCAAGTTTTGTGAAAATCCATTGATGTTTACTCAAGTTATCATCCGGAAATGAAAACGGACATACAACTGATGGACGGATGGATGGACGGATAGACACAAGGACGTCCAACGTGAAACCATAATACCACCGGGGTATAAAAATTTAACCATAGCAACCAAATAAAATGGCCACTGGTTATTAAACACAAACAGGGTAGACAATCATCAAATGATCATACATAACTGCCAAATATGGTTCATATCGTTTCACTGGTTATGGAGAAAATGCAATTTTACCATTGTCCCATTATAAGTCTATGGGAGCTTTCTGTTGCCATGGCAACCAAACCAAGGCAGTTCACCATTATATTGGCTATTTTGAATTGCTCTTACCCAAGCAACACTTGTACCAAATAAGAGTTCTATTGCTTCACTGGTTCTGGAGGAGATGTCATATAAAAAAATCCTTTTTTTTTTTAATTTAATGTTGCCATGGCAACCAAACAAAATTGTTACTGGTCATAAAACACACATGGTAGACAATCATTAAATGATCATAACTGCCAAATATGGTTCACATCACTTCATTGGTTATTGGGAAACTACAATTTAACCATTTTTCCCATTATAAGTCTATGGGATTTTCTGTTGCCATGGCAACCAAATGGAAGCTTTATGTTGCCATGGCAACCAAGAGGCAGTTCAGTATAATTTTAGCTGTTTTTAAATCCCTCTACCCAAGCAACATTTTTGCATAATTATGGACAAATTGCTTCAACAGCTTTGTTGTTTGAAAGTGTGAACAGACAGACAGGTGGACAACGGACAAAAAGAGATCATTATAGCTCATCCTGAGCATAGCTCTGGTGACCTAAGTAATCAATACTGCTTGTTAAAACCAATAAGGACAAAAAAAAAAAAAAAAAAAAAAGAAAATACAAAAAACAGAAAACAAAAACGGTATGTATTAGGGGCCATGATCCAGCCTAATACTGCTGTGTGCCATTAGGTTTACAAATGCACTGAAAATTATCATGAATACCCTGGATCTGTACTTTTTCTGTATGCTATCAAGTACTTTTATGGTTTGCCATTGCTTGTATTTTTTAACCCTTAAAGCACAGTTACAACACACAGACAACATCCAAATTTTTGTTCTTTATTTTTAGAAAATGCTCGACACTTCATATGAATCATCTACCTAGCTAGCAGACGATTCACATGAAATGTCAAGCATTATTTTCTCGACAGATTATATTTTATGTTGTCTGCTACAATTTTGAATGGCACTTTAAGGGTAATATGTAAAGTCTATATGTAAAGTCTTGTATTTTTCTTCTATCTTATGTTTACGACTTTTTTTTTTTTTTTTTAAGAAAGAATAAATTTGAGAATTTTGTACACAGATTGTTTTATAATTAGATCCATTAAGTCCATTGAAAACAGGAATCTTAACTCTGGTAGCAATAGTGTATTGTTGAGAAAGGTCCGGGTGGCCGAGTGGTAAGTGCTCCTGATTTCAAATCACGAGGTCCCAGGTTCAAATCCCGCTGGCGGCAGAATTCACTTTATGACTGAATGGCGCTTTATTGCAGAGAGCCTTCAATTATCACTCTCCCATCATCTTGATATGACTTAAATAAAGTGGAAAGGGATGTAAACCACCAAATCATCATGTATTGTTGAGAGGATACAAAGTTCAAAGGGAGTGGATACACTTTCAAGGGAGACAATTTTTATCCAAATTGTTTTTGCTCCCATCTGAAAAGTCTACTCTAGAAGGAAAGAATATTCTCCCTGGGAGGAAATCCTTTCCTTTTCGAGTAAAACCCTTTTCAGAAGGCGCCTGGTGTGCAGGGAAGCAAATAAGAAATCATAAAAGACTCCCTTGTGAAGAATGGCAGGAACTGTATCCAATCCCCTTAAACCTTATTTGGCAGAATAGGACTTAGATTCCTCTTCTACACTACAAAGCAATGACCAGTTCATTGCTGCCACATGAGAGATATGAATGTATTCAGTTTTGCATTGAAATATTTGACCCAGTTGTTAAAAACTTAAGGAAGTTGTTAGCTAACGTGACGTTTAAAATTTCTATCTTAAAATATGGCAAATACATTGATATTTGTTTGCTGAAAAAAATGTGAGTAGCTTTTGCAATATTTTGCAGGTAAAGTAGCAATGTATTTGAAAATACTTAGCTACATCAGTTAACAAGTTTGTCATTAACAAGCTTGTAAATGCTAGTCCTGCTGAACAGTTTGCAAACAGTGTAGATCCAGATCAGCTGGCTTCTGAAGAAGCCAACTGATCTGGATCTGCACTGTTTGCCATTAAGTGTGTGAATTTATATCAACAATCTGGTGTAAGTAATCTGATTGGCTGACAACTAGAAATGGGCGTGGCATCTAATGATGCTTTGAACAACTGGGCCCTGTTCATCATGACCTGTCATTACACTTATTTACCCACTTAACACACAGTAAACTGGAAAAGATTTTTTAGAAAAAAACAACAACAAATGTCCTATCCTCAACCCCATCAGAGTTGTCATTCTTGTAGGCAACACATTGTCTCGCCTTGTTCTACATTTCTGCCTAGTATTATTAAAATATTGTAAAGGGTATTGGAGTTGCAGAGCCGACAGGAAATCAAATTCAAACATAAGAAGGGAAGATAACTCCAAAGTAAAAAAGCCAGAGTTGTCATTCTTGTACGCAACACGTCATCTCGTCCTGTTCTACATTTCTCTTGTCCTGTTCTTCATTTCTACCAAGTATCATCAAAATATTCCGAAGGGTATACATGTTAAAGAGCTGACACGAAATTAATTCAAACACAAGCCGGCCTTGGTGGCTCAGTTGGATGCGCCGTCCGACTGGAGAGCAGGAGGTCGCGGGTTCAACCCCCGCCGAGGTCGGCAACATTCTTTCGTGGAGATTGATCATGAAATATTTTCTACGGTCATTCTCTCCCTTCCGCTGATTCAAGAAGGGCAGTTGTCAGTTTCTGGCGAAAGAATGTGCACAATACTGGTTAACCGCTTAGAGGACTAAGCTTGCCCAGTAAACGTGTGGTTAGGTAAACTGACCGCGCTCGACATGACCCCATTGGGTTGACTGGGCCATAAAACCTCAACACAAACAAACAAACAATTCAAACACAAGAAGGTGAGATAACTCCAAAAGTATGAAACCCAAAGTTGTCAATCTTGTACGTGACACGTTGTCTTGTCCTGTTCTACATTTCAACTAAGTATCATAAAAATATTCCAAAGGGTATTCGACTTACAGAGCAGACACCAAATCAATGAATAATCACTGTCAAATATAACAAAGGGAGATATCACCCAAAAGTAAGAAAGGTAGAGCTGTCATTCTTGTACCCCACACATTGTCTCATCCTGTTCTACATTTCTACCAAATGCCATCAAAATATTCCGAAGGGTATTCGAGTTACAGAGTGGACATGAAATCAATTTCAGAAACAAAACAAAGGGAGATACCTCCAAAAGTAAGAAAGCCAGAGTTTTCATTCTTGTACAGAAATGTCATCTCATCCTGTTCTACATTTCTACTAAGTACCATAAATATATTCCAAAGGGTATTTGACTTGAAGAGCGGACACAAAATCAATGCATAATCACAGTCAAATATAACAAAGGGAGATAACACCCAAAAGTAAGACAGAGTTATCATTCTTGTACATGGCACATCATCTGTTCTACATTTCTACCAAGTAACATCAAAATATTCCGAAGGGTATTCAAGTTACAGAGCGAACACAAAATCTATCTAAAAAAAAACAAAGAGAGATAACTCCAAAAGTAAGAAAGCCAGAGTTGTCATTCTTGTATGTGACACTTCGTCTTGTCCTGTTCTACATTTCTACCAAGTTCCATAAAAATATTCCAAAGGGTATTCAACTTACAGAGCAGACACAAAATCAAAGCATAATCACTGTCAAATATAACAAAGGGAGATAATGCCAATAGAAAGGCAGAGATGTCATTCTTGTATGTGACACATCGTCTCATCCTGTTCTACATTTGTACCAAGTACCATCAAAATATTCCAAAGGGTATTCGAATAACAGAGCGGACACAAAATCTATTGCAAACAAAACAAAGGGAAATAACTCCCAAAAGTAAGAAAGCCAGAGTTGCCAATCTTGCATGCAAAATATCATCTCGTCCTGTTCTACATTTCTACCAAGTAGCATCAAAATATTCCAAAGGGTATTCAAGTTAAAGAGTGTATACCAGAAGTTTTCCGCTGATGCCGACGCCGACGCCAACGGGGACATAATATCCCAGCTAGCACATCCTGAACCATACTGAGCCACAAAGTGAGAAAACATACTTTTGACATATGCCCCAAAACAAGATTCGAATCAGCCTGCACATTTGTACAGTCTGATCAGTCTTCGTTGTCCTCATGAAGAAACGTTGCATCCTTGACTATCCAAAATGATCCCAGGAAAGACTCAGATCAGACTGTGAATGTGCAGGCCGACCTGAATCTGCTGAGTGCACATGCCCGAAGGTAAGGCTGGCTAATCGGAGCTGAAAAGATAACCAATTATCAGTCCTGCCATTGTGACTGATAATTGGTTAGTAATCACTGAAGATTTGGTCATAATTTTACCTGTCTGAGCATGACTCTTACCATATGTTATACTTTGTTGTATGTATTTGGTCAGACAGGCCTGAGCAAACAGTGTAGACCCTGATGAGACACCACAAAAGTGGCATCTCATCAGGGTCTACACTGTTTGCCACTCATCCAGCTATTTTCAGACACAACAGTGGTAGTAAAATGTACTTGTCCAAATTTTAGATAAAGTATGATAAGGAGATGAGGTGTCTGAATACTATGGGTAAATATTGTAACAGAAATCAAATGATCGATTATGAAATCAGTAATGATAATCATTTTTATGGAATTTAACGATCAATTAATCGATTATCCGATTAATTGTGCTAGCCTTACTCGAAGGTACATTTTTTGACGTTGCACTGGTGAGATGCTACTACCATATTTACCCTAAAAGTGTAGACATTACTCCCAAAATTTGACTACTTTTTATATGGTTTGTTTGTGTTGAGGTTTTACGGCCCAGTCAACCCAATGGGGTCATGTCGAGCGCGGTCAGTTTACCTAACCACACATTTACTGGGCAGGCTTAGTCCTCTATGCGGTTAACCAGTATTGTGCACATTCTTTCGCCAGAAACTGACAACTGCCCTTCTTGAATCAGCGGAAGGGACTTTTTAAATGGTCTTAGCTCAAACCCCTAAGGCTTGTCTGAACACTTTGGGTCAATACGGGGACCTATAAACCAGTATCTTATTCTTTAGAACTCTCCAGGCAAAATAAGCAGCTGTCAACCTCATATTTTTCTTATTTCTCCCAGAAAACTGGATTTGAAAGTTCTTGCAAATTGTCTAACCTGGAGACAATTTGCATAAAATGTCAAACCCATTGTCCTAGAAGAAATATTTCAAAATGTTGTTTACCAAAATTTTTACCCAACAGGCTAAGTATTAAACCACTCTGCAACCTGCATGGGAAATCTAACTATGGACATTTCTTCATGAGAACAGAAGAAACATACATTTTCACCAACATTTTATAAATTTTATTTTACAGATCTATATGTACATGCCAGTTATATACATTAAGCTGAATCCATGACGTATCAAACTGGGTAAAAAATTTAAGCAGAAGATTTAAAATAAGAAATGAGCGGCACTTTTATAAAACATATTTTCTGACGTGTGCCCAAAAAAGGCTTAAATCAGCCAGCAGTCTGATCAGTCTCCATTGCTTTATGAAGAAACTTTGCATCCTTGGCTGTCCAAAATGTGCCTAGTGCAGGAATGCATAGGCTGATCTGAGTCTGCTGGGCGCACATGCTGAAGGTGTTTTCTTAGACTGTAGCTCAAATGTTTCAGAAGCTGATGACACGAAATATAAATACCGTATTTGACCTAATTACCACACTGTGCGCTTAGGATTTTCAAAATTACTGGAAAAACGTAGTAAATTTCTAACTAATAGGGGCACACTTGGAAGAAAGATCAGCAGAGGACTTCATGAAGAGCGTATTTAATGATGCTTATGTGTTATTATTTTCTGATTTTCTTTATAAAAGCATATGTTGTGGGTACTTGTTTGAATTGCCTCCACTTGTCAAGGCAATTCAAACAAGTACCCACAACATATGTTTCTGTAAAGAAGTAGATAAAAAGTACACTGGCTGTAATCTAAAGACTACTAAATTGCTTGACTGTGCGCTTATAGGAGCATGTGCGGTAATTATGTCGACTATGGTATATTGCGACAATAAAATGTAACATGAAAACAAGACAAATGTCCAGCTCTTAACACATTTAAGCCTAGCATCCCATAAAAGGGACATTGACAAACAGTGTAGACTCAGATCAGACACTGCAGAATGCGGCATCTGATCAGGGTCTACACTGTTGAATACAGGAATTTCTATAAAACATGGTGATAATAAAAAGTAAACAGAACCCCTTCTATTGGATTGGACCTGTCCAAAGACTTGAGGTAGAAGATTCCA
This sequence comes from Anodontia alba, assembly GCA_964016985.1. Taxonomy (NCBI): domain Eukaryota; kingdom Metazoa; phylum Mollusca; class Bivalvia; order Lucinida; family Lucinidae; genus Anodontia; species Anodontia alba. The sequence goes on along the minus strand of OZ024832.1, from coordinate 5,637,602 downwards.
CTAGGCATAAATGGGTTAAACAACCTTAACCATATAACTGTTTCTGCAATTAAATACTGTTTGTGTTCTCAAAATCATTAAGAAAACAAGCCTATTCAAATATACTGAAAATTTTACCACCAAAAAAGGAAAATTTTCAGATAAAAATTCTGATATTTTTTTCATATTTCTGCTCAAAACATAGTTGTGGGTACTGCTTAGAACTGCCTTGGCAAGGCGGTTCTAGCGAGTACCCACAATCTATGTTTTTGAGCAGAAATAAGAAAATAATGTATACCCCTATAAACCCCAGATTTACTATATGCAAGTAGGGTTTAAGGGGGTCAACATTATATAGGCACGTTTTCGTGATGGTAGATGAATACAGTTCTTATTCTAAGTATTCAGATAGATAGGTTTGAGCAAACAGCGTAGACCCAAACCAATCATTGCATCTAATCACTGCCACTCATCCAGCAGTTTTTAAACATTTCAAAAAATAAATTTGTTCAAATTTCAGCATAGCTCCAGATAAGCAGGGTAGCCACATAATATTTATCTATTTTGTTGAGGTTTTATAGCCCAGTCAACCCACTGGGCCATGCTAAGCACAGTCAGTTTACCAAATCACACTTTTACTGGGCAAGCTTAGTCCTCTAACAGTTAACCAATATTTTGCATATTCTTTTGCCAGAAACTGACGACTGCCCTTCTAGAATCAGTGGAAGGCAGAGAATCACAGTAGAAAATATTTCATGACCAATCTCCACCAAAGAATGCTGCCCGACCCAGTGGGGGTCGAACCTGCAACCTTCTGATCACCAGTTGGATGCGCATCTGAGCCACCAAGGTTGGTTCTTATTTCTCCATGAAAATATATGTTGTGGGTTTTCATCTGATGCACCTTGGTGAGGTGCTTCTAATGAGTACCCACAATGTATGCTTTATTGAGAAATAAGAAAAATATCATTCCTTTTTGGTTTAAAAAAAGCACCTTATCTGGAGCTATGACTTTAAGGACAAATATCTAGAAACTTGTTTTTGTCATGTATCCTAACAGCTCGCTGTGAATCTAGTTTAGGACACGTCCTGTGTATTATTCAGACATCCTTACCATACTTGTCTTGATGTGGTTAACCTATTTGTAGACTGAAGAGACTCTCCCACACTATATATTGGAAGAGTCCAATTTCAATTTTAGGTACATCCAGCTACGTGATTTAGATATTCCTAGAGGAAAATGGCTAAACTATTTGCAAACAGTGAAGACCCTGATTAGACGCTGTGTTCTGGGGCATCTGATCTGGGCCTGCACTGTTTGTCAAATACCCTTTTAGGGGTCCCCCGACTACAATGGGTTAAAACAGCAGGAGTTGCAATCAGTGCAGACCCTGATCAGATGCCACATTTTTGTGGCATCTGATCTGGGTTTGCACTATCTGTCTGAAATACTTAGGTTAAGTATAGTACTCTCAAGAAGGCCTTTGTTTATACCAAAAAATAATATCGGAACTCTTACTTTGTACATGTATGTGTTGAGATTTTACGGCCCAGTCAAACCATTGGGGTCATGTCAAGTGTGGTCAGTTTACCTAACCACACATTTACTGTATTGTGCACATTCTTTCACCAGAAACTGACAGCTGCCCTTTATGAATCAGCGGAAGGGAGAGAATGACCTTAGAAAATATTTCATGATCAATCTCCATGTAAGAATGTTGCCTAACTGGCAGGGGTCAAACCCGCAACCTCCTGATCACCAGTCGGAGCCACCGAGATGGGCAATGCTTACTTTGACCAGATAACACTGATGTGCAAGCTGACCTAGGCTTTAGATCAGAAGTCGCCAAATAAATACAGTCGACTCTCGTTATCTCGAATTCCAAGGGACTCTCTGAAATACTTCGAGATATCAGTACTTCGACATATCAGATTTGCAGAATTGGGCAAAAACTAATTCGATTAACCACATTTAACAAATATATAATTATGTAATTAGATTCTTGAAGTTAGAGATATATTGAAAATATTGTGGAAAAGAGGAGAAATTGCTCCTTAGGAGCAATTTCTCCTCTTTTCCACAATATTGTTTTACCTGTTGTTAGGTTTTCATGTTTAAGCAGGGACAAGATTTTCACTTCGAGATAAGCGGTTATTCGAGATAAGCGAGTTCGAGATAGCAAGAGTCGACTGTATTTTTATTTCTCCATGAAAACATGCTGTGTATCCTCATTGGAACTGTCTCATAGTAGTAATTCCAACGAAAATGCTTATGTTTCTGAGGACAATTATGAAAAATATCAGTAAAAGATGTGAGGCAGATTTTGCAAACAACAAATAAAAAGGCACAAACATGTGTAAAAATTTAACTCTTAATACAAAGCAAATTGCAGCAGACGACATTCTAAAATTGATTTTGTAATTTTTGGGGAAAATAAGACATTTCACATGAATTGTCTGCTATACTGATAATTCACATGAAAAGTTGTCTTATTTTCCCTGAAAAAAAAAAATTTCAAAGTGTCATCTGTGTAATTGTGATTAGCATTTTATAGGTCAAAATACACTGTACAAAGTATACCATACAATAATAAAAGATACTGTATAATATATATGTTAGAATAAATGATTAAAATATATTTATATGTAAAATACAAAAAAGAAAGAATAAATAAATAATATAAATGGATTCAAGCAATAACACATGAGCAAAATGATAAAAGAATTAGAAGTGTCAAAAGATAAAACTGAACTCATCACAACTTGTCATTTTTAAGCAGTACCATCAACAAAATATCCATATACTTTAAATGTCTTAACCCTTCTCTTGCTAAACACAACATGCCCTGTCTTAGCAAACAATGTAGATCCAGATCAGTTGGCTTCTGAAGAAGCCAAATGATCTGGATCTGCACTGTTTGTCATTCAGTATGTGAATTTATATCAATAATCTGGATCAAGGAATCATACTGGCTGACAATTAGAACTTGGCGTGGCATTTTAATTTATTCAGCATGACAAGGGTTAAAATTTCAAACACTTTATTTCCATATTTTTTGGCCTAAAATTCTATATTTATGCAGTAGTTTTTCTACAAGATACTTGGAGGAATGGCAAATAGTGTAGGCGTTGATTGGATTGATCTTGGTTTGCACTGTTTACATATGCCATTTTTTCAGAAACTTTGGTGTACAAAATTTTAGGACATTTACTGTAGGCACAGAACTCGAACACTTAGGCACAGAACACACAGGCACAAAGCCAGAACATATACAAGATGGCAATAGTGACCAATGAAGAACTGGAACAAATAGCTGTCAGAAGCAGCCTGGATTGTTACAAATGCATAGTCAAATATTTTCAATTCCATTTAAAAAATTATCTTGATTATTTAAAAGTCAAATTCTCATATTCTTTCTAATATTACTTGGATCAAAGGATACTACCAACATCTCAAACACTTTAAAATCTAACTGGAACTCCACTAGTATGTTTTATTTTTTTTTTAGTCACCACTGTTAATTCACCAATATTTCTTTTCCCAAAATGCAAGTTTTTTAAAAAAAAAAACAACAACAAAAAAAACAAACAAACAAAAAAAAAAACAACAACACGAGAACAAAAACTTAATATTAAAAAGTAAAGTATATTCAATTAACAACAGACTGTTTAAGTAAATATAAATCTATCAAATCATTAATGCCCAGTTACAAATGAACAAACAGTAAGTGAAATTAATACTTTCAAGGGAGACAATTCAAAACTTTTCCTCTCTTCTGATAGGGTCTACTCAAAAAGCAAAGAATTTGCTCCCCCTTGGGAGCAAATTCTTTCCTTTTAGAGTAGAACCCTTTCAAAAGTGGACTGGTGTATAGGGAAGCAAACAGGAAGTCATAGAAGTTGTCTCCCTTGAACAAAATGGCAGAAAATCTTCCAAGAATACCTTGTCACCTTAAGAACAAGAAAATTATATAAATGAAACATGTGAAGAGCTGTGACATACCGTATTTACCGTATGTATTCGGACAGACATGCCTGAGCAAACAGTATAGACCCAGATGAGATGCCACAGAACACGGCGTCTCATCTGGGTCTACACTGTTTGCCACTCATCCAGTAATTTTTAGACACATCGGGTAGTGAATTGTACTGGTTCAAATTTTAGAACATATATGGTAAGGAGTTGCGGTGTCCGAATACTTAGGGTAAATACGGTACATTGCGATTAGCAAAAAAAGCAGCATTATGGCCCCAATCTTCATTATTTATGAAAAATTATCCCAACTTGAGAAAATGTGTCTTCTTTTTTTTTTTTTTTTTTTTATTTCGGTTTTACGGCCCTTTCAAGAATATTTCGCTTATATTGAGCAGATCGTTCATCAAAGGTGGGCGAAAACTGGAGAACCCTGGGGAAAAAACACCTGACCATCTGTAAGCAGAACTTGGCTTTCCCACATGTGACCTGAGGGAGGCTCGAACCACAGCTGTGAGAAATCTAATGGATTAAGAGTCCTATACACCAGGCTACCATGGCCCGCAAAATGTATCTTCTCACATGTGGCATATCGGCAGTTTTATCAGTCTTTGATGGGTGATCTTTTGGATAGCCAAGCATCCATATGTTCTTAAAAAAGACGGCAAAGGCTGTAGGGTCCTCACTGGGTGCCTATCAATATGGTAAATTTCCTAAAATTTCAAACACCAAAGTTTCTGATAAAATGATATATGTAAACAGTGCTAACTCAGATCAGACTGCTCCTGAAGGGAGTAGTCTGATCAGGGTCTGCACTGTCTGTCATTCCACTAAGAATTTTAAGAACCAACTACATAAAACTGAGTTGAGGTTTACGGCCCAGTCAACTCATTAAGGTTATGTCGAGCGTTGTCACTACCTAACCACATTTTTCCTGGACTCCTCTAACTGGCTTAGTACTTGTGCACATTCTTTTGCCAGAAACTGACAACTGCCCTTCTTGACACAGGGGAAGGGAGAGAATGACCGCAGAAAATATTTCATGATCAATCTCCACAAAAGAATGTTGCCACCCCGGCAGGGATCAAACCCCCTACCTCCTGATCACCAGTCAGACAAGCAAACTGCATAAAAAAGCAAAATTTAGGCCAAAATAGTAGTGGAATGAAGTGTTCAAACATTTAAGGACATTTACCATAGTATATTTTCTCAGACTGCAGGTCAACAGTCTTTTCCACTACAATGGATTGGAGGCCAAACTGAACTTTCTATGCACTCGTATTAATATTAATGGGGGTAACAAACACAAGAAGTAAAAGTAATAACCCTAAGTACTGGAACACCTTATCTACTTACAATCCTTGTCATAAAGTTTTAAATAGTCCATTCTACTACCTTTTGATGTGTTTAAAATATTGCTGTATGTATGGCAAACAGTGTAGACCCTGATCAGATGCTGCATTCTGCGCCATCCGATCTGGATCTACACAGTTTCAAAGGCCTATCTGTCCCAATACTTAGGGTTATTATGGTAAAAACGTTTCCCTCCTGTCTGTATAGGTTTATAATATCCCATTTTTTGTATGTTTAAAATGACATCTGGCAGCATATAGTCAGAGAATAATATTCACAAATTGCCAATGAGCTTCGAACAGATCTACCTGATACCTGATTATTTTGACTTCTGTTTAATTGCTGTTTATAAAGGTAGGCATGAGGTAGCATAATAAAACAGAATTAAAAGATTTATTATCTACAGTTGACTCGTTATCTTGACCGCGCTTATCTCGAATAACCGCTTATCTCGAAGTGAAAATCTGGTCCCTGCCTAAATATGAAAATCTAACAGGTAAAAAAATATTGTGGAAAAGAGGTGAAATTGCTCCTCCTCTTTTCCACAATATTTTCAATATATCTCTAACTTCAAGAGTCCAATTACATATATATTTGTTAAATGGGGTTGTTCGAATTATTTTTTTTCCTCAATTCTGCAAATTTGATATGTCATGGTACAGATATCTCGAAGTATTTCATAAAGTCCCTTGGATTTTGAGATAACGAGAGTTGACTGTATTAATTTTTTCACATTTCTTCCTTACCTTGCTATAAAAAAAAACACATTTAAGTGAAATAAGTGGCGATAAACAACCAGAGGACCAGTGGTGCTGTAGCTCACCTGAGACTATTTGTTCTGAGCAAGCTTATGATAACATTTCTAAAGAATTAAACATATGGGTATAGTAGCCAGAACAGTTTGCAAACCTTTCCTATAGTAACTTGGTATGGGATTTAGCTTTAATTAATTTGACGAAACAGAAACTTCACACGAGATATGGCTTTGATTAAGCGACATACCAAATATCAAAGGCCTGCCTTCTAGTTTCACACAAGAAGATCTTTAAAGTTTTTTCCCCATACAAGTTGATGTAAAACATGTGACCCTTGGGCGGGGCCACTTTTGACCCCAGGGCTATAATGTGAATCTTGGTAAAGGTCCAATAGATCAAACTAAGTACCAAATGTCAAAGGCCTAGGCATTCTAGTTTCGAACAAGGTCATTTTTTTTTTTTTTTTTTTTTTTTTTTTACATAGACTCCAAATTGAGGATCCAAAGAGTTCCTTGTATATAATGAGTGCACTAGCCCACTAAAAATACACCCTATCCGAAAGGTCATTCAGAGAAATCAAGCATAATACTGTTCCATGTAACTTGTACTTTAACAAGCACAGTGGTGCAGTGGTTATGTCTCCTGACTCTGAAGGGCTAGGCACTGCCGTCAAACCTCACTCAGCCAGGTAGTATCTGAAATTCTGAGCAGTGAACCAACACAAAGATACTATAACTCTCCCACCTAAAAATATAATTTAAAAACATAGAGACATGCTGTGACAAAATATGGATAAATGTCAAATCCTATTTCCAATAAAGAAAATATCACACAAAAGTTAGTTTTTATTTTATTTTTTCCTGGGGACTTCTAAAGGCATTTCTGTAATAAAACGAATGACTATACTGCTGCCATTTTATTTTTAATCCTTAAAGTGCAAATCTCAACTGCAGCAGACGACATTTTTGTGTTAGTTTTTTTTTCTTTCAGAAAAATAAGGCTTAACATTTCATGTGAATTGTCTGCCTAGCAGACAGTTCACATGAAATGACACATCTTATCTTTTCTGAAAAACAAGAAAATGTTATGTCGTCTGCTATAATTTTTGCTTAGTACTTTAAGTTTCAAAAAGTCTGCCATCTGAAAATCTTGTTACGAAAGAAGCTTAAGTACCTTATATAATATATTACATCACCAAAAGCTTTAAAATCAGCAGTAATACTATAAAATTAATATTAATACATAAAATACGACCATTTTTACCCTAAGTATTTGGACAAACAGGCCTGAGTGAACAGGGTAGACCCAAATCAGATGCTGCAGAATGCAGCATCTGATCTGGGTCTACACTGTCTGCCAATCATACATTAGTTTTAGGCACATCGAAAGATAGTCCTCGTAAAATGTACTTGTTAAAATTTTAGGATGTCCAAATATTTAAAAACAGTAAATACACTAATTACCCTAAATAACTGGATAGCAACACTCCTTATTGTATATATTCCAAAATTTCAAAAATCAGAGAAAGCCCATTTGACTATCAGGTGAGCAATTTATGACGAGTGGTGAGAATAGCAATCCGTGCAGACCTTGTTCAAAGCAGTTTGATCTGGGTCTACATAAGTTACTTAGGCATGTCTGTCCAAACAGGATAAATAGAAATAAAACTATAATACACACTGCTATTTGCAAATATAAGGATGGATGATGCCAAGCAAAAATGGCCCCGAAATAAGCATCGGCAAAGCTCACAGACAGACGACTAGCACATCTGTGGTGTCTGATCAGTGTACATTTCACACATACAACTAAAAAAGGGATATCAAGATTCTCCATGAAAACATATGTTGTGAGTGCTCATTAGAAGCGCCTCTATGAGGCGCTTCTAATGAGTACCCATAACACATCATATCTAGAACTGTGATTGTACGTGTGAAATATACAGTGATCAGACACCATGGAGAAGTTAGAAAGATTTCAATACTTTTTGGTTCCAAAATGCGCATCATCTGAGGCTGTGTGTAACAATCTCTCGACCTTTCAGTTTGAGTTTTATTGCCCAGTTAACACTATTAAGGTTATACTGAGCCAACCAGTTAATCTATTCCCACTTTTCCTCGGCAGGCTTAGTCCTCCGTCGTTAACCAGTACTTGTGCACATCCTTTCCCCAGAACCGACAACAGCCATTCTTGAATCTTCAGACGGGGGGAGCGATTTCATGATCAATCGTCACAAAAGACATGTGGCTGAGCTGGGATTCAAACTTGCAAACCCTGGATCTGCAGTCAAACACACTACCAACTTCAATATGAAGCCCAACTCTTGACCTGTTACAAGCTGTTTAATCAACAGTGTAGCCTCTAATGAGATTGTCCAGATATGCTGAACAATCTGTATATTCGACCTTGTTTATACAAAGACCTATTTTTGCATGGCATGCTCCATGAATTGTATATACAGTATATCAGATATAACTATTTACATTAGTATAGGCCAACCAAATAGAACTGTCCCTTTGATCTTTTGATTATATGTTTAGTGCATAAAGAGGTATTACCTGTTGATGTGGACTACAGTCAAACTTCAATGGAAATTTATTCGAGACATGGTAGTTCAAGCCTCTGTGTGCCAGGTCAAGAAGCAAATAGCAATAATTTAGGGAAATCTTTTTGATCTTCTGTACAATAATGGTATGTTGAGTGTACTCATTAGAATCACCTCAATGAGGTGATTCTAATGAGTACACACAACATACAGTTTCAAGATAAGAAAATTTCCCTAAATATTTGTTCTCTTGAGCTATCAAATTTCATAGGGACTCAAAAATGAGTTAGAATTAGCCTGGTAAACAAGCCATCAAGGTTCGACTGTAATGCCTGTCTGGCGTTGAATGCAGAATTTTCTGACTGTCATGCCTAAACTGTAAAGTGGACATATCATAATGAATATCAAATGTAAAGATCAAAGCCACAGGTCACCTTGGTCAATCTTTATTTACAGTAACAAACACCAATAATACTATAAAATACACAACCAAAACAACACAAATGTATCTAAGACCTTGGAAAGCAATTAGAAAAGGCAAAAGCTCATCTATTTATCTATTGTTTTTTAACAATATCAAACTTGTTTTGGAACAAATATTAACCCTTGTCATGCTGAATAAATTAAGATGCCACACCCACTTCTAATTGTCAGCCAATCAGATTACTTGATCCAGGTTGTCGAAACAAATTTGAATACTGAATGGCAAACAGTGCAGATCCAGATCAGCCAACTGATCTGGATCTACACTGTTTGCAAAAGCAAGGTATATCCGGGTTCAGCAGGACAAGGGTTAAGACTCTTCAATTAACAAACTGAGAGGAATAAAATTTGTAATAACTCGCATTCTCGATGTTGTAAACAGAAAAAACTTTATCACTATGGAAAATCCTATAATCTTACGATAGTTTAACCAAATTACATTTTGTAGTTTGAGGCCTCTGTCCCTGCAGCTTGTACTTGGGGACGGTGCAGATTAAAAGTGTATCTAAAATTATTGCACAAATCAAGAAGGTAAAAAATTAATAAAAAAAAAATATAAACAGTATCAAAAAAGCTAAAATTATCTTTTACTAACGGGCCCAATATAAATCTTAAATGGGAATGGATATACATCTAAGGGATATAACTCTAACAAGGAAATAGTTTCCTCCCTTCTCACTGGGGCAGGAAAAGGTGTGGGGCTACTCTTAAAGGAAAATATTTGCTTCCCCTGAAGCATTTTTTTTTTCTTTTAGAGTAGCTCCCATGCTTGAAATTTAAAAGACTCGGGAGGCAATTTCCAATCTTCAGAAGTTGCCCCCCCCCCCCCTTTGCAAAATTAGGTAAAATCTTTCTGATGTATAAATTCTATATAAAATAATATGGAATAGGAGAGGACCCTGCAGAAGAAGCCAACAATTTCACACATACAGACAGCAAGGATCAAGACCAGTCTGTTATCTACACCATATTAGCTCTTGATAAGATGCTGTTTACAATCCAAAAGTATTGATATAGAGGATCTTACATGAGTGGTCATTTCATATGAAATTTATGAAACGAGCCTGTGGCGAGTTTCATAAATTTTTATATTAAATGACCACGAGTGTAAGATTCTGTTTATCATATGACCCTTTTAAATTGGATTTTATCGCCTTTAAAGTTGACAATTGTTCAACAGAAAATGAATGGTTGACATGGATGTCGTCATGACGTTACTTGTTCCCGCCAAAGTGTTATATAACGTGTGGTTATACGATTTTTATAACATAACGTTATCCACTGAATAACAGCGACGTTATATGATAAAATTTCTTTTTTCCCCACAAAAACATATGTTGTGGATACTCATCAGAAGCACCTCTGTGAGACACGTCTAATGAGTACCCACAACATATGTTTTCTTGGAGAAATAAGAAAAATATTTACCCGATGCCCACTTATCTAGACCTATGTACACAGCTAGTCTGAGTCTTTTAATGATTGTCTATACATGAGCACTAAAAATATGCAACAAAACAAACTCTATCTGGCTTATGGTGAGTCAGAGACTTGCCACTGAAAGTGTTCCCCCGAATTTACCACACCATATCTAGTGTTGATAAAGCAGAAAGGCAAAGGGAGTTAACCTTAACCACTCTCTAGGCTAATTCAGCAGACAACAAACTGGTGATATTTTTCTAATTTTTCTCAGAAAACAGGATTTGACATTTCATGCAAATTGTCTCCAGACAATTTGCATGAAATGTCAAATCCTGTTTTCTGGGGGAAAAAAAAAAAAAAAAAAATTCAAAATGTTGTCTGCTGAAATTTTGCCAAGAGTGCTAAGCCTTAAAATTATCTTATCAAGATGCAAGTAGAAAATGAGACTTTACAAATAATCTGACTCATTCAAACATGCCTGATATACTGTTAAATCAGAACTCAAACATGATTTCATTTTTAGCTGAATATCTCAAATAGAAATTTGTTTTCAGAAAAAATAATTGTGCCTTCAAGTCTAACATTCTAAATGCTGACCTTGCAAATGAAATCAAGGTCGCCAAAATCTAACCAACTTTTCACACTGTCCAAGAAAGGTATCTACACAAAACTGACCTAAATCCGCCATCAGTTAAGGAGATAAAGCTGCGCAAGCTGTTCTGGGGGATAAAATTTGACAATCTTTGGAATATTGCAACCTTGAAATGAGACGCTGCAAGGTTGGTGAAAATCTGCCAACCTCTTCAAGAGATATTCAAGAAACTATCACACTGACGCCAATGCGGACACTAACGCTAATGGGAACCAGACCTAAAACAATGTCTTGCTCTACCTCTGGTAGGGTAACCATTCACTCAGAAGATTGACTATATGTAATCATGCTACCAACTCAACATTTTTTCTGCTTTCCTGTGTTTATTCTCTTTGTTTATTAACCATACTGGCCTCATAATCTCAAGTATGCAGGTTAAATATTGAGTAACTCTATGTACATACCCTGATAATAAACAGTATAAACAAAAGACATCAACAGCAAGTGTTTTTTTTTTCATTTCTAAGGTAAAAACGGTTTCAACACAATATTCAATATTCATACGTTTGTTTGAATGGCTCATATTTTAAGCAGTAAAAATGGTCTTAAGATTGTAGCAAAACAAGACAAAATCAGTGTATTAAAACTTAACAGTATCACCAACATTTAAACCCGATCTCAGTTGTTAAATATTCAAGCTCAGTCATGCTCCATAAAAAGCAGTATATTGATATTTTTCTAATTTCTCCATGAAAACATTGTTGTAGGTACTCATTAGAAGTGCCTCACTGAGGCACTTCTAATGAGTACCCACAACGTAAGTTTTTATGGAGAAAAAAGAAAGATATTTATCTGGATACCTCTCTTATCTGGAGCTACAAGTTATGCTTAACACATGGTTATTTTGTGATGATTATACAGGAAACTGTGCATCAGGCATAATCCTACAACAATTAAGCAGCTCTAAAAAATGAAGATCTAAAAACTTACAATTTGAACAGACAAATAAGTGAATGAGTGAATGAAAAATTACAATGACATGCCCAAGGGTGCCAGATAAATTGTTACCATATTAACCCTAAATATTCAGTCTTCTTACCATATTGATCCTAAAATTTGAACAAGTCCATTTTTCTACCTGTTATTTGGTCTAAAAACTACTAGATGAGTGGCAAACAGTGTAGATCTTGATCAGACACCACATTTTGCAGTGTCAGCTCTGGGTCTACTCTGTTTGCTTAATAGGCATGTCTGTCCAAAAATTCAGAGTAAATACAGTATTTGATTCTCAATGCCAGAGCAGGACCCTTATGCCTTGATCAGCCTGCACAGCTATGTAGTCTGATCTGAACCTTCTCTATTTATATATCCTACAATATATTTTCATTCTTTAACCATAAAGCACTAATTACAGCTGAAGCAAACATTTTTTTTTTCAGAGAAAACATACATGCCATAAGCTCTTGGCAGAAATCTGTGAGATCAGGCTAATTTTTAGGGGAGATTTAACAAAATTCTGTGAGATTTTCATAAAAAGTCACTTTCAAGCTCACAGAAATAAGTTTAAAGCCTTTATTTTGATGAATTAAGCATATCAAACGTATAATGTTGTGTAATTTATAATTAGTTCTTCATAAAACATTCTTTTAGAGGGTCTGAAAATTCTGTGAGATTTGAAATTCTTATGGGAAATGGGTTGCAAAATAGCCAATTTCTGTGAGATTTTAATGCCAAGTCTTATTTTTTTTCTGAAAAATAATAGGATTTAGAATGCTGTTTATTACAATTTTGCTTTAAGTGCTTTAAGGATTATGTGAGAAATGAAGGCCTATATCCTACTATGCCTATGTGCAGGCTGATTCTGAGCCTTAGTGGTCTGCACATGGCATAATGGCCCCTGTCCTACATTGTGTATCATATATATTTTTCTTATTTCTCCTAAACTCCAGTCTGATGTTTTTCATTGTTCTGTACTTGTTTGTTCTTTCCCAGTTCAGCTAGTATGTCGAGGCTCCAATATGTACACCATTTAATGCTGTAAGAAGTAAGAAGATATACAATAAGTGTCCTACAATATCGTATTCCAAACATTCTGACAAAATGGCATAGGCAAACAGTACAGACCCAGATCAGACTGCTCCTTGAGGAGCAGTCTGATCAGGGTCTACTTGTTTGCCATTCTTATGAGTGTTTTAAGAAACAAATGCATAGAAAGCAAAATGTAGGCCAAAAAGTTATGAAAAAAATGTTAGAAATTTTAGGACATCTACTGTATATAAGCTAGAGTTATTTTAATAATTAACCCTTGTCATGCTGAATGCCACACCCACTTCTAACTGCCAGCCAATCAGATTGCTTGATCCAGGTTGTTGTAACAAATTCACCTACTGAATGACAAACAGTGCAGATCCAGACCAGCCAACTTCTTCAGAAGTCAGCTGATCTGGATCTACACTGTTGCCAAAGGCCGGGCATATCTTGATTCAGCAGGACCAGGGTTAAACTGTTGCTAAGAACCGATTTTTCTCTTTAAAACTTTATATCAGGTTTGTTTGTGCTGAGGTTTTACGGCCCAGTCAAACCAATGGGGTCATGTTGAGCACTGTTACTTTATCTAACCACACTTTTACTGGGCAGGCTTGGTCATCCAAGCAGTTAACCAGTATTGTGCACATTCTTTCACCAGAAAAATATCAGGTTTACAAAGTCTGAAAGGAAACAAATTACATTAAATATGTTACATGAAAAGATAGCAGGGCATTTAAGGGGACACAGTAAATTTTTACATTTTCTCATAAAACAATACCAAGGTATTTATTAAGGGGACTCAGTATTTTTTTTTTTTTCAGTTTCTCATAAAACAATACCACGGTATTTATTAAGGGGACTAAGTATTTTTTATTATATTTTCTCATAAAACCATACCAGGGTATTTAAAAGGGGACTCAGTAGCCACAAATCAACTTTCACGGAGACAGCCTAGCATGTACTCACCTTCACCTTTGTCTTCACTTTCTTTGTATTGTTCTCAAAATACATGAAGTCCTGAAAAATAATATAAACTTGTTCTTTAGGAAAATGTCTACACTTTCAAGAAAAATAACTCTTGGCATGGCAATACTTACCTCTCTTCTCAATGGAGGCTAGAATTCAGTTGCTTACAATGTGTGTTATGTAATGACAGTTCTGAATAAATATGTTTAAACCAATGTGGGCTACTCTTAAAGCGAAGGATTTGCTAATATTTTGGTTGTAAACTTTTCAAGATATTTGAACAGGTGTTTTCGTAATATGCAGTAGAACTGTTTCTTATTCTTCTCTGAAGACATGGCTTGATATTTCATTCAAATCATTTTATTTACTTTTCACTGATGTTTCACTCAGATCATTTTCAAGAGAATGCTTGACATTTTATTCTACATATCTCCTTTTTCTCAGGTAAGGCTACGATTAGAATGAAATGCAGAAGAGTGTATGTGTGTATATGTTTGTATACGAGTATGTGTGAATGTGTGTATCAGTATGTTTTATGCAGTTTTATATGTTCTGCGAGGGTCCTTGATTGGTGAACAAAAGTATTATATTCTATTTTATGGGTATGTGTAAGACAAAGACCATGGCCCAGTTGTTCAAAACTAAAGAAGTCGTTAGTTAACGATTCATTAAAATTTACATCTAGTTTTACACAAATATGCTCAAATTTTTTGCTGGAAAAATGTGAGTAGCTTTTGCAGTACTCACATTTTTTCAGCAAAAAATATCAGAATATTGTATATTGAATCTGCTAAAACAGTTAATGAAATGACCCTTAATGAGCTCGTTAAGCTAACGACGCTTTGAACAACTGGGCCCACAGGGAGTATCAAGAAACTGATTGTGTTGGGGTTTAACGGCATGTCAACCCTTGTGGGTCATTTTGTGTCGTCTCCCAGAGAAAGGGAGAAAAGAGATAGAAGAGATAGTAGAGGAGATGAAAGAGAGGGACAGGGAAGAAATAAAAATAGGAATGAAAGTGATGAAACAGAAAAAATAAAAACATCCCCCCCCACCAACCCTGCCCCCACCACCCCCCCCCGGTGACAAAAGATACACTACACTTTCGCCACACCCGATCACCCCAAGGTTTTACATGCAAACGTGTTGTGAGTACCCATTTGAAGGACCTTGATAAGGTACTTCAAATGAGTACCCACAAAATATGTTTTCATGGAGAAATAAGAAAAATATCAATATTTTTTGGTTGAAAAAAAAAAGGACCTTTACTGGACCTGCGTAACCCAAGCAAAAACAAGAGGCCCACGGGCCACGGGTCGCTCACCTGAGTGACACAGCCACTGCAGATATGCAGATGTTCTGCAACATTTTTCCAATCCTGTCATTGCAACTAATGAAAAGATCATCATTTAAGCAGTTCTTTATTTTGAAGAAGATATATGGCATGCCAGTCAATTGAGCGTGATCATTTGAACAAACTCTAAACTCTAAATCTGCTTGGATTTACGATCGGCACGATTTTAGCTATTTTTGATCTACGAGTCACCCCAATGCTTCCTACCAAGTTTCGAGTCAACTGGCCTTTCAGTTCAGGAGAAGAGGCGAAAAAAAGATTTCCAAGATGGCTAACATGGCGGCCATCTTGGATATCCGACTGGCATGATTTTAGCTATTTTTGATCTACAAGTCACCCCAATGTCTCCTATGAAGTTTGGAGTCAATTGGTCTTTCGGTGCAGGAGAAGAAGCTAAATATAGATTTTCAAGATGGAGGCCATGGTGGCCATCTGGGATTTCTGATCAGAACGATTTTAGCTATATTTGATCTACAAGTCACCCTGATGCTTCCTACTAAGTTTCGAGTCAAGTGACTTTTGGGTTTAGGAGAAGAAGCGAAAAATAGATTTTCAAGATAGCCGCTATGGCGGCCATCTTGGATTTACGATCGGCATGATTTTAGCTGTTTTTGATCTACAAGTCACCCAAATGCTTCCTACCAAGTTTCGAGTCAACTGGCCTTTCGGTTCAGGAGAAGAAGCGAAAAAATAGATTTTCAAGATGGCTGCCACGGCGCCTATCCTGGTTTTACTATCGGTATGATTTTAGCTATTTTTGATCTACAAGTCACCCCGATGCTTCCTACCAAGTTTGGAGTCAACTGGCCTTTCGGTTCAGGAGAAGAAGCGAAAAATAGATTTTCAAGATGGCTGCCATGGCGGCCATCTTGGATTTCCGATAGGCACGATTTTAGCTATTTTTGATCTATAATTCACCCCAATGCCTCCTACCAAGTTTGGAGTCAATTGGCTTTTGGGTTTAGGAGTAGAAGCGAAAAAATAGATTTTCAAGATGGCGGCCATGGCGGCCATCTTGGATTTCCGATCGGCACGATTTTAGCTATTTTTGATCTACAAGTCATCCGGATGCTTCCTAGCAAGTTTGGAGTCAACTGGCCTTTCGGTTCAGGAGAAGAAGCAAAAAAATAGATTTTCAAGATGGCCGCCATGGTGGCCATCTTGGATTTCCGATCGGCACGATTTTAGCTACTTTTGATCTACAAGTAACCCTGATGCTTCCTAGCAAGTTTGGAGTCAATTGGCCTTTCGGTTCAGGAGAAGAAGCGAAAAATAGATTTTCAAGATGGCGGCCATCTTGGATTTCCGATCGGCACGATTTTAGCTATTTTTGATCTACAAGTCACCCTGATGCTTCCTAGCAAGTTTGGAGTCAATTGGCCTTTCGGTTCAGGAGAAGTGAAAAATAGATTTTCAAGATGGCAGCCATGGCGGCCATCTTGGATTTCCGATCGGCACGATTTTAGCTATTTTTGATCTACAAGTCACCTTGATGGTTCCTAGCAAGTTTGGAGTCAATTGGCCTTTCGGTTCAGGAGAAGAAGCGAAAAATAGATTTTCAAGATGGCGGCCATCTTGGATTTCCGATCGGAACGATTTTAGCTATTTTTGATCTACAAGTCACCCCAATGCTTCCTACCAAGTATCAAGTCAATTGGCCCAGGGGTGTAGGAGGAGTAGGCTTTTAAAGCAATTGTTGACGCCGCACGAGGCACGACGGACATTGACTGACCACAATAGCTGACCATGAGCACTTCGTGCTCAGGTGAGCTAACAAGAAGAAAAAGAAGTGTAAATAAGGAGTGTTTATTAGATACCACTCCACCCCCGACCCTACAAGGTAATGACTGCCTTCTGATAAATATTTACAAGATAAGAAGCAACCAAAATGTAATGGATAGACAGACAATTTGAAAACAGTATACCTCCCCCACCCCAACAGATACAGTTTGTGGAGGTATAACAATAAAAATATTAGTAACTTACAATCAAGAAAACTGCTCCAAGCAGAACAGCTTTGATATTAACATCCAGGTCAATAGGGAAGGAGATTCCAAAATTGTCAGCATCTGTGAAGGCTTCCTTGGCTAAACCAGTCCACTGTTTTGTCACACGGCCAACAAATGATGTTTCATCTGCTGTACTCACCTGTAAGAGACAGAAACCAGAAATTACTATATTTACTCCAAGTACTCAGACAGAGCAAACAGTGTAGACCTTGATCAAGCACATCTGGACTGAGTTGTTCAAAGCATCGTTAGCTTAACGAGCTCGTTAAGGGTCATTTCGTTAATTGTTTTAGCAGATTCAATATACAATATTCTGATATTTTTTGCTGAAAAAATGTGAGTAGCTTTTGCACTGCAAAAGCTACTCACATTTTTTCAGCAAAAAATTTCAGCATATTTGCGTATCACTTGATGTAAATTTTAACGAATCGTTAACTAACGACATCATTAGTTTTGAACAACTGGGCCCAGAATGCAATATCTGATCTAGGTCAACACTGTCCACCACTAATCCAGCAGCTTTACAGACACATCCACAGGTAGTAAAATAGACTTGTTCAAATTTTAGAACAAGTATGGTAAGGAGTTAAGCTGTATGAATACCAACTAAGGCTAAATAAGGTTTCAGGGCATCACATGTTATTTCGGGAGTAAACATTCTGTCTCTTTCTTTTCACTTTTTATGCTTACAATCGTTGTAAGCTAGGTATGCCTGGCAAAAATAAGTGTCAAAGTTTTTGTTTTCAAACAAGCATAATTATTAATAAAGATGTGTCTTCATAGCTCTCTCTCTCTCTCTGTCTCTGTCTCTGTCTCTCTCTCTCATTTTGCTTTGAGAATTACTATGACCCAAAATATTAAAACCTTTCACCTCTGAGTTCTGGAAGTGGATTCTTCCATCTTTGAATCTGAACAGAAGCACTGTTCGAAATGAGGGTTTCAGTCAAAAATTCAAAAAGAGGCAAACAGTGTAGATACTGATTAGACGGCTCAATAAGAGCCATCTCATCAGAATCTACACTGTTTGAAAAAATACCTACATGTAGTTTTAATCTGCAGAGCTGGAAGGTTTGACAGTGTATTTTTTTACATTTTGTTGCAAGCTAATTAATTTTGAACAGCCATGCTAAGTAAAGCTTATTATGAGAGAAAAAACTTTTCTTTAAATTATTTTGCTGGGTATATCAGGGCCTTTTACACTTCTCCTTATAATATACTATATTATAGATCCATAGGACTTGTTAAAGAGGAGTATTTGATGACAATTCTGAGATTTTTTTCTATATCTCCATAAAAAAAAAAAATGTTGTGGGTTCTCATTAGAAGTGCTTGCCAAGACGTTTCTTATGTATACCCATAACGTTTTTATTGAGAACTGAGGTGTTTCTAATGAGTACCCACAACATAAAAATTATGTTTTTTATGGAGAACTGCAGACATTGTCACCAGATGCAGTCAAACCCATGTTAAGCTGGCATGTATGGGAAAGCCAAAAATTGGCTGCTTAAGACAAATGTTTGCTTAATACAGGTAGATTTCCATTTTTTAACCTTTAATGACTGAAATACTGGCCTTTAAAGGCAAGCGCTTGCTTAATACAGGTAGATTTCCACTTCTCTGCCTTTAATGGATCTGAAAGTGGCCTTTAAAGGCAGGTGCTTGCTTATTACAGGTAGATTTCCACTTCTTTACCTTTAATGAGATCTGAAAGTGGACTTTAAAGGCACTTTATTCATCCCTAACAAGCCCCTGGTTATAGTATCTTTAATTTGTCATGCACTCACATCAAACTCTATGTCCCCACACATATTCCAGGTACAGCAGGGACCTTTAATTCTCAGAACTGTTTCTTCCGCAGCATTCTGGATCTTATAACGGGGTTTACAGATACTCCAAGCCTGTGAAACATATCCTATCACGTGTCCAGGTGGCGCTTCTACTGTCACTTTCTGTCAAGAAAAAATACTAATTTAACAATAGACATCATTCAGAAATCACGAGAAATCAACACTTTACAAGGGCTGGAAAATTCCATCTATCTGCTCATCAGCAAAAGTGCTCATGGAAGCAGGATGAGTGTAAATTCTAGATTTTCCCTTTCTAATTAATTTTAAAAGTCATCACACTTCTAGGCATATAGGATCAGTGGAGTTTTTAAGAGTCTTCAAGCCATGCTTTAAATAGAGAACTAGGAGATACATCTTAACAGTACAGGTACAACTTCTCGGGAATTAACTCTGACATATGAATTTTTGTCTCTCTTCTCATTGTCGGATTACTTTTAAAGGAAAGATGTTTGTTTGTGTTGAGGTTTTATGGCCCAGTCAACCAAATGGGGCCATGTTGAGCGCGGTCAGTTTACCTAAACACACGTTTACTGGGCAGGCTTAGTCATCTAAGCAGTTTACCAGTATTGTGCACATTCTTTCGCCAGAAACTGACAACTGCCCTTCTTGAATCAGGGGAAGGGAGAGAATGACAGTAGAAAAATATTTCATGATCAATCTCCATGAAAGAATGTTGCCGACCTCAGCTGGGGTTGAACCCGCGACCTCCTGGTCTCCAGTTGGACGGCGCATCCGAGCCACCGAGGCCGGCTCAAAGGAAAGATGACAATAATAGCAAAAGAACGAGTTACACCTTTGAACTTCTGTTAATTTCTTACCAAATATTGTAGAACATAATCTTTAATCTGTTAAAAATTTGATGAGGTTGAGAATTTGATGGTTAGGCCTCATGAAATGAATTTGATGGGCAGACTTCATGAATCGTGCATCACCTTTTTGTTCTCACTGTTGAGAATTTTGTCAAAATACCTCATGGAAGTAAGAACAGAAGCAGCTGTTACATCTTTGACCTTTGATTTTATTGAGTATTGTAGAATATAACCTTTACTCCGACTGTTGAGAATTTGACGGGGACACCTCATGAAAAGAACAGCACCTCTTTTGTTCTTTGTGTTGTTGTTTAACACATCAATTTTTGTGGATTATTTTGTATGACCATCTTCCAGAGAAAGGAAGAAAAGGGAGAGAAGAGATAATAGAGATAAAAGAGAAAATAGAGAAGACAAGGCAAAAGCCAGTAACAAGTGAGAAACAGATGAAATTAAAACATGTCCCCTTCCCCTATCTGCTGAAATTACAGCAGGCCCTCACCCCACCACAGCCACTGCACTCTTTGTTCTGTTGAGAATTTGATGTCAAATTACCTACCTGAAGACAGCAAGGACAGAAGCAGCTGTTACATCTAAGACCTCGTGACAGATGCATCACCTCTTTACTCTGATTGTTGAGAATTTTGATGTCGAAAGGACGATGATGACCACAGCAGTTTCTGGTGCAGCAACATGTGTCTGAAGATATAAATTTTATTCTGGAGTTATTTTCAAATCTTGAGATTTTTATAAATTATCAAAAACAACAATAAAAATATAAAAAACAAAACAACAAAAAAAAAAAACAATAATAAAACCTATTGCAGAGGAATTGTTAAGGACGAGTATTTGTGACATTTCTCTGATCACCTCTTAAATGTTTTTTTTTTTTTTTTTTTTTCAAAATGTGCAGGTCATTTCACTTCTTAAGTGTTTGGAGATAGATGATTCAAACATAATTCCAAATTCCATTCTCTGTGGAAAAATACTAAATATTTCTCTTGTCAACAGTTATGGTAGAAACTTACCTTCAACAGCATAGAAACATCTCTGCCCAAGGGAGTTCAAAACTTCATACTTGTTATTGGTTTCATACCCAGTGAATGCTGCAAACAGAAAGTACATATCGTTGCAATATTTTCTGACAAAAAACATATTATTTTCTGACAAAAACATCTTGAAAATGTAACATTACAATTATGGTAACTGATTTTCGTCTCAAGAACCCCAAAAGGGTAATTGGCAAAAAGTGCAGACTCAGATCAAATGCCACAGAATGCTGCATCTGATCAGGGTCTCCACTGTTTGCAATCCACTGTTTGCAAACAGAATGTCTAAATGACAGCTTGACACACCAGAAATTGAAATTTGAGGGAGTAGAGGGTGTGTGGGGTGGGGAGGTTGTGGGGTGGGGTGGTGGTGGGGGGGGGGGGGGGGGGGGGGTGCGGAGTCTAAATGGGTCAAAGTTTTCAATGTCACAGGCAGAAACATAAACCTTTGCAAACAGTACAGTTTTATAAGATGAGAAAGCTCATAGCAAAACAATGGACTTGTCCAAAGTGAAAACTGCAGTAATACACCTTAGCTAATAATCATAGCTCTTGATAAGATGCTTTTTTTTCAACCAAAAAGTATTTATGTTTTTCTTATTTCTCAACAAAAACATATGTTGTGGGTACTCATCAGAAGCGCTTCACTGAGGCGCTTCTAATGAGTACCCACAATATATGTTTTCGTTGAGAAATAAGAATATTATTTACATGATACCCACTCTTATCTAGACCTATGGGTATTGATGATTATGATTTGGTGCTTTGTATCTCTTTCAACAGTGTTTAACCCTTGTCCTGCTGAATAAATTAAGATGCCACGCCCACTTCCAATTTACAGCCAATCAGATTACTTGATCCAGATTGTTGATACACATTTACAAACTTAATGGCAAACAGTGCAGATCCAGATCAGTTAGCTTCAGAAGCCAACTGATCTGGATCTACACTGTTTGCAAAGACAGGGTATATCCGGATTCAGCAGGATTAGGGTTAAGTTATATGGAGATGATCAACCTAAGGATATACTGAGGTAGAGGGGAATAAGAACAAATAAACAAACAACAAAAATGTTCATAAAAGTTTTATTTTTGCCAGTTCTTTGGCTTGAAAATAATCTTATGGCATTACACTGAGCCATGAATAATGAAAGTTTGAACTATAACTTGTAACAGTGACTGAACAGCCTTGCAAGTGAGAGGTCTTATTCTTGCTCCTGATACACCCGAGTATCGCTTACACATGTCACAGCTCCAGATATGGGGTGGGGTGGGTGTATCAGGTCAATATTTTTCTTATTTCTGCACAAAAACATATGTTTTGGGTACTCATTAGGAAAGCCTCACAAGGGAAGAAAACACAATTTAACTTAGTCACCAGAAAAAATACATGTGGGTATATTGTACACAAATGACTTACTTTCCAATCCTTCCACTTTCTGTTTCACCAGCAGCTGATCAATCTGGGCAAGATATTCAAGCCCTGGAGGGCAGTTTGGTGGGGCTTGTGGGGCAGGCATCCATCCTGGTCCTCCAGGTTGTGGTTGGCCTGAAAATATACATGTACAGTAAATGTCCTAAAATTTCGGCCATTTTTATCCATACCATTTTTGTCCAAATTTCGCTTGTTTATGCAGTTGTTTCTTAAAATGCTTAGTAGAATGGCAAACTGTGTAGACCCTGATCAGACTGCTCCTTTAGTCTGATCTGGATCTGCGCTCTTTGCATATGTCTTTTGTCAGAAACTTTATGACATTTACTATAAAACCATACTGAATCATGATAGTCAACCTTTCCTGAGCACAGCAACCGATATGCATACTGTATCAACTAATTGTGATAATAAAATACCATATTTACAATAATAGTCCTAAGTATTCAGTTAAACATGCCTCAGCAAACAGTGTAGATCAGACACCACATTCTGTGGGGTTTGATCAGGGTCTATACTATTTGCCATTCATCCAGCAAATCTTAGACACTCAACAGGTAGAAAAATGGACTAAAACTTTAAGACAAATATTGTAAGGTGGTTAGATGTCTCAATATTCAACCCATTGTAGTCAGGAGACCCGTTAAAGGGAAATTGGCAAACAGTGCAAACCCAGATCAGATGCAGCATCTGATCAAGGTCTCCACTGTTTGCAAATAGTTTAGCAATTTTTCTCTAGAAATATGTAAATCTCATAGTACCTAAAATTGAAATTGGACTCTTCCAATATATAGTGTGGAAGAGTCGATTCAGTATATAATGGGTTAAGGCAAATATGGTACCCTTAATATCCAACTGATGTGCCGTAATAACCCTATGTATTGGGACAGCTAGGCCTTTGCAAACAGTGTAGACCAAGATCAGATGCTGCAGTATCCTTATATAACAAATTTAACCCTTGTCCTGCTGAACCCAGATATGTCCTGCCTTTGCAAACAGTGTAGATCCAGATCAGTTGGCTTCTGAAGAAGCCAACTGATCTGGATCTGCACTGGTTGCCATTCAGTATTTGAATTCTAATCAACAACCTAGATCAAATAAGCTGATTGGCTGAAAATTAAAAGTGGGTGTGGCATCTTAATTTATTCAGCATGATAAGGGTTAATGTTTCTTACTGAGAATATTGAAAGAACAGGTATAAACTAAACAATACGAGAAAGAGCATCAGTCTAAATTTCACCATATACTTGTCAATGGACAAGTAATAAATCTTGATAATTTCCACAGCCCTGATTAAATGGACTTATCCTACTGTCCAAATTTTAGGGCAAATACGGGAAAGAGTTAAACATCTAAATATTTGTGGTAATTATGATAATTTACTGCATGGTAATTTACTAGTGTGGTTGTTATGACAATTTTCAACAATTTAATACTCCAGATCAATAACATTCACATATCTTTTGTTTCTGATTTCACCTTAAAAGCTTACCACTCTCTGGACAAATTCAGCAGATGTAAAATTGATATTTTTCTGTATTTTCACAGAAAACAAGATTTGACATTTCATGCAAATTGTCTCCATTGGAGACAATTTGCATGAAATGTCAAATCCTGTTTCCTAATAAAATAAGAAAAATATTTCAATATGTTGAAAATTTTACCAAGAGTGCTAGGCCTTAAGAGTATGCATATGCCTTCAAGGAAAATAACTCTGAAATGAATATTTTGTATAATTTTGTTTGTGTTGAGGTTTACGGCCCAGTCAACCCATTGGGATCATGTCGAGTGTGGTCAGTTTATCTTATCACACTTTTTTCTGGGCAGGTTTGGTCCTTTAAGCAGTTAATCAGTACTTGTGCACATTCTTTTGCCAGAAACTGACAACAGCCCTCCTTGAATTAGCAGAAGGGAGAGAATGACTGTAGAAAATATTTCATGATCAATTTCCATGAAAAAATGTTGTCGGACCCAGCAGGAATTGAATCTGTGACCTCCTGATCTCTAGTGGGATGACTGAGTCTCCGAGGCCACCCGAATATGTATTATAAAAAAGTTTTTGTATACATGTATCAAATTTTCTTTTCCAAATATCATTCTATCAAAATACTGGAAAAGACTCTAGATAATTCCGTTTTTCTAAAAAATTCAGACATTTTTTTTCCTTCTTATATTCTCCATAAAAAACTTATTTTGCGGGTACTCACTAGAATTACTGAGTTATTTTCAATGAGTATCCACTAAACATACATGTATAAGAAAATAAGGCTTAATTTCACTGAAAAATAAAAATTAAAAAAAAAATCAAACTTTTATCTGCTTTGTTGTGATGGGCACTTTAAACCATTGTAGTCTGGAGATCCTAAAAGGGTAACTGACAAACAGTGCAGACCCACATCAGACACCGCAGAATGTGTCATCTGATCAGGGTCTCCTCTGTTTGCAAATGGTTTAGCCATTTTTCTCTAGGAATATCTAAATCTCATAGCCAGACATACCTAAAATTGAAAATGGACTCTTCCAGTATGTAGTGTAGGGGGTCTATTCCGTGTACAATGGGTTAAGGGCTATATATTGGCAGACAACATTTCAAAATTGTTGAGACAATTCAAAACTTCATGTGCTGATGCAGTCAAATGTACATGTTGATGAATACTAGCATTACTATGCTAGTGATATTTTTATGCTAGTGATAAAATTTGCAGATAGCAAACAGTCTGTTACCCCCACCCATGTTATATACAGAAATAAGGGCTTGACATTTTATTAAGAAGAAAATGTGCAAGAAATGCTGACAGATTTACCAGGAAAAAATACTGCTTCTTATTTTCCCCAGAAAATACAAGTATGGTTGATATGGAAAAGAATCATATAAACTGTCAAGCCCTCTTTTCCTGGAAAAATAACATAGCCATACTTTTTGGTTTAAAAAGTTATCAAGAGGTATATACCACTACCACAGTCAGGTAGGGCACATACAACTGTACATGTATTTCAACCAAAAAAAATCAATATTTTTCTTATTTCTCCATGAAAACATATGTTATGGGAATGTGGGGTCCCACTGAGGCACTTCTAATGAATATTCACAACCTTTGCGAAGAAAAATAAGAAAAATATTTATGTGGCTCACTGTACTAAATAAAGTCACTATAATGCATACCTGATGGCATTGGTTGCATAGCAACTGGTGGTTGCTGTGGTGTCCCATCAGCACTCCCATCTTGTTTAGGACCATCCTGTTTAGGATAGGACATCTTTACAGAGTGTGTAGTTAAGCTTCAGATCTGTAATATCAAAACAAATATAATATTAACCCTTGTCATGCTGAATAACTTAAGACGCCACACCCACTTCTAATTTCCAGCCAATCAGATTACTTGATCCTGGTTTTTGATAGAAATTCACATATTTAATGACAAACAGTGCAGACCCAGATCAGTTGGCTTCTTCAGAAGCCAACTGATCTGGATCTACACTGTTTGCTAAGACAGGGCATGTTGTGTTCAGCAAGGGAAGGGTTAAAAACATAATCCATGTAAAGTAAATGAATAAAAAAAATACTAAGCTCCTAAATATCAAATGTACTGCAGCATCAGTCGACTTTATAAGAACAACCTTTTTTGGAGTTGTCTTGATAGCGCAACTGGTAAAAATGCCGGACGCTGCAGTGCTAGGCGCTGTCACCACATTGGTGCTTTCATGGCGTGGGCCTGACCCCAGGCAAAAGCACTTAAAACAAACAGTTGAATACATGTATAACAGTTGAATTTATGAAAGCCATCTTTGATTCAATTTAGGGTCAACATGGTCAACAATGCAGAGGTTTTGACATGTCATGCAAACTATCTCCATTAGAGACAATTTATATGAAATGTCAAAACCTATTTTCTGGAAAAATAATAAGAAAAATACACTGGAACTGCTTTATAAGACGGTTCAGATATAAGACGGTTTGGATATAAGATGGTTTAATGGTGGACCCCAAAAGTGTTGTATCCAAACAAAAATGTATAGATTATATAGAAAAATGACCATTTATGGTCATTTTTCTATATAATCTAGACATTTTTGTTTGGATACAACAAGGCTGTTTAGCTAACACGGTTTTCACTTTGGATCTCAAGCAATAAAGAGGTTGTGGTGTTGTCTTCTGAATTAGCCCAAAATTGTCATCTGCTGAATTAGTCTAGAAAATGGTAAAGTTAATTTCTTACTACACTGGTCCTAAAATTTGAACAAGTTCTTTTGACCACCTTTTGATGTGTCTAAAAGCTGCTTGGTGTGTGGCAAACATTGCAGACCCTGATCAGATCCTAAATATGGCAACAGCTGATCTGGGCTGATACTGTTTGTTCAGGCCTGTCTGTCCCAATATTAAGGGTTATTATAATGTGTTGTGGGTACATGTATTTAAAGTACTAATGATTCTATGAGGCACTTCTATTGAGTACCCACAAACAAAGGAATTTATTTAGGAGGAGTATTTGGTGATAAATCTGGGATAATTTTTCTTATTTCGCCATAAAAACATATGTTGTGGGTACTCATTAGAAGCCCCTTGCTGAGGCGCTTCTAATGAGTACCCACAATGTATATTTTTTTTATGGAGAACTAGAGAAAATTATCCCACAATTATCACCAAATTCTCCTTCTTAACAATTCCTCTGCACAATATTGGGGGAGAAGGAATAAGAAATTTATTTATCTTGATAATCCTCTTATATTAAGACGTTTGTAAATATTTACCCTATTTATTATATCCTAACATTTTCTATGGGCGAATATAATTTTCTTACTTTCCCCAGAAAATAGGCTTTGAGATTTCATGCAAATTGCAAATTGTCTTCATTGGAGACAATTTGCATGAAATTTCAAATCTTATTTTCCTGGAAAATAAGAAAAATATTTCAAAATGTCATCTGCTGATACTTTTACCCAGCATGCTAAGTGTTAAGCAAACGGTGATAGTGTATTAGTTCCTGTTAAAACTAACTATTTCAGTGAACAGTGTAGACCCAAATTAACTCTTAAAGTGCTGTGTCACAACTGCTGCAGAAGACATTAATAATTATTATATTTTTTGTATATTATTTTTCAGGGACAATAATGCTTGACAAACCTGAAAAATGATAAAAACATTTTAGGTTGTCATCTGCTACAATTTTCCTTGGCACTTTGAGAGCTAAAGTGCTAATCACAACCGCAGCAGATAAAATTTGATACTTTTAATTTTTAGAGAAAATAAGGTTTGACATTTCATGTGAATCAGCTGCCTTGCATAGAATTCACATGAAAATGTCAAGTCTTACAGATACATGTAATAACTGATAAAATAAGAAACGATACTATCCAGCCACTATCGTGTGCCAGGCAGATAACTTAAAAATTGATGATTTTGTTTGTGTTGAGGTTTTACGGCCCAGTCAACCCAATGGGGTCATGTCGAGTGCGGTCAGTTTACCTAACCACACGTTTACTGGGCAGGCTTAGTCCTCTAAGTGGTTAACCAGTATTGTGCACATTGTTTTCGCCAGAAACTGACAACTGCCCTTCTTGAATCAGCTGAAGGGAGAGAATGACTGTAGAAAATATTTCATGATCCATCTCCACGAAGAATGTTGCTGACCTCGGCGGGGGTTGAATCCGCGACCTCCTGGTCTCCATTCGGACGGCGCATCCAACTGAGCCACCAAGGCTGGCTAAAAATTGATGAAATTTGCCCATTAGTACTCCAAAACCAGATCATCACAATAGCAATGCTCATACCAAGTTTGATGAAAATTCATTGATATTTACTCAATTTATTGTCCAGCAATGAAAATTTGGACATACAGATGTCAGACAGATGTACAGACAGACGGATGACCTTCATGAAACCATAATGTTCTGCCACTATTGTGTGGCGGGGTAAAATAAGAGTTATCACAGTACAGTGTAACTCACATGAATCACGTTTTGTCTCTCAACATAATTTTTTCTAAGTTTGTGACCGTGACCTCAAGGTCAGTCATGTGGGTCAGGATGATACAGTATAAAACTTCTCACCAGCATCTAACATCAGGGCAAGTATGAAGTACTTCCATCCAGAGGTTCAGGAAAAATAGCCCAGGGCAAGAGATAATGGGAGTATCCGAGCAAAATACCCGTATGTTTTGAGCAAATACTTAATTATTTTCAAAAACTTGGGTATTAATACCCAAATGATTTGACAGAGTGTACCCAATTATTTCCAAATTCAAGGGTGAAAATTAAAGTTTCAAGGCCAGAAAAGCATATGATTACTATTTTATATTATGATTACAGCACATAATAGGTGTTTTTTTTTTTTCTTCATATGACAAATACTATCATAAAATTAATAGGGTGCAATGAAATACCCTGTTTTGAATACCTAAATCAGGCTTTTTTGTGCTCTTTCTTTCTGTTTTATAAGTTATACCCAATTAATTTTCATTTTGAAGGGTATCTTTACTCAAACCAAAAAATGAAAATATGACTTTACCCAATTGATTGAATTTTGATGGAGTTAAATACCCAAATGCCCCCAAAATTATCTGTGGCTCTGATAGCCTTTCAAAAACTTTAACCAATGCTGAGACCAACATCGATGCCAACAATGACACTGTGGTGATTGCTAGAGCTCTACCTGTACTTACATACAGGAGAGCTAAAAAGAGAATGCTGTCTGCTACAATTTTGCTTAGTACATATACATGTATATAGTTTACAGTTTACAGATTTTTAACGCTGCCAGGCAACTGAGTCACATAGAGGCAGCGCCAGATAAATCTGGATTAGTTTTACTGGACTACTGGTTTGGCTTGAAACAGTGTCTAGTTATAATTCATAACTAGGTCACCTCGCCCAGACACAGACACCGTGCATACAAATAGTCATCCAGTCACATATATATTAACTCCTGTCCTGCTAAATAAATTAAGATGCCACACCCACTTCTAATTTTCAGATTACTTGATCCAGGTTGTCCATACAAACTCACATACTTAATGACAAACAGTGCAGATCCAGATCAGTTGACTTCTTCAGAAGCCAACTGATCTGGATCTATACTGTTTGCAAGGGCAGGATATATCCAGGTTCAGCAGGACTAGGGTTAAGATTAAGACCTATTACCATACAGCCTGATACAGCCAAACAGGCCTATTCAAATTTTGGGGTAAACATGGTATAAAGGAGCCACTGAGTCAGCAACTAGACCTAGTCAGGACAATTACATGTATGGTAATACGTAATGTAGTTGGTTTTCCATTGACTTGTACAGCCTGACCTATTCATTGCCCTATGGTATGATCTTAACTGGATTACCAAACATAACACTAACTAAAATACAATGTAAATATTAGGTCAAATAAAAGATATATATTTTATTACACTCTTGTAACCCAATACATTGTATATGGTAAATGTTCTGCATTTTTTTAAACCTTATTACATACTATTTTAGCCTAAATTTTGCCTTTTAAGCAGTTGTTTCATAAAATACTTACTCAGAGGAATTGTTAAGGAGTATTTGGTGATAATTCTGGGTAATTATTCTTATTTCTCAATAAAAACATATGTTGTGGGTACTCATTTGAAGCCCCTCGGTGAGGCACTTCTAATGAGTACCCACAACATATGTTTTTATGGAGAACTGGAGAAAATTATCCCAGAATTATCACCAAATACGCCTCCTTAACAATTCCTCTGCTTACTGAATGGCAAACAGTGTAAACCCTGATCAGACTGCTCCTTCAGGAGCAGTCTGATCTGGGTCTGCACTGTCTGCAAATGCCATTTTCTCAGCAACTTTGGTGTATGAAACATTAGGACATTTGCCATACTGGCATTTTCTATCATTGTGTTTGTCTGTTTACAGTAGTTAAGGTTCTATCTGTAATATCACCATTTCAATCTGCTTCTGAATAGTTTTTTTTTCAGCATAACAGCCATAGGTCGCCTACTCAGATCATCAATATTGATCTATATTGATTAATCAGCCTATTCTTAGGTTAAAAAAAATAATGTTAACTTAACCCTTAAAGTGCTAAGCAAAATTGTAGCAGACGACAGTCTATCTTTTTTAATATTATTTTTCAGAGAAAATAAGATATGGCGTTTCATGTAAATCATCTGCAAGGCAAGTGATTCACATGAAATGTTGAGTCTTATTTTCTCTGAAAAATGATAAAAAATATTTCTAAATGTTATCTACTGCAAAATATTGTCTGTTTGGGTTAACAAATAAGGTTAAAGTTATATCATGTAAACCACAACATGAAAAAATTGTACCTCCTGACATTTGATGGTGGGCACCCTTGCTGAGAGGCATGTGCCAGCGGACTCATTTGGGAATCAGATTTATGATAGATAACCCTTACTATATCACAGAGATCATATATAGTCTGTTTTTTTCTTAATCCAATGTTTCTATCTTTCTTTTTCTTTTTTCGTAATTATTATCTGTCACTTGGAACTCTTTCCTTGATTATTCGTTTGTCCATTATGATGCATCTGTACATGTATATGCTCCTATGTGAGTCGAAAATTTATAAAAAATACACCACAACCTCTTTATAACACTATGGGGTCCAGAGCATAAACCGTGTTAGTTAAACAACCATGTTATATCCAAACAAATATCCAAACAAAATGTACAGATTATATTGAAAAATGACCATTTATGGTCATTTTACAATATAATCTATACCTTTTTTGGATCCATCTTTGAACCATGTTATATCCAAAACTGTGTTATAACGAACTGTGTTATAAAGAGGTTGTAGTGTATCTAGTGCTCCCAATGAACAACAGTCTCCACATCCACAAAGTCTGATCATCAGTCTTCGTTGTCTGCACGAAGAAACTTTGAATTCTTGGCTATCCAAAATGCACTCAGTGAAGATTCTGATCAGACTGTACAAATACTCAGGCTGATCTTAATCTTCACTGGACACACATAATGATGAGTTAAGGTTATAGACATGTCAACCATGGGAGCCATTTGCATCAAAATGGTATATGAACTTTGTTTAGAAGCAGAACAGATATAACAATTAACCCTAGTCCTGCTGAACCCAAATATACATTTGCAAACAGTGTAGATCCAGATCAGCTGATCAGGACTTGCACTGTTTGTCATCCAGTGCATGAATTTATACCAACAATCTGAATCAAGCAATCTGATTGGCTGACAGTTAAAAGTGGGTGTGGCATTTTGGTTTTTTCAGCAGGACAAGGGTTAACATGTTGGGCATTGCTATCCGAAGTATCTAAATTGATATATTTCTTATTTCTCCACAAGAACATATTCTGTGGTATTCATTAGAAGGACCTCACTGAAGCCCTTTTTAGATTAGCACCCACAAGATATGTTTTCATGGAAAAATAAGAAAAAAATGTTTATCTAGCTATCCCTACTACCTCTAGTGCTATTTTAAAACTACTGGTGTTTGCTTTTTCCCAGTCTACCTTAAGAGCCAAAAAAGATGTGCTATTCATGAGAACATGCAATCTTGTCAAAAAGAATGCAATTTTTTAACAACTTACATTTTTAACAATATGCACAATATATCCTATTGTAAGATTGTCAAAACAATCCTCCATGCAAGAATATTTAAGATAATTCACTGTATAGAAAGCAAGCTATTATTGGCAAAGATTATGTTAAGCCTGTTAACCCTTAAAGTGCCAGTCACAACTGCAGTACAAATACTTTTTTTTTTTCCATTTTTTTTTCAAAGAAATTACATCTTGACATTTCATGTGAATCATCTGCTTAGCATATGATTCACTTGAAATATCAAGACTTATTCTCTTTGAAAAATAAAAAAAAAAATATGTATATGAAAATGTCATCTGCTGAGGTGTGATTGGCACTTTAAAGAAAGGCTAACAGTTAACTGTGTGTCATGGTCATAGCTCTTGGAAAGAGGGGGTATCTATAATACACTTGTAATATTTTTCTTATTTCTCCATGAAAACATACGTTGTGGATACTGATTAGAAGCATGGAGAAATAAGAAAAATATCAGTATTTTTCGGTCAAAAAAAAAGTGCCTTATCTGGAGCTATGCTGTAGTTCTACCTGAGTTCACACTGTTGTGACTAACTGTAGTCTACACAATCGATAAACTGTCACAGTTTATATAATGACATTAAATTCCCACAGCTTTATATAAGACACTTTTTTTCAACCAAAAATTATTGGTATGTTTCTTGTTTCTCCATGAAAACATACATGTATGTTGTGGGTACTGTTACGACCGAGCACTCCTACCTTCGATTATCTGTCTTGGCAGATTACGCATAGCTTCTAAGTATATATTCACTCTCTGACAACTGCGTCAAAGAGTCGACTCTTTGGCTCAGTGGTTAGAGCATTGGATTTTTAACCTGGAGGACCGGGTTCGATTCCCAGGAAAGACGGAATATTTTTTCAGCTATGCTTCATTCCTTTGTTACGACTTTCGTGTCGTAAGATGGGGGCTCTTCCGGGATAGGACTTTATACGCCGTAAATTGGCTTTAAGTCATCATAAATGATGACTTCCTTGAAAAGGAGGCGTGTTACGACCGAGCACTCCTACCTTCTATTATCTGCCTTGGCAGATTACGCATAGCTTCTAAGTAAATATTCACTCTCTGACAATTGCGTCACAGAATCGACTCTTTGGCTCAGTGGTTAGAGCATTGGATTTTTATCTGGGAGGACCGGGTTCGATTCCCACGGGAGGCGTGAGATTTTTTCAGCTATGCTTCATTCCTTTGTTACCTGCTTTCATGTCGTAAGAGTACTCATTAGAAGTGCCTCAGGCACTTCTAATGAATTCTCACAACATGTTTTCCAGGAGAAAGAAGAAAAATATTTTCCTGATCCCCTACCCCCTTCCCTCTTATCTGGAGCTATGATTCTATAACAGGTACATGGTTGGTTAAGGTTTCTACTGAATTAACAAAGATGCCCCCACCAAGGAGCCATCCTCACACGCAAACAGGCATTTTTACAAAAAAAAAAAAAAAAAAGAAGTTGAAAAAGGGCTATAACTCTCATAATAATTGGTTGATTTTACTCTTAAATCAAACTTGTCCTACATTTTATGGTTATTTACCTGTGTATAAAATATGAATCCAATACACTAACCTTTTCAAAAAATATCGAAAGAAAACATTTTTCGAAGATGAAAAAGGGCCATAACTCCCATAATAATGGGCGGATTTTACCCTAAATCGAACCTGACCTCTAGTTTATGATTATATACCTGTGTATTTAATATGAACCCAATGTACTATTGTTTTTAAAAGATATCAAATGGAAACTACAGTGTATTTTCAACGTTGAAAAAGGATCATAACTCCCAAAATAATTGGTGGATTTTACCCTAAATCAAACTTGACCTATATTTTATAATTATGGTAGACTTCCCTTTAGTTCGAACAGGTAAAAAATAAATATTGATCCGGGTGTTCGAATTATACGAAAATCAGTTTCAGAAAAAAAAAACACTGTTCAAACTATTTTAAATTGCAGAAAATCTCCGTCTTAACTAGTCATGATAAAAAAATCAATAACTAACCATCAGTCCCTGGGTGATGTGTCGACCATTTGAGCTATTTTACCACTGTATATACCTGTGTATAAAATATGAATCCAATACACTAATCTTTTGAAAAGATATTGAATGGAAACCATTTTTTCAAAGCTGAAAAAGGGCCATAACTCCTATAATAATTGGTGGATTTCAACCTAAATTGAACTACATTTTATGATTATATACCCATGTATAAAATTTGAATCCAATACACTAATCTTTTCAAAAGAAATCGAACGGAAACCATTTTTGTTGTATAGATGGGGTGGACAGGATGGACGGACAGGATGGACGTACAGACAGGGGTGATACTATATGCCTCTCGTTGAAAATGGCGGGGCATAAAAAAAAAAAAGAAAAAAAGAAGTTTTGCAAACAGGGCAGAGCCAGCTTGTAAAGAGTCATCAGAATCTATACTATAGTGTTGGGAAGCGGAAAGGAAAATCACAATCGATTATCGGGAAAGTAAAACCAATTATCGATTACACAATCAGATATCCCATGACTGGCATCAAATAATAAATCACCATAGCATATGCCCTTTATGTTTCTATATTACTTAAAATGCAACCGCATACAATAGCATAACTAGGGTAATTTAAGATATAAATTGTTTCAAGACAAAGCAGATTTTGCAGCCATGTTTCTAGTCAATGAGTCTTTCATAATATCATAATACTCTTAATTTGTAGTCTCATTATGTGACCTTTTGCCCATGTTTCTAAAAATAAAATTTAAAACAATGGATAGTGAAAAAAATATCAATAGTAGCTAATAGTGGGCTCATCTGATTACTTTTTGATTATTTCGATTTATTGGCATAACACTAAGTCATGCGATAAAACAGTAACAGTGATTGTTACTCCTAGGTATTTAATGGAATCCACGTTTTCGAGGACCATACCCTCTAAAGTGTAAGAAGCCTCAATCTTACTTGTTCTCTTCCTAGGTATCTGCATTATATATTATAATTAGATACACAACACCTTTGCCACACCCGACCACCCCCGGATGCATAATTAATTGAAAAATGAGGCTGTATTAAAAATTAAAACACAGGGGTATTTTTGCTATTTTGGATATAATTTCATATTTTTAAAAAAGATGTTCTACAGAAGCAGAATACACTAATGGTTTGAGATGATATTTTATGGCCTAGTCAATACTGTTAAGGTCATGTCAAGTTGTTCAGTTAACCTACTCATACTTTTCCTGGGCAGGCTTAGTCCTCTAAATTCCCGTATTTGGCCTCTAGACTAGGGTAACATTACCTAGTCTCCTATCAGTGCAAGACTAATGACCAAAACACATCTTTTTATGTCTTTAAGGGTCTATAATTATATATCCTATCTTCGTTTGGAAGGGTAAATTCATTAATTCCATTCAGTTTGTATCATTCATTCTTTATGTCAATATCAGACGTCTGTAAGAGAAGTTGGAGCAAAATGCTGGGCAAGCAAGTTTTTCCACTCGGCAAGTGAAAAAATATTTTACTTGCCCATGGAGACAAGTTGAATTTTTTGTTTTATTTGTCAGCCCCTGTCTTATCTAATAAAGTTTTATGTATTATTTTTAAAAGTTTTGCCAAATTTCTTAATGAAAATGTTTTAATGTAAATGTCTTAATTAATGTAAATGTATGTTTGTACACTTCTTATGCGGTCCATCGCATTGCCCCAAACCACCCGAAACCACTTTTTTTTGTATATATAAAATGTATTCATTGACTTTGCTGCACTTGTATTATTGATTTACATCCAATTTAAGACATTTAAATTTAAGCTCATTTGGCTAGACCCCCCCTTCATGATCACCCCCAATATACAGTCCTGATAACAGAGCGCACATCAAAGGTTTATCTTATCTATGTGATTATGAAGCCATTATAAGGATGTTAAGTCTCCTTAGGTGGGGCCCTATAAGGGTTAATCCATGTAATTGAGCAGTATTCAATATGTTACATTAGAACTAAATATATTTCATTTGCAAATTTTGCATTTAATTTGTTGATTTGTATTGTAGCACTTTATTTATTTATTTTTATTTGTTTTTTGATAGTTATTTCCAAAATACAAAAGTGTTTTTTTTTCTTGCACTGTGAAAAAATACAAATAAACTGAAATAGAAATATAAAATAGAGTTTTATTTATTTGTTATTTATTTATTTATTTTCTAAAGTAAATAAGAACACTGCGCAGTTATTCCATAGCTGCCTAAAAACTAAATATTTAACTGAATCTGCAAATATTTTGTCTTCAGACTACTTATGAGAGTTCACTAGGAAAGAAGAACAAAGGAATACTAAATAATATTTATTCATGAAAGTAAAACATAATGGAATTATCAGAAAGTTTTCTGCAAGAGCCTAAAAGATGTTTTTTTTTTTTTTTTTTTTCAAAATATTGATATTTTTGTTATTTTCCATGTCAGAAAGTTCTTAGACAATTTAGAATGTATATTTTATACTATAAAGTTTCTCTTTTTAAATAAATAAATAAATAAACTATCAATCTTACTAATTTTCTGTATTTGATCAAAAAAAAAAAAAAAAAAAAAAAAAAAAAAAAACAGATAAAGAGGGCATTTGATGATAAATTAGCATATAGACATAAATATCTGTATTTCTCCATAAAACATGTTGTGGGTATTCATTTGAACTGCCTGGGAGAGGCAATTCTAATGAATAACAACCAGCTATATTTTATTGAAAAAACATAAAAAAAATCATCAAATTATCACCAAATTACCCACTTTATCTGTTTGTCTTCATCTTAAACTAAAGATATCAAATCTAATTTCCCCTTATCAGGCCCCTACCTGTAAGGGTAGCCAAGGTCACCAAGAATTTCTAATCTAAATCTCCTTATGGTCATTAGGGTGTTATGCAACCCAAAATGTGTCTTTAAGAGGTTGCATATGCCAAACTTTTGTAAGGTTACTCTCCCTTTATCAGCCAAGTTGGAGACACCTCACACGTTTACTGTCAATTCCTTGATGATGAAAAGTCTATGGGCCTACAAACTTCACTGTGATTATTTTTTAGGTATATAAGAATCAAATAACTATGGTTTGATCAGAATTTCCCAAGAGACAAGGAAAATATTTATGCTCAAAGTACATTAAAATTCTGTCGAAAATATGCCCAGGTGTCTCCAGCAAGAAAGATAACTCTTGGCAAGTGATGTCATCAGCAACCTCTCATTTGCCAGCTGAAACTAAGGGTAAAATTTTATCCTTGGACTAACATGACAGGGCGAACACATACTATTATTATACAATACAATGCCAGAAAACTTTATACAGGTTAAGTCATAAATTTAGAAACAAAACTACATCAATATAAAAGAGCAAATAGACCTATATATACACTAAAATGCATCAATAAATATATACGTATTTTGTATGTATATACATATACAATATGTGTATAAATAGACATATATTGTGTATTTTATCAATGGTGGTTTGGTGTGGTTTGGGGTAGTTTGAAGTAGTGGAACCCTTCTTATGCTTCTTCATCTCGTGATATTGGACTCTTATAATATGTATATGTGTTTAGTACTTTGTATATTCTTATGATAGATTTAATACCATTGTTGTTTTACACTGTTTGTCGAAGTAAAGCCCTACTGGGCTTATATTACATTGTTAACACTATTTGACTTTAAATATCATTTCTATGTCTATCTATCTATCTTCTCATAATTCAAAACCCTCTTACGAGTATTATTTAAATGTGCTGCACATGGTGTGTTAGTAAGAGAAGAAAAAGTGAGATAGTGCAGCATAAAAAGTGTAAAATTATGGTGAGCATAGATGATAGAGTTAGTGTTAGGAAGAGGAGTTTAAAAGCAAGATAAAAACAGTATATAATACATGTACCTAAGGGAGTGTATGATTGATCTTGATGACTCCTGATTTGAAAGAGTCAAGTTCTGAATCAAGGACGAGATCAGCTGGTAACCTGTTCCAGAGAATAACTGTCATTGGGAAGAATGAATAGTAGTAATAACTGACAGAAGTATGGATCTGCCTGTAAGCAAGAGGATGATGGCGTGTTTGTACCATGGTACGTTCAAAATATGGAGGAACTGGTACCAGTCCAGTCCATACCAGATTTTATAAAACATCACGATACGCGAATCATAATGCCGAAGCTCAAGCAACCGCCATCCAAGATTACTCAACATGTCTGTCACACTACTATATGGTGAGTAGTCATTGCAAACCCAATCAGCTGCCCTTCTTTGCAACATCTCTATTTTATTTATATTTTCTTTTGTGTAAGGGCTCCAAACAGCTGAAGCTTACTCCACTTGTGGCCTAACAAGAGTATTGTAAGCTATAGTCCGGATTTCTTGGTTTTTTGTTTTAATATTTCTTTTCACAAAGCCTAAAGTTCTGTTTGCACGGACTGTAATGTTTTCAATATGAGAGTTCCAACTCAGTGTCTATGTCCTCCTTTGCCCAAGATTTTTACTCAATCATTTACAACAGTAGTCAACTGAGTTTCATAACTGTGCCTTTTCCTAAATGCATGTTGCCTATTGTACAAGAGCTGATACTCATCCAAGTGAGCCACAATATTTGAGCATATGTTCAAACAACTTAGTAGTCAGGGACACAGGAAATAATTACAAGCAAGAACCCTATCCCCTTTCTTAAAGAGGGGACAAATGTTTGCAAGAAGCCATTCCTTGGGTATTTCACCAGTATCAAGAGATTGTTGAAACAAAGGTGCAAATACTGGACCTAGTTCATTTGCTAGCTCCTTTAGCTCTCTAGGATAAAGCTCTATCAGTTGTGATCATTACCTCAGGTAGGCTGTGTCTATCTATCTTCTCATAATTCAAAACCCTCTTGCGAGTATTATTTGAATGTGCTGCGCATGGTGTGTTAGTAAGAGAAGAAAAAGTGAGATAGTGCAGCATAAAAGTGTAAAACTTTTGGTGAGCATAGAAGATAGGGTCAGTGTTAGGAAGAAGAGTTTAAAAGCAAGATAAAAACAGTATATGCCTAAGAAAGTGTATGGTTGATCTTGCTGACTCCTTGTTTGAAAGAGTCAAGATCTGAATCAAAGACAAGAGAATAACTGTCATTGGGAAGAATGAATAGTAGTAATAACTGAAAGAACTATGGATCTGCCTGTAAGCAAGAGGATGATGGTGTGTTTGTACCGTGGTACGTTCAAGATATGGAGGAACTGGTATAGCGACCAATCCATACACGATTTTATAAAACATCGCGATACGCGAATCATAAAGCCGAAGCTCAAGCGACTGCCATCCAAGATTACTCAACATGTCTGTTACACTACTATATGGTGAGTAGTCATTGTAAACCCAACGAGCTGCTCTTCTTTGCAACATCTCTATTTTATTTATATTATCTTTCGTGTAAGGGCTCCAATCAGCCAAAGCATACTCCACTTGTGGCCTAACAAGAGTATTGTAAGCTCTAGTCCAGGTTTGTTGGTTTTTTATTTTAATATTTCTTTTTACAAAGCCTAAAGATCTGTTTGCACGGACTGTAATGTTTTCAATATGAGAGTTCCAACTCAGATCCTTGCTGATGGTTACCCCAAGATACTTGGCAGAATCCACACTTTCTAGTTCCTGACCGTGCAAGTAGTACCGGGACTTTAAGGGCTTCTTGGACCGCGAGACACTGATGACTTGGCATTTGCTTGGATTGAATTCCATGTCCCAGGTTCTTTCCAAGTGCTGGAGGGTGTCTAGATCAGACTGAAGTATTTGACTATCATGGGCACTAGACACTGTCAAGTAAACTGCGGTATCATCAGCAAAGAGTCTAACTTTTGATTTGATATTTTCCGGGAGGTCGTTAATGTACAAAAGGAAGAGAAGTGGCCCAGTACAGACCCCTGAGGTACCCCGGAGGTGACTCAGACTGGGACCTCTTTGGAAGACTCCCCTTCCAGTACAACAGTGAGAGTGACCAATTAAAAAAGCTTCAATCCATTTTAGAGTGTTTCCTATTATGACAAAGGTTGTAAGTTTATATAATAATTTTTGTGATTGTCTTTGTCGAAGGCTTTGCTGAAATCCAAAAGGATTAAATCAGTTTGTTTTCCCAAAATCAGCCGCCTTGCTAAATCTTCCACAAGTTCAAAGCTGGGTTTCACAAGAGCGTTTTTCACGAAAGCCATGTTGTAGGTCATAAAGGATATTATGTTGGGTTATATGTGTAAGGCTAGATTTAGAATTTCGCTAAATGGAATTCAGCAACAACAAGACTTAAATTGGTTGAAGCATGGCCTTCATGGTGACAGACAGGAATAGTGAATATTGCCGCAGTGCAGTGTCTATCATTCCTTCATTTTAGGTCGAAACTTTTCTATCCGAAACGGGATGTCAAAAACGGGATCAGTCGTTTTACACGCGACAACCATCTGCAGTACGATTTATTATGTCTCAGTCAAATATATAATTTACTCTCCTTGAAAAGCTGTACAATAAACGTCTGAATCAGAACTAATTAACGATTAAATAACTTTTTTTCCACAAACCTGTTTCGTAGGTAATTCCCCACCCAAATTCACCGGAAGTTTTGATTACTACAGACAAAAGAATGCGCATGCGTAAAAGACAGGAATAAGTTCTGATAAAGGTTGTCCATGGGCATAGACTACAAAGAGATGACACGGAAGTTGTTGATCCACAATGTATCATTGACCCTATGCTTGTTGTCTACAACTAAAACAAGGGACTAGTTGGAGCACTGAATAGAAGAATCCGGGTCGTTTCGCCCGTGGGTCGTTTCGCCGGGTCGTTTCGCCCTGAGTCGTTTCGCCCTGATGGTGCCGGGTCAACTCGGCACATAGCAAACTCGGCACATAGCAACTCGGTCCATACCAACTCGGCACATACATATACCTATACATTTATGCGTCTATTTCTAGAAGTATTTTATACTTTTTATAGATAATATAATGTTATCAATCTACCCAAAGTTACCAAATACAGAAATTTCCCGCCTGCTATTGTCCACGTGACTATTGCTGACCATGTACAAAATCCAGGTAACGGTTATTTATAGCAGTGCTGTTCCCCATGTTATGTCGGAGGAATCTGGAATGGGCTCGTGTACTGGGACACTGGCAAACAGTGTAGACCCAGATCAGACACCACCTTCTAGATCAGTCTACAGCGTTTGTTTAAAGTACAGATATTTAAGGATTATACGAAACAGTCTAAGTCACCGTCCAGGGCATTTTTTTCTAGCATATACTCAGAGGCAATCGACCAACCAGTGTCGTCAGTACTTTGATTACAGCATTATTAGATCTACTGAATCTGCATTATACAGAATAAAAAGACTGTCGGGGTGTATGAAACATCATCTTATCTGTTTACTTGGCCGTTAAACAACACACTTCCAAAACCATTATCCACCATGAGGATTATGCATAAAGGTTCTCATTCCGAAACATATATATATTTATCTATTTTTGTATTATTATTATTGGTTGGGTATAATCTGCAGACCAAACCATGCAGACCAGTGGACCATGGACCGGTCTGCAGTGGACCAAAAGGGGACATTTTGCAGACCAATTACCTTGCAGACCAGACGTTGTGCAGACTATATAGTGAATAATTTTGTATAATTTTTCCCATGCTCTTTATCATTATATTTTCATAAATAGAAAAATTATTTTCATGAGAGGCATTTCATGAATTTAATACACACACAAAAAAAAAAAAAAAAAAAAAAAAAAATCAGAATTTTTCCTTTGTTAGAAATGATTTTGTGTCATTTTACCCATGCTCTGTATCAGTTTTTATTATATTTACAGAAAGGAATTATTTTATGGCAAGCATTACATTGATACCAAATAATCAGAGTTTTTCCTGTTAATTTGCAAAATTAATTTTTGCAGACCAAGTACCTTGCAGACCAGACTTTGTGCAGACTATAAAGTGAATAATTTTATGTAATTTTTTCCCATGATCTTTATCTATTATCATTATATTTTCATAAATAGGTGAATTATTTTTTGAGAAGCATTTTATAAATTAAAAAAGGTTTTTTTTGTTTTTTTTTCTTCTTTTTTTTTTCATGCTCTGATTAAGCTTTTATATTATGTACATAGATAAATTATTTGTATAACAAGCATTTCATTAATACCAAATAATCAGATTTTTTTTTTCTGTTATTTAGCAAAATTAATTTTGTGTCATTTTCCCCATGTTCTGTATTAGTTTTCATTATATTTACATTTTGTAAATAAATAAATTATTTTTTGTGAGAAGCATTTCATTAATGGCGAATAATCAGATTTTTTTTTTCAGTTAATTAGCAAAACTAACTTTTGTGTTATTTTCCCCATGCTCTGTTTCAGTCTTCGTTATATTTACATGAGTAAATGAACTATATTTATGACAAGCATTTCATTAATGCTATTTGGTGTGTTAGAAAAAAAAAACAAAAAAAAAAAATAAAAAAAAAAAAAAAAAAAGGAAAAAAAAAACAATAACAACAAAAAAACACTTATTAATATTTGTAGTGGATTAGTTTTGTCATGTGAACTGTATCTGATATGACCTGTCAGTCACCTGATAAGACCTGTCAATCATCTGATAATACCTGTCATTTCTCTTGGATATCAGAATACCCTAAAACTATTGACCAATGAAATCGCGTAGCTGAAAAGCTTTGCCCTCCTTTGGTTATAACAAGAGCAAAGCCAAATTAGTATTCCA
This sequence comes from Anodontia alba, assembly GCA_964016985.1. Lineage (NCBI taxonomy): Eukaryota > Metazoa > Mollusca > Bivalvia > Lucinida > Lucinidae > Anodontia > Anodontia alba. Next base: position 5,594,689 of record OZ024832.1, on the reverse strand, counting down.
AATCAAGATTTTAAAAAATATATTTTATTCAGTTTTGAAATGTTCACTGTAATAATAATAATAATAATAATAATAATAATAATAATAAACTGTAAGTAACAAGGATTTAAAAAAAAGTAACAAAAACATATTAAAATATTTGTGAAATATAGTAAACAATACAAACATTATTTTTATTATCAGACAAGTAAAATGCAACTATACATAAATACTGTCACAGGCAGAGATTCAGGGCAAAAATCAAAATTACATAATTAAGACAAATAAATCAATTAAATAAATAAATTCACAGAAACAAACAAAAATTGAAAGATAGAAAAAAAAGTTTTAATTATGACATATAAACAATTTACAAAAATAAACCAAAAAAAGAAAGATATATATATATATATATATATATATATATATATATATATATATATATATATATATATATATATATATATATATAGTATACATACTTCGTTGTAAAAGTATGGTCCACACAGTGTAGACCCTGATCAGACATCGCATTCTGAGGCATCTGATCTGGGTCTACACTGATCGAAAAGGCCTATCTGTTATTATAGTAACAGATTATTATGTTCTAAATTTTGTTTTCATGCATATATTAATTATGAATTATCTGGAAAAATTAGTCAATATAAATTCAAATGACCAGAGGGAGTGCATATGTATGTTGTTTACTTTCTACATTTAAATTATAATTTTGTTTTTATGTAAATATGTGCTAATATATCATTATGTTTTTAGTATGTTATATGTAAGCTACGGTACATTTACAAATAAACATGATACAAAAAAAAAAAAAAAAAAAAAAATGGCATCACCCACCCTGACGACTGAATTATTGTTTTTGTGTCGTCTTACGTTTTTCATTAAATATTAACTTGATGTCAGATACTGATTTTGTTTGCATACCTTAGTGTTAACATAATGATATTTAGGAATAGTTGACACTGAATCTCTGATTATCCATGTATTATTTATTATTTCATTAGTATTGTAAAAGACTGGTGAAAATATTAAATACTGTTCTCTCAACATTTTTTTTTTTTTTTTTTTTTTTTTTTTTTTGCTTTTCTATTCCATTATTTGTTCTAAGCCATGCCCATTGTTATCCTATTATTTGCTTTAAGATTCTTCCAAAGACTGAAATAAACAGGAAGAGAAAATTATATTTATTTTCATACTATCTTAAGAACAGAGAAAAATTTAGTTATTCTGCTCTTCTATTTTCCAAAGTGATAGGAGAAAGCAATAAAACAAAATAAATAAAAATATAACATTTTCAATTAAGGCATGTCATATAAATAATGAAGTTTTAACAAAATTATTTACTATAAAGTCTGCACAAAGTCTGGTCTGCAAGATACTTGGTCTGCAAAATGTCCCCTTTGGTCCACTGCAGACCGGTCCATGGTCCACTGGTCTGCATGGTTTGGTCTGCAGATTATACCCAACCATTATTATTATTATTTTCAAATCAGGACTGTAGCATCACTCAATTAGGATCAAAGATTGGCAACATAATGACAAACTTTGGTCTTCTCCCTGATAGAAAATTCGCTGAAAAAGATGAAATAAATATTAATTTCATTTTTATAAAATTTACAATTTGCTTTTAGCGGCTAAGCATGACATTTACATGAAAAATAATTGTCACCTTTAAGTTCAAATGATTAAAGTTCAAAGGTAACCTTTGATTGGTTGTTTGTAACGGTGAATTTAAGTATTCAACATAACAATAGATAATTGGAATGGGCCGAGTTTGTATAGGCCGAGTTGTTTATGTGCCGAGTTTGCTATGTGCCGAGTTGGTTATGTGCCGAGTTCGCTATGTGCCGAGTTGTCCCACAATCGCCCTGATATAGGGGTGGGTCGATTCGCCCCTCTGAGGTGAGTCGTTTCGCCCGTGAGTTGTTTCGCCCGTGGGTCGTTTTGCCTCAATTATATTTTTCTAAGGGAGGGATGGATGGGTAAACGGACGGATGGTTAAAACAGGAAACGGGATGGATGGGTAAACGGACGGAGTGGTGCGTGGGTAGAAAGACGGACGGACGAACGGATGTGCGAGTATACGAACGGACGAGATAGATAGATAGATAGATAGATAACAGACGGATGATGGAATGGTGCGTGGCTAGATGGATGAACGGATGGTTGCATGTACGGACGGGATGGATAGATGGATGGATGGATAGACAGATAGATAAATAGAATAGATAGTTAGATAACTGAATAGATGGAATGGTGCGTGGGTAGACGGACGAGTGGACAGGTGAATGTACGGACGGACGGGATGGATGAATGAAAGAATGAACGAACAAACGACAAATGACAGATAGATGAAATGGTGCATGGGAAGACAGACGAACGGACGGATGAATTTACGGACGGACGGACGGGATGGATGTGTGAATGAATGAATGAATTAATGAATGAATTTTGTGTTAGGAAGCAGTATCGTCTTTCCGGGATAGGTAATTTATTTATTTACTGATTTTTTCCCCATTTAATTCAAAGATCGTTTCAGCATCACGCACATTTGCGAGAGAGGTAAGATTGTTTATTTATTTATTTCCTTTTTCTTTATTTTATTCAAAGATCGTTTCAGCATTACATTTATTGGCAAAACAGTTAAGTTTATGTATTTATTTATTTTTTAATTTAATTCAAAGAGCATTTTTTCATCTACAAATTGTCATTTTCACAGCCATAAAATCACATTATATTGCATAAGCGTGTAAACATAATGTGAGCTCGCATCTCTTTCTAAAAAATTTGGTAGGTCAGTTGCCCAAACCTAACGTAGAAGTCGTCAGTAGGTCGTCCAGCTGCACCAACCGAGGATATTACAATATAAAGCTCATAAACAATAGATACTGAATAAACAGGCCAGAGCTATAACCAAATGCACACCGACTCCCCGACCCCCCTCCCCCCCTTTTTTTTATACCAAAACATACCATACCTCAATCCATAGGGCCTGAATAAAAATATAGGCGAAACGACCCACCAAATTTGGGCGAAACGACCCACGGGCGAATTGAAAAAAAAAAAAAAAAAAAAAAAAGGACAAATATGAGAAAAAAAAAAATGATGAAGAAAAGTCCAGGGAATGCCACAATCACAAACCGCAACCCTTCCCAGACACCAAGAGGAAAAGGAAACAGACAAAACCAAACAAGCGCAAATCGAACAAACGTACGAAAAGCACTAAGATTAGCTCTCTCTCTTCCCCAAGCAAGGTAATCGCAATGCTAAAAGGACTGAAAAACACAAGAACAGAATAACACAGGGTAAGAATCGCCGCGTAAAATAAACCACAAAGCACTAAGATTAGCACTCTCTCTTCCCCAAGCAAGGTAATCGCAATGCAGGGTAAGATATAAAACCAATCGCCGCGTAGAATAAACCACAAAGCAACAGAGTAAGACTAACACCGGGACCACCGCCTTAGAAAGGTCAGTAGAGTAAACCACCGGAGGGTGGGCAGGAGGGGGGGGGGGGGGGGTGGAGGGGGATTGGGGCTTAAAGCACTTTTACAGCTAGCCAACTTCACCCTGGGTCCCGATTCTACTCTTAATACAGAAAAAAAGCTGAGAAAAGTCCAGGAAGTGCCACAATCACAAACCGCAGCCCTTCCGAGACCCCAAGAAAAATACATAAAAATTCGGTTCGCATAAAGGCTCCTAACTCAGTCAATGCATCAAAGCGAAAACATAAAAATCAAATTAATCACTATAATAAACAAAGACGAGTGCTCATGAGGCTAATTCTACTGTATGCCAGAGTAAATGAAAACCATTAGTTGAACCACGGCGGGCCAAGCCAAAGGCATATCGTCAAGCCCCAACCCACTGGTTAAAGTTTTATGAAGAGGCCGTCATTGAGTCTGAGGCCCGAACCGTCGTCGTGCAATTAAAAATGGATGCTACATTTGATACAACTCATAGACCTACTTTGGATGATGTTTTTGTCACATGACTGTTTGTATGCATTTCTGCCCAACAAACTAGAGACAACATATGAAGAAGTATTTGCTGCGCTGCTAGAATCGTGAGATAGGTTTGGACTGACCATGTCCAATAGCAATTTTCTGTGACTTTGAACTGGCTATTCATAGAGCAATACACACTATGTTGGACCCATACATTCAAATTCAGGGATGATTCTATCATTTTACTCAAAGTACATGGAGAAAAATTCAAAGTGAAGGACTGTCGAACGTACAAGTATGATGCCCATATAAAACACTTTTATGGAATTTTGGATGATTTGGTCTTCCTACCAACTGATCTAGTGATGGATGGAATACAACTCTGCAGACAATTGTGCCACACGAGCTTGAAGGACTGTTAAATTTAACTGTAACTATGTTAGTGGTCAATTCCTGTCAGTTCGTGGCCCAAAAGGAATCCTGAGACTGTCGCGTACAAACAATCCAACATACCTAGAAGAGATATGGAATGTACATGAAGTACCCATTAATGCTGGATTGCGTATGAACAACATATATGAGGGGGAATAGTGGCTTCACACATTTAGTTGGTCACAAAACCCCAGGACTGTGGTACTCTATTCCATGCATGCAGAAAGACCAGTTAAATGTTGGCTGAACTGGAAAGATTAAAAATTGGCCAGCCACTAAGAAAATGCATTCGTAAAGAAACTATCTGTTGCCCGTAATGATTCATGGATAAGTAAGAAGACCGCCACAAGGACCGAACAAATATATGTTTTTTTACTGCTATGGAAGCTGAGGTCGAGGGTAGGGATCCCGTAAAGCTAGCTTGTCTCCTATAAATTCATTACTGACCATTCCAAGGTGGTCAATTGTTATGTTAATTGTTAATTGTTTTGTAGCGTTTCACTTTCCAATGTTTTTTTCTTTTAACAATTATGCAAGTTGATTATGAATTCAGTTAAGTTTGGGTAACAGAGTTCCTACCTTTGTTGGGAAAGAGTTGCCAACTCTGCTTGCCGTCTGTTCATTTTGTGGCTGCTTTATTGTATCTGTCTGTATTTTCCTCTGGTGCTGGGGGCTTGATGTGGATCTGGTTGTATGATTTACTGAGTTTTCTTATTTACCTTTCATAACATTTAGATAAAAAAAGGTAAGAAAAGTCCAGGGAGTGTCACAATCACAAACCGCAGCCCTTCCCAGACCCCAAGAGGAAGAGGAAAGCGACAATCTAAACAAGCACAAACCGAACAAACGTACGAAAAGCACTAAGATTAGCTCTCTCTTCCCCAAGCGAGGTAATCGCAATACTAAAAGGACTGAAAAACAAAAGAACAAAATGACACACGGAAAGACATACAACAAATCGCCTCGTAGAATAAACCACAAAGCAACAAAGAGTAAGACTAACACCGGTACGGTCGGTAGAGCAAACCACCGGGGGTGGGGGGGGGGGGGGTGTTAAAGCACTTTTACAGCTAGCTAACTTCACCCTGGGTCCCGATGCTACTCTTAATACAGAAATACACAAAACATTCGGTTCGCATAAAGGCTCCCAACTCGGTCAATGCATCAAAGCGAAAACATAAAGATCAAATTAATCATTATAATAAACGAAGACGAGTACTCATGGCTAATTCTACTGTATGCCAGAGTAAATGAAAACCAATAGTTGAACCACGGCGGGCCAAGCCAAAGACATATCATCAAGCCCCAACCCACTGGTTAAAGTTTTACGAAGAGGCCGTCATTGAGTCTGAGGCCCGAACCGCCGTCGTGCAATTAAAGCGTGAAGCATAGCCATCAGCAATGATTGAGATGACAACCAGGGCAGCAGTCTGCTGCATAATATCCAGGCTATAGCCAATTTTTTTTTATAACGGTTAATAAGTTTTCTGAATTGCTCCGAAAAGTTAGATTTACCTATAATTTTTCTAAATCTGTGCACTAAGTCACCGTAAAAATCGGGATCTGATATACCTTGTTGCAGAAGTGTTTTCAGACTGACGCTATATTTTTCTAACAAGGCACTGTGTCTGCGATAAAATTTCGAAAACGCCTTACGAAGTTTAAAATAACGATAGCCCTGCCTAAGAAGTTTGGCAGTAAGGGCTTTATTACGGTAGTTAAAGTCATTAAGATTTGAAGAAGCTCTGGCAAATCTTATAAGTTGAGATATGTACACCCCATATGAGGTACGCCGCGGGACATCGCCATCCAGAAAAGGGAAATTGACTATATCAAAATCAAAATCGTCCCGTTTATCATAAATTTTGGTGGAAACTGTACCATTAGATATACATAGATTCAAATCCAAAAAAGGTGCCTCGGTATCGGAAGAATTTGCTCTATCTAATTGGAGTTCTGTAGGGTTACACAAGTGTGCATAATATATTGCATTTCTTCATTTATTACAACTGATTTTTTCTCTGATGAAAATGTGTTATATTTTTCTTATTCCTGCTCTAACAAGTTCCCACAATCTATATTTTGAGCAGGAATAAAGAAAATAATGTATACCTCTTACTGCTTATCAAAGGTATTCATCATACAGACTTGTTTCAATGTGTATATAACTACATCATTTACATTTTAACTACATTTAGTATGAATGTACGATATGATTTGATAAAATGAGATGATCACATAAGCTATGTCGCTGAAAAAGCTTTCTTGAGACAACTTAATGAGTGAAAAACAAACAAACAAGCAAAAAAAAAAAAAAAAAAAAAAAAAAAAAAAAACACCACCACCACCAAAAAAACAACAACATGTTGTGCATACTCGGGAGAATTGCTGACGGAGGTGATTCTGCAGGAAAACTCAATATATGGTTCTGCAGCTAACATGCTTAAATGCTTATATAGGTGGAATCATATTTATTGCTTAGCATTTATTCTTCTGATAAAAATTAACCAATAAATTTTGACCTGATTCATATTTTGTGTTATTTTGGTGGTGAGTGCTTTAATTGTATACCATGTTGTATTAAAAATATCCTGGATATGCAGAGAATAGACTGTTCACCCCTAGAAGTGAAAGCGTGAAACAAAATGGAAGATAAATGGAAGAGTCATTTAATGCAAGATCATTGGATACTATAGAATATATGAATGGACAGGAACAATCCAGAGAAAATGCAGATGATATTCGGCTTCTTTATCTATTTGTGAAGCTGAATAAATAAATGAACTCAGGAACTGATACAATCAGATCCACCAAGTTCTCAACATCAAAGGGAAAGACAAACAAATACAATGAAACAGCCACAAAAAGAAAAGATGGCAAGCAACGTTGGCAATCCTTTCCCAAAAAGGTGGCAACTCTGTTTCCCAAACTAAATTGAATATACTTATAACTTACATAATTGTTAAGAGAAAAACAACATTTGCACGTGAAACACTACACAAAATGAACATATAACTATCTACAAGACATAGCTGTATATAGCTATATAACGCACAGGAGGGTTGTAACAGATTCTGTGCGTTATATAGCTATATACAGCTATGTCTTGTAGATAGTTATGACCCAGATCAGACGCAACATATGATATTCATTATATAGCGATGTCTGGTAGATATTTATAGATCCAGATCAGACACAACATTCTGCGGCGTTTGATCCGGGTCTACACCTTTTTGTGCACATATAACGCATTGACCAGTAACAATCTTACGTGGCGTTTCGCCCATCCCGGTGTATGGAGGGTTGTTACACATTCTGTGCGTTATATAGTTATGTCTGGTAGATAGTTATCTAAGCCTGGTGAACTCAAATAGTATAGTCCTAGATCAGACGCCGCACTCCGTGGCGTTTGATGTGGAGTTACAGTATTTGCTTATGTCCTTTTATAAATGGATTAATATATTTCAGTTATTGTATATAATTATATAATGTGTATGCAGATATCAATTTACTTTTGTGTCATTTTCTAATTTGGTTAACATATATTTTAAATATTTTAAAAATCTATCAAGTTTACAATTTCAGAATTCTTTATATAGACATTCGCTTTTTTATATATTAAAAGTTGCATTAATTATCCTATTTCTGGAGTTGAGTTTACTGCTGTAATATATGTGTTTACTATTATTTTATTTCATATGACATTGTTAAATTCATGACACGGACTTAAAGCGAAAAAGTGTCTTTGAACATGTGCAAAATGTGCGGATTCACCCCAACGGGCAAACGACGTCTTAGGAACGTCGCATCCACGTTGTGTGCTCGCTGGGACATCTTTCAGTTGCCCTGCATGGAGTCTCACCCAGGCCTTTGATCTCGATTCATACATTTTGCAGTATCCAATGAGTCTGTTGGTAGACAGTGACGGCCCTGATCAGGCTGAGTATGCGCGCAGTCTGATCAGGGCCTTCACTGCCCACATGTTTGAGGACACATTTTCGTATGGCGTGGCAGATATATGGTTGATTCTTCAAATTGTTCAGTTTAATAAGTTGATTTTTAAATATACATTGTGTTTTATATATTTTATGCTGTTGAGAGAGAGAGAGAGAGAGAGAGAGAGAGAGAGAGAGAGAGAGAGAGAGAGAGAGAGAGAGATTTTATTACATTGAATTGATTACTTAATTGCGGAATAAAACAGTGCAAGTACAAAACATGTCTTGCTATATTTTATCTCTATTTGCCCTCTTTCGTTATCTGCACGGGCTAAAAGTAATGTTTCGCTGTGTTATCCCGTATTTCTATGTACCGTCATAGAGCTAAGCTACGAAGGGAAGTAACTCCACCTTATTATAATTATAAAAAACGTTAATAAAATCGTTATTATTCAAAAAAAAAATCTTCCAAACTTGGACATATTATCTGTTTATATATTATTTAACAGTGTATATGTCTAAATTTACACAAATCATGGTAAACTTGATAATATAGTTGGATTTCGGTAATTAATATTGGATTTCGGTAATCCCAAATACCCGGTAGATTTTCGAGAAGCAAATACTTGTAAAGTTGGAGCGATTTTCACGGATCTGCTGAATCTCATGGAAGATCATTTTCGTACTTGGTAGGTTTTATAAAAAATTGTGAAACAGATAGTTATCATGAAGCCTGCGATTGTTGCAGATGAAATGTTTCCAGAGGGAGCAGGACCATATATGGACATAGAAGAGGTAATCTGACAACAGACTGTTGTGTTCATATTTGTATTGTTTGAATAATTGTATCTTTTTTCTTTCAGTTGTACCGAGTCACCACCAGCCTTTTCGTTCCCAATTAACAAGAGCAATCAAGTAGTGCGGTCAGAATTCTCAATTTGGCAGGCATAATAGATACCGATTGTTACCCTGACAGTCACTGGGCACCACATTACATTAACAAGTCTATGAAATATATACCGCCCCATTTACAGTCTGCTAACTCTACAGACCGGCCACGAGAAAGACCGAAAAACACCGAAAAAGCCTGGAAAACACTGAAAAAAAATGTGGTGTTTTCTGACGTAGTTAGGTGATTTTCGGCAGGCGATCTCTAACTTCAAAAGGTTGATGACCATGCTATCTCCTATCTACCATCCTATATCCGTAGCGACCATATATTTATAACCCTACCCCCTCCCCACACCCTCCTCTTCCATGAGCCCCTCTTGTATGTATTTCTGCTATATTTTTGGTGTTTTTCAGCAGTTTTTGGCATTTTCCAGTCATTAGATGTTTTTTCTGTCTTTCTAGTAACCGACATACAACATACCAACAAAAAATTAATCAGTCTGGCAAAAGTTATAAGAATTTCAAATACATTTTAACCGTTTGCCTGACTCTTGTCAGACAGACACTCAAGGTGGCTATGTCACGTGTTTTTTTGGAAGAGTGCACACTTTTTTAGATGCTTGATTCAAGGTAAGAAAATTGACTTTTCTAAGGTTATATCCAACCAATTTTCATGAAATGAAGTGCATCGCATATGCGAATATGAGCACTTTTCATAAACATACCGCTTATTTGAATCCTGCATGCAATGTTTGCAAACATTTGAAGCAAATATGTGAACACTTCCAACATTTCCATTGCAAAAGTTACATTTGCTTAAAATGTTTCCAAATACTGCATGCAGAATATTAATAACCTGACAAAAGTGCATTTTCCTTACCTAGAATCGAGCAATTTTAATGTTAAAAAATGTGTGCACCCTTCCAAAAAACCATCTGACATACATGTAGCCACCTTGGACCTTGAAAAGTTTTCATGTAGTCTGATGTGCACCAAAACTGGTATGCAGGGCTTGTCGAACCCAGTTGGAGTTCAAATTATTTTTATGAATTTTGAGAAAATGCTTGCAAAATGGTCAGATAGAACCCTCCTTAGCAAATTTGAACCCTTGTTTAAAAATCCTGGATCCTCCCCTGGGCATAATCAGTATATGCTTATGATGTCAGTATGTGGTAAATTGTAATTACACCACAAAGGAGCTGTCAGTAAAAGAGAGTTCCAACCCATTCATTGAGGCCCTTCTGAGTACCCACAACATAAGTTTTTATATTGAGGTGCCTCTAAAGAGTACCCACGTTTTCGTGGAGACATAAAAATATTATGTGGATACCCCCGCTTAACTGGAGATATGTATGAAAACATACATGTATTGAAGGGTATGTTTTTGTGTAGAAGAAAAAATATTACCTGGATATCTCTGATTGTGTATTTACTTGTTCTGTTTACAGGCTGGTGGATCTAGTGCACTGCTGATGGACCTAGCAGCCAATGAAAAATCTGTGCATGCAGACTTCTTTAATGGTAAATAGAAAATTTATTTTAACTTCTCTCCATTTCTCGGTGGCTCAGTTGGATGCACCGTCGGACTGGAGACCAGGAGGTCACTGGTTCAACCCCCGCGAGGTTGGCAACATTCTTTCGTGGAGATTGATCATGAAATATTTTCTACGGTCATTCTCTCCCTTCCGCTGATTCAAGAAGGGCAGCTGTCAGTTTCTGGCGAAAAAATGTGTACAATACTGGTTAAAGGCTTAGAGAATTAAGCCTGCCCAGTAAACGTGAGGTTAGGTAAACTGACCACGCTTGACATGACCCCATTGGGTTGACTGGGCCGTAAAACCTCAACACAAACAAATATTTCTTCACTTGGCTGGGTATTATGATATGTGGTGCTTTTTTCTGTTCATTGCTTTTCCTTCATAAAAATGTATGATATCTCTGTAGCGTTTGCCAGGTCTTCCAAAGAGTCAGTCAAAAAGCCAGTCAATTTTGATATGTTGCCAAAAATAAGGCCGGCTAATCAGAGCTGAAAAGATAATTGATTATCGGTCCTGCCATTGCGATCGATAATCGATTAGTAATCACTGAAGATTTGGTCATAATTTTACATGTCTGTCTGAGCATGACTCTTACCATATGTTGTACTTTACTGTATGTATTTGATCTGACAGGCCTGAGCAAACAATGTAGACCCAGGTGAGAATCCGTAAAACCTCAACACAAAAAAAAAAGACCCAGGTGAGACGCCGCAAACGCGGCATCTCATCAGGGTCTACACTGTTCGCCACTCATCCAGCTATTTTAGACACAACATTGGGTAGTAAGTTGTACTTGTTCAAATTTTAGATTAAGTATGGCAAGGAGTTGAGGTGTTTGAATACTAAGAGTACAGGTAAATACGGTAAAGTAAGAGACACAGAAATTAAATGATAGATTATTAGCAAATCTGTAACGATAATCATTTTTGTGGAATTTATCGATCAATTAATCGATTATCAGATTAATTGTGCCATCTATCTCTGCTACCATGGTCTGGAGAATATGGTGATGTCATCTCTCATCCCACAGCTGCGGGGCAGTCATATTTAGCATTTGCTGGATCTTACACAAAGTTGAGCATACCGGTCAATCATCCAGCTACTAACCGCATTGTGTGTTGCTAAACTTTGTGAAAAAGCCAATTTCTCTACATGCATTGCCATCAAAGCAGGCTTCCATAGCAAAGCTATAGAAGTGATCTATATACATTTGTATCTGTACCAGGTGAGTTACATCTCCATTAATTGTTCCATCACTAATCAGGATGGTTCTAATATGAAGCAGTGAAAAAAAACATTAAAAAATGGGAAATTATTCAACTACTGTATTTAACCTAATTACCGCACCATGAATTTAGGTTTTTGAAAATTATTCTAAAATATGTATCCACGTATACTAATGGTACACTTAAACAAAGATCAGCGAAGGACTTACCAAATGATGCTTATGCAGGGTTCCTACTGCATTTTGAAACTGGGGCTAAATCTGCTCTGTTTTCTTATTTTTGTACCCCCAATGTATAGCAGCACATAGAGACTTTCTTCTGTTTTGGGGGTACACAACACATTTTTGGGATAAGAAACCCTCTGCAGAGAGTACATGGGAGTGTTGTTACGTGATGCTTTTTTTTTGTTTTTTTTTTCTGATCTTCTTTGTAAAAGCATATGTTGTTGGGACTCATTTGAATTGCATCGACAAGTCAATGCAATTCAAATGGGTACCCACAACATACACCTTTATAAAGAAGTAAACAAAAAATTACACTTGCTGTAATCTGAAGACTACAGAATTGCTTGTGTGCTTATAGGCGTATATGCAGTAATAAGGTCAAATATGGTATCTATTTATTTGTCTACAGCCTTGTTTAGTCCCTGAAATACTAGTGGGTCAAGAAAGTGAGAAAATTATCCCAGAATCATAGCTCCAGATAAGGTGCTTTTTTCAACCAAAAAAAAATGCTGATGTTTTGTCTTATTTCTCCAATAAAACACGCTGTGGACACTCATTAGAAGCACCTCCATGAGGTGCTTCTAATGAGTATCCACAACATGTGTTGTCCAGGGTGTATTAGAAGCACCTCGTGGAGGTGCTTCTAATGAGTACCCATATGTCTTTGTGGAGAAATAAGAAAAATATTTTGTGGATACCCCTCTTATCTTGATTGATTGATTGTGTTGGGGTTTAACGACACGTCAACCCTTGAGGGTCATTTTGTGTCGTCTCCCAGAGAAAGGGAGAAAAGAGATAAGAAGAGAGAGTAGAGGAGATGAAAGAGAGGGACAGGGAAGAAAGAGGAACAGGAATAAAAGTGAAGAAACAGAAGAAATAAAAACATTTCCCCTCTACCCTTACCCACTACAAGGATAGCAGGCCTTGCCCAACTGTAAGCCAATATCAGTTGGACGCCCCAGTGATGTAAGATACACAGCACCTTCGCACCACCCGACCACCCCCGCCTCTTATCTTGAGCTATGCAGAATTACCACCAAATATTCCTCCTTATCGAGTCCTCTGGTCTCTTCTGTTTCAGATTTTGAAGATCTTTTTGATGATGAGGATTTATCATAGCAACAGCTTACAGTTTTGTTTACCAGACTACTTCTTATTCAGTCATGTTTCACCAGTCCATTGAGCGCATATTCATTTTATTATGAGTAAATGAATTAACTTGGCAGTATTGAGTAGTGGTGGGAATCAGCCAGAATTTAATAGTTGATCAATGGTCTTGCAAAGCCAACTGTCTGATCATCAAATATTAATCAAATTGTAGAAAATACATTTCGTCTTATTTTCTCTCTTCCAAGTACTTAGGCGTAAAAAAAAAAAATAGCTGTGTTTCTGCTAACATGCTGAAAAAAAATTTGGTCGGTAGGTAGGAGAAACTTTTTTTATTTTTCTAGTTTTTCTCCAGAAAATAACAGGGTAGAGTCTGTAATTTTATGAAAATAAAGGTATTTCGTTGAGGGTCGGTGCTTTACTTTTTTATTTTGCATTTTTACCGATAAAAAATAGTAGTAGTCGGGTGTTTGAATTAGGGTCAGTCGGGTTAGCGGAAACGCAGCTTTTTTTTTTTTACGCCTTATTTATACCTGCAGATAAGAGGGGATATCCATATAATATTTTTCTTATTTCTCCATTAAAAGTTGTGGGTACTCATTAGAAGTGCCTTAGTGAGGCGCTTCTGATGGGTACCTATAACATATTTTTTCATGGAGAAATAAGAAAAACATGTCTATACATACTTTTTATTTTGAAAAAATACCTTATCTGGAGCTGTGCTTATTTCAAGGGTTTTTCAAATTTCTTCACCTTTGTTCACTGCAAATTTAACCCTAGTCCTGCTGAACTCGGATATACCCTGCCTTTGCAAACAGTGTAGATCCAGATCAGTTGGCTTCTGAAGAAGCCAACTGATCTGGATCTGCACTGTTTGCCAATAAGTATGTGAATTTATAGCAACAATCCTGATCAAGCAATCTGATTGGCTGAAAATTAGAAGTGGGTGTGGCATCTTAACTTATTCAGCATGACAAAGGTTAAAATGGCCCAGATAGACAGCTTAGTATTTCATTTTTCACAATTTTCATATTAAGTGAGAAAAACTTTGTTCCTAACAATAGAAATTTTTCGATTAGTTGAATATGAAATTTCTTTCCGATCATCAGTCACAAGAACAGACCCCCTAGCAGTCTCTCTTAAAAATAAAGGCTATTTTCTGCAAAATAAAGGTTTTTCCTGATAAATGTGGACAAAATAAAGAGCATTTAGCGGTAAAATTTCTTGGCAGATCCCATGCAAAAGAACTCTGTGTCATCGCTTCTCAAGCAAAATAGGAAAAAAAATTGCAGAGAAAATCTGATATTTTCATCCTTAAATGGTAATGATAATATTAATTGCATTTCTGTTTAGAAACATGAATCTAAGTAACAGAACTATAATTTGTTGTTACGAAATGCTACATATTTATTTTGTCCGTCTGTTAATTGCCAAATATAAAGGTTTTCTCATCAAAATACAGGTTTTTCAGCCAAAATAAAGGTTTTAAAGGATTTCAATAAAATTAAAGGTTTTTAAAGTTTTAAAGGTTCCCCTAGGGGCCCTGCAAGAAGCAAAAGTGACCAATGATCGATTATAACTGATCATCTGACATCGGGACAACCTTAAAACACCAGTAGTATGGAGGATATCGAGTGGGGGGGGGGGGGGGGGGGGGAGTGGGGCGTGTGGGGGGGTGGGGGAGCATGGTTGCACAGCTGAAGATGAAGCAAGTATTTAACAGCAAAAAAAGCAAGAGCATGGTGGCCAAGTTGTTAGACTCCCAACTTCGAATTATGAAGTCCTGGGTTTGACTCGCTTGAGACAGTATTTAGCTCATGACTGTATGGTGATTCTTTGCACATAATCTTTCATTATCATCCTTCTGTTGTCTAATTATGGCTTAAAGAATGTTGAAAGGAACCTAAAACAATTAATCATCATCAACCAAAAAACAGACACATGCACAGGTTTGTTTTAGGGAGAGGGTTGGGTGTATGTCCTTTGACATGTTTTTGTGAAGAAATAAGAAAAATATGTACCTAATACCCCTTCTTATCTAGAGCTGTGGACGATTTCTTTTCCACCCAAAAATATCTTGTGAGTACTGAATTTACCCTGAGTTTTGGGACACCTTATTTGAAACAGCCCATTCTACTACTCGATGATGTGTCTAAAATATTGCGGTATGTATGGCAAACAGTGTAGATCCTGATCAGACGCTGTATTCTGCAGTGTCTGATCTGGGTCTACACTGTTTGTAAAGGTCTATCTGTCCCAATACTCAGGGTTATTATGGTACTCATTAGTATTGCCTTGCTAAGGTGATTCCAATGACTGTCCAGAAGATCTTGAGGTTATTCACTGGAATTGTCCCATTGAAGTGATTCCAGATATGTTTTGGTGCAAAAATAACAAAAAAAAAAAAATCTCTAATAATCATCACTGTAATAATTATTGCTTTCTGTAAGTGCTATGACTTTTTAAATGTATGTTACTAATAAATGTCCTCAAAGTTCGTACACCAAATTTATGACAAATGACATATGCAAACAGTGCAGACCCAGGTCAGACTGCTCCGTGAACAGTCTTGTCGGGTCCATACTGTTTGCCATTCCACTAAATGTTTTAAGAAACAACTGCAAAAAGCAAAATCTAGGCAAAAAACTGTGGAATAGTGTTTGAAATTTCAGGACATTTACCGTAATAAGAAAACTGCCAGTGTGTGTGGGCGTGTGGTGTATGTGTGTGTGTATGGGTCTGACGAAACCTGTATGTAACATTTGTTCTCATCTTTATGTGTACATGTAGGTCAGTCATTTTGTGTATGTTACTTTTCCTGAGAGGTGGTTGTAAAATAAAAGTTGTTATTTGCTTCCTTATTTTTGCTACTTTGCTAATCTGTATCCAACCAAGGCCATTTGAGCTAGGCACAGGAAAACAAACACATACACAAAGAACCTGGGCTAGCCAGGAACTTTATGAAGGTGAAGCCTGCTAATAGAATATCTGAATTTGGCTCATCAGCGCAAAGCAATGACTGATCAGCCTGCACATTTGCGCATGCTGATCTGTCATTGCTTAACAGTCATGCTGTCTTGTAGGAAATTCTGTGCCCCGGCCCATTTGATGTCATCTGAAAAAATCTTAGGTAAAATAAGGTTGAATTTGTAATTGCCAAATTTATATTGAGGCTCAGGCTTCAAAGCTTCTGCCTAGCTACATTTCCGCTAGCTACCCATATGTGCTGATCATTTTTATATCCTGCCATACAACTGTAGTGGGATGTAATATTTTGAAGGTGCACTTCCATCCATGTTTGTTTTCCATGCGATAAGTGGTTCTGTACTGTTCACAAAAAGGGGATATTTAAATATATATGTCATATACCAACGAGAAAATATATAAGGTCTTTTTTATTGTAACTTTTTATCAGCCAACTGATCTGAATCTTTCAATATCCCCTATTTTCTGTGAAGAGCATGTTTCCAGGATTTCACAAAAGTTTTATTGATAGTTGGAAGAGCTATAAATTTGTAAATGGACAAATTTCAGTTATTATTTACTGAGTTATGTCCCCTTAAAAATGTTAAAAATTGGTTGTCTTGAGTGTCTTTCACAAATAATTTGAATGGAAAATTTTACAAAGTGTGATGAGGACACGGGGTAAGGCCTGAGAAAATTAATTATTAGATTCTCATCCAAATTTTAGAAAAAAAATGGAGTGGGTGGGTGGATTTTATTTTTGATCCCTGGGCCATACAGTGAAGATGTCAGTCATAGCAAAACAAGATAATTGACACTAACTACTATGTACAAAAAGTAGAAAACCTTGTTTTAATATAACAATAATTCACTTGCAGTTTTTAAAAGTGATATAAAATCTGTTTTCAGCAAAAGTTCAATTGTCTCTGAAGAATTTTTCCACCTCAAAATATTTTATTTGGTCAAATGTTTTAGAGGCGGGTGGGGATGAGAATCTAATAATTAATTTTCTCTGGCCTAACATCAACAGTCCCTGTACTTCTGTACAGGCAATCTAACCAATAACTAAGAAATTGTGAAAAATTTTATTAATGTTTTATCTTGACAGCCACACCACATTTAGATGATGTATACCCTGAGACAAGCCCTTAATCAAACTACAACATGAAAGTATTGATCCCAAGTATTGGGGTACCTCAACTACTTACAATACCTGTCTTAACCTATTTTAGTCAAGAAACTCCCAAAGGGTACTAAGCAAACAGTGCAGACGCATTTCAAGTCAATTTTGCTACATTTGTTCTGAATTTCAAGTCAATTTTTTCCACATTTGTTCTAAATTTCAAGTCAATTTTACTACATTCGTGTACATTGTATCTAAATGCTGCTGGACAAGTGGCAAACAAAGTAGACTTACATGACCTGTTCACTCAGGTCCTCATTATTTGGACTTAACCTTTACCAGTCTCTGGACTTATTCAGCAGATGACAAATTGATGATAGTTTTCTTATTTTTCCCCGAAAACAAGTTTTGACAATTTGCATGAAAAATAAGAAAAATATTCTAAAATGTCATTTGTCGAAATTTACCCAGCATGCGAAGTGTAATTATTTCAAATAAACTGTTTGTTCAGGGTTAGCAAATGAAAATATTGGTGTCTGAAATTTGGCGACAGAATGGATATGTTTGAGCCATTTCATAGATCTAGATATAAGAGTGGGTATCAGGTAAATAGTTTTCTTATTTCCTCACAAAAACATGTTGTGGGTACTCATTAGAAGCGCTTTGATGAGGTGTTTCTAATTAGTATCAAAAACATTTGTTTTCATGGAGAAATAAGAAAAATATCAATACTTTTGGATTAAACTAGAAATGTGTCAATATGACACAGATGCCCCCGCCCAGGGCCATCCTCAGCCACATGCAGGCATTTTGCAAAAAAAAGTTGAAAAAAAAAAAGGGCCATAAATCTCATAATAATTGGCTGATTTTACCCTAAATCGAACTTGACCTACATTTTATGATTATATACCTGTGTATAAAATATGAATCCAATACACCAATCTTTTTTAAACAAAAATATCGAAAGGAAAACACTTTCTGAAGGTGAAAAAGGGCCATAACTCTCATAATAATGGGTGGATTTTACCCTAAATCTAACGACCTCTATTTTATGATTATATACCTGTGTATGTAAATATGAATCCAATACACTAATGTTTTCAAAAGACATCAAACGGAAACTATTTTTCAAAGTTGAAAAAGGGCCGTAACTCTAAAAATAATTGGTGGATTTTACCCTAAATTGAAGGTGACCTATATTTTATAATTATATGCTTGTGTATTAAATATGAATCCAATTCACTAATCTTTTCAAAAGTTATGGAATGGAAACCATTTTTGGAAGTTGAAAAAGGGCCATAACTCCCAAAACAACTGGTGGATTTTACCCTAAATCGAACTTGACCTACATTTTATGATTATATACCTCTGTATAAAATTTGAATCCAATACACTAATCTTTTCAAAAGATATCGAATGGAAACCATTTTTCAACTATTTTTCAACGCTGAAAAAGGGCTGTAACTCACAAAATAATTGGTGGATTTTACCCTAAATCGAACTTGACCTATATTTTATAATTATATGCTTGTATATAAAATATGAATCCAATACACTAATTTTTTCAAAAGATATGGAACGGAAACCATTTTTCAAAGTTGAAAAAGGGCCATAACTACCAAAATAATAGGTGGATTTAACCCAAAATCGAACTTGACCTACATTTTATGATTATATACCTGTGTATAAAATTTCAATCCAATACACCAATCTTTTCACACGGAAACCATTTGTGTTATGTACGGGACGAATGGACGGATGGGACGGACGTACATACAGACAGCAGTGATACTATACTCCCAAAATAATTGGTGGCTTTTACCCTAAATTGAACTTGACCTACATTTTATGATTATATACCTGTGTATAAATTTGAATCCAATACAGTTATCTTTTCAAGTCCAAGGGACTCTTTGGAATATTTCAAGATATCCATACCTCGACATATCAGATTTGCAGAATTGAGAATAAATAAATCGAACGACCAAATTTAACAAATGAATATATAATTTGAGCCTGAAGTTAGAGATATATTGAAAATATTGTGGGAAAGAGGAGAAATTGCTCCTTAGGAGCATTTTCTCCTCTTTTCCACGATATTTTGTTACCTCTTGTTATGCCCCCAACTTCAAAGAAGTTGGAGGGGCATATTGCTTCTGGGTTGTTCGTTCGTCCGTCCGCTACGCTTTTTGATGCATAGCATAACTTTAAAACCGTGAATGCTACTGTTTTGAAATTTCAAATATGGATTCCTCAAGAAAAAATAGCTGACACGTATTTTTTTTCTTGACAGGATTATGCCCCTTTTCTGAGTTATGGCCCTTTGAAAAAATATGGATGCAATCTTGTCAGCAAAATATCTCAAAAACTATTAACGCTAGAGCCTTGAAACTTGGTGAATAGACTGGTAGTGATGAGTAGACAACCTGATTAACTTTTGAAGAAATTTTGAAAAATACTTCTTGAGTTATGGCCCTTTGTAATTTTGGGCAATTTTACCTTGTCAGCAAAATATCTAAAAAACTGTACGAGCTAGAGCCTTGAAACTTAGTAAATGGATTTGTAGTGATGAGTAGATGACCTGATTAACTTTTGAAGAAATTCTGAAAAATACTTCATGAGTTATGGCCCTTTGTAATTTTGGGCATTTTATCTTGTCAGCAAAATATCTCAAAAACCGTTGGAGCTAGAGCCTTGAAACTTAATGAATAGACTGGTAGTGATGAGTAGACAACCTGATTAACTTTTGAAGAAATTTTGAAAAATGCCTTTTGAGTTATGGCCCTTTGTAATTTTGGGCATTTTTACCTTGTCAGCAAAATATCTCAAAAACTGTTAGAGCTTGAGCCTTGAAACTTAGTAAATGGATTTGTAGTGATGTGTAGATGACCTGATTAACTTTTGAAGAAATTCTGAAAAACACTTCATGAGTTATGGCCCTTTGTAATTTAGGGCATTTTTAACTTGTCAGCAAAATATCTCAAAAACTATTGAAGCTAGAGCCTTGAAACTTGATGAATAGACTGGTAGTGATGAGTAGACAACCTGATAAACTTTTGAATAAATTTTGAAATATACTTCTTGAGTTATGCCCCTTTGTAATTTTAGGCATTTTTATCTTGTCAGCAAAATATCTCAAAAACTGTTAGAGCTAGAGCCTTGAAACTTAGTAAATATATTTGTAGTGATGAGTAGATGACCGAATTAATTTTTGAAGAAATTATGAAAAATACTTCATGAGTTATGGCCCTTTGTAATTTTGGGCAATTTTACCTTGTCAGCAAAATATCTCAAAAACTGTTGGAACTAGAGCCTTGACACTTGATGAATAGACTGGTAGTGATGAGTAGACAACCTGATTAACTTTTGAAGAAATTTTGAAATATACTTCTTGAGTTATGCCTCTTTGTTATTTTGGGCATTTTTATCTTGTCAGCAAAATATCTCAAAAACTATTAGAGCTAGAGACTTGAAACTTGGTGAATTGATTGGTAATGATGAGTAGATGACCTGATTAATTTTTTTGTAAATTCTAAAAAATATTTCATAAGTAATGGCCCTTTGTAAATTTGGGCATGTTTCCCTTGTGAACAAAATATCTCAAAAACTATTGAAGCTGGAGCCTTGAAACTTGATGAATAGATTGGTAGCGATGAGTAGATGACCTGAATATGCCCCCAGTTTCGAATGAAATTGATGGGGCATATTATTTTGCCTTCATTTGTCCATCCGACTGTTTGTCCGTTCATCAAGCTTTTTTTGTGCATGCCATATCTTAAGAACCCTGCACGCTAGGGTTTTGAAATTTTATATTTGGGTTCCCAATAAAAAAATAGCCGACCCGTATTTTGTTTCTTGTCTACATGTTTATTTAAAGTTATGCCCCTTTGAAAAAAATCAGAATTAAATCTTGTGAGCAAGATATCTTGAAAAGTATTTAAGCTGGGTTCTTGAAATTCCATACAGTGAGTGGGAATGATGTGTACATTACCCGATTATATTTTGAGAGAATTCCATGAAAATATTGATAAAGTTACGGCCCTTTGCAGTTCTGCTCATTTTGATCTTGTCATCATGATTTCTCGAAAAGCACTTAAGCTAGGGTCTTGAAATATTATATGCTGATTGGGGATGATGTGGAGATTACCTGGTTTGTTTTTTAGGGAATTCCATGAAAAATTGATGTAGTTATGGCCCTTTGTAGTTCTAGGCATTCTGACTTTTTCAGCAAGATATCTCAAAAAGTATTTAAGCTAGAGCCATGATATTTGGTATACTGATTGGGATTGAGGAGGAGATCACCTGAATAAATTTTGAACCAATTAAATGAAATGTTGGAGTTATGGCCCTTCGCAATTTCGGGCCATTTAATGTCGTTGCTTTATTGTGTATAGCATAAGTTTAGAACCATGTATGCTAATATTTTGAAATTTCATGTTTTGATTCCTCATGAAAAAATAGGTGATCCGTATTTTTTTCTTATCCCAATCATCTCCTATTTTAGAGTTATTTCCCTTTGATAAAATAACATTGAAATCATATATTTGTACTGTTGTTACCGTCATGGCTAAGCAGTGTTGGAGTCAAACAGTGTTAGAGTCAGGCAGTTGGGGGCATAGTGTTTTACAAACACCAGCTCTAGTTAGATTTTCATGTTTAAATAGGGACCAGATTTTCACTTCGAGATAAGCAGTTATGCAAGATAAGCATAGTCTAGATAACGAAGGTCGACTGTGCTTTGAAATGTTGTCTTCTGACATTTTTTTCCCTGCATGCTACATGAAGATATTAGCCTGAATTGTTCGCATATACAGTGAACTTGGATGGCTCGAACCCCTTTGGGACCATGAAAATTTGTTCGAGACAGCGGTAGTTCAAGCCACGGAGGGTTACTATAAGTGCCATACCAGGAGGCATAATGGAGATAATTGTGGGATATCTTTTCGATGTTCTATATTATAAACGTATGTTGTGTGTACTCATTAGAATCGCCTCATTGAGGCGATTCTAATGAGTGCACAAAGCATACATTTGCAAGATAAAGGAAGAAAATCTCCCTAAATTATCCGTTTATCGTATTTGGAAGAAATCCCTGGGGACTCAAGAACGTGTTCGACTCATCCATGGTAAACGAGACATCGGGGTTCGAGCCATTGAAGTTCTACTGAATGCTTTGAAGACTGGACTTCTCATGCTATGGTTCATTTTAATTCCTTCTGTTTTTCAAACTGTCAACTGGACCTCTTTTTATGCTTTTTATGTTTGTCTTTCTTGTGTTTTTTATGGCTTTTTCTCTCCTTACTATGTGACCTTGACTGTGAATGTGACCTTGACCTTGAGTCTCTGTCTGGACTGTTTTCAGTGTTATCTACACCATTATTATTGTTTGTTGATTTATTTTTGGAATGTGACAATTGTTTCCTTTTACTGGTGTCCTTATACTTTTCTCTACTTCTGGACCTTGACCTTGATCGTGAATATGACTTTGACCTGGACTTAGAGTAGCCTCTTGACTGATATTGTTTTCTAGGTTTTCTTTCTTTTGACCTTGACCTAGAAGAACTTCTAGATCTTGAGTAACTCCTAGATCTTGACCGTGATCTTGATCTTGAATAATTTGACCTTCTATATTTGGATCTTTTGTAGTGTCTATCCCTTGACCTTGACCTAGAATATTTATGTCTTGAATATGATGATCTGGATGGTGACCTTGAACGACCTCTGTATCTCTCTCTACTTCTTGACCTTGGTCTCCTATACCTATTTCTGTCAGAGTAACGATCAGATCTCCAACTCTGTTGTCTAGCTGGTGTTTGGAAACCTCTATCTGCTTGCCAGAATTCATTATTGGGGTTGTGAAATACATGGAGAAAATTGCATTCCTTTCCCTTTGGACAGCGGCCTTTACCAAATAAACCTTAAAAAAGAATAATAAAAGAAAAGTATTAAAGACAGGAATAGATACTTAGATCCTGCTTGAAGTTCAGTTTAACTGGAGTTAAGCTTCATCAAAATGATAACACTTTTAGGGGAGGCAACTCTGTCTAGGAATGATTACATTTTCAGGGAATGCAATCTGTCAGATTGCATTCCCTGAAAATGTAATCATTCCTGGACAGAGTTGCCTCCCCAAAAAGTGTTACCCCTTCTGAAAAGGGCTCTTCTCTAAAATGCTTTAGAGAAAGAATTTACTCTCCTTGAGATCAAATTCTCTCCTTTTAGAGTAGACCCCCTTTTCAGCAGAGACTTGGTGTGCAAGAAAGCAAACAGGATGTCACAAAAGTGGTCTCCCTTGTAAAAATGGCTCTACCACCCACTGATGTGTCTAAAACACAGCTGGATGTGGGGTAAACAGTATAGACCCTGATCAGACACTGCACAATATAGATCCTATTTATATTAGACATTGCAAATGCAGATCTAGGGTCTATACTGTTTGGACAGGTCTGTCTGTCCCAATACTTAGGGTTATTAGGATAGTCGATCATGGCAAAATGTGACTGAATACTTCCTCATCAGCTATTGATGAGCAGTACTCAAGAAACTTGATAAATATTGATTGTTTCATTGTGTTGGGGTTTAATGACACGTCAACTCTTGTGGGTCATTTTGTGCTGTCTCCCAAAGAAAGGGAGAAAAGAGATAGAAAAGATAGTAGAGGAGATGAAAGTAAGGGACAGGGAAGAAAGAGGAACAGGAATGAAAGTGGAGAAATAAAAACATTCCCCCTCTACCCTTACCTACAAGGACAGCAAGCCTTGCCCAACTGTAAGCCAATATCTGTTGGAGGCCCCAGTGACGTAAGATACACGACACCTTCGCCACACCCGACCACCAACTACTTGATTAATAGGCCAATCGCAAGTGGTAAGGCACATTTTCTCATGTTGATGATGATGGTTTTTTTATGCCCTTTCAACATTCATATTCAAGTCATATTGAGATGAGGGGAAGATGATAAGGTACCACAGTTATGAGCTGAATTCCACCTCAAGTGGGATTCAAACTAAGGACCTCATGATCAAAGTCACGAGCACTAAACACTTGGCCACCTTGACACTTCTGCAGTTCATATGGAGGATAATAACTTTTTTCTTACCACATATAGCGCCTCTCCAGGTTGGAATGGTCACAAACTCACATGACAGCTGTTTACCTCCATACCAACGAGCATTAAACTTAGCAAATGCTTTAACAGCATCATCTTCCCTATACAATAATAAAACGGCATTTAATATATTGTTACCATCAGGAGATGTTAAGGAGTATTTGATGATAATTCTTGGATAATTTTCTCCAATTCTTCATGAACACATATGTTGTGGGTACTCGTTAGAAGCGCCTCAGCGAGGCACTTCCAATGAGTACCCACAACATATGTTTTTATGGAGAAATAAGAAAAATTATCCTAGAATTATCACTTGATACTCCTTTTTAACAACTCCTCTGACCACAGCCGGCCTCGGTGGCTCAGTTGGATGCGCCGACCGACTGGAGACCAGGAGGTCGCAGGTTCAACCCATGCCGAGGTCGGCAATATTCTTTCATGGAGATTGATTTGAAATATTTTCTACCGTCATTCTCTCCCTTCCGCTGATTCAAGAAAGGCAGTTGTCAGTTTCTGGTGAAAGAATGTGCACAATACTGGTTAACCGCTTAGAGGACTGGGCCTGGGCAGTAAATGTGTGCTTAGGTAAACTGACCGCGCTCAACATGACCCCATTGGGTTGACTGGGCTGTAAAACCTCAACACAAACACAAATCCTCTGATCATATTACCATAAGTGTTTGGACAGAAAACCTTAGCAAACAGTGTAGACCCTGATCAGATGCTGCAGAATCCTGTGTTTGATCGGGGTTAACACTTATAACCACTCATCAAGTAGACACATCTACATGTAGTAAATTGGACTTTCTCAAATTTTATGATAATTATGGTATTAAAGGAGAAGGCCGGCCTCGGTGGTTCAGTTGGATGCGCCGTCCGACTGGAGACCAGGAGGTCACGGCTTCAACCCGTCGAGGTCGGCAACATTCTTTCGTGGAGATTGATCATGAAATATTTTCTACTGTCATTCTCTCCCTTCCGCTGATTCAAGAAGGGCAGTTGTCAGTTTCTGGCGAAAGAAGGTGCACAATACTGGTTAACTGCTTAGAGGATTAAGCCTGCCCAGTAAATATGTGGTTAGGTAAACTGACCGCACTTGACATGACCCAATTGGGTTGACTAGGCCGTAAAACCTCAACACAAACAAACAGTTAAAGGAGAAGGTGTGCAAATAGTCAAATACTTAGTTCTTAACATAATAACATGCTCAGGATAACAGTGGGTATCAGCATCCTATTTTTATACCCCCGGCATACGAAGTATGCTTAGGGGGTATATAGTTTTTGTCTTTTCTGTGTGTCTGTCTGTCTGTGAGTTAACATTTATTTTGTGTCAAAGATTTCTCAAGAACTTCTATACCTAGAATCTTGAAATTTAGTACACATGACAAGTATGACTAGTTGTATTGTGGGAAAGAAAATAGGGGCTGTGGGGTCAAGTCACTTAAGAGTTATTTCCCTTTGTTGTTCTGGCTATTTGCAAATGCCAAAATATTGAAACGATGTTATCACCGATGGCCATGGCCGGGGTTATTAGTGAGCATATGCTCACTTCATGGTCTAGTTTCTTAGTATTAAAGAAAAACAACAAAAAAACAAAAAGAAAAAACATGATCTGGGTGCTCATTAGAAGCATGCATTCTTTAGGCATCCTATTAGGTAGCCGAACAGGCTTGATCAAATATAAGGATAAGGAGGTAGGTTACGTAAATGTCAAGATCATAGGTCTAGATAAGAGTGAGTATTAGGTAAATAGTTTTCTTATTACTCGACGAAAACATATGTTGTGGGTACTCATTAGATTTTCACTTGTTACAATTTTGATAAAAAGGGATATTGGGTAAATATCTTACTAATTTTAGTTATTATGCAGAAAGTCATATATTGAGGTACTTCTAACGAGTACTCAACAACACATATTTTTCAGGTACAAATAAGAAATATCAATAATAGCTTTTGGATGAAAACGAGCACCTATCTGGAGCTTGGGAAATTACTGTTTTTGTCTCTTTAACACTTTGCATGCTGGGTAAAAATTTCAACAGGCATTCTGAAATACTTTTCTTATTTTTCCTAGAAAATAAGATTCGGCACTTCGTGCAAACTGGCTCCAAAAGGAGACAATTTGCATGACATGGCAGATCCTATTTTCTAGCTAAAAGAAGAAAAATATCATAAACAAAACAACAACAAAAAAAAAATAACCAAAAAACAAAACAAAAACAAACAAAAAACATTCAAAGACATACACACTCACACAAACAAAACCGGTCAGTCAAAAAAAAAAAAAAAGTATGGAGGGATACAAAGTGGATGGGGGCAATTGCACAGAAAAAATTATTTATGCATTTTAAAGCTAGCACCTTGTTAACAATGTTTTTCTGCACCATATGAAAGCCATCAGTGACATACCACAAAACTTAAAAAGTTGTTGTATGTATCAATTTGACTAACTTTCTGCACCTACCTTGCAAACTGTATATAGACATTTCCACGCAGGTGTGACTGGTAATTACAACAGACTTTAAACTGTACCACCTCTCCAATATTCTTGAACTCTGGTAATACATCCTCATAGAAATCTTTGAAGTTCTGGTACAACTCACTGTCTTCATACTCTAATACGATATCTGAAAAAAAAAAAAAAAAATCTAATATACTGCATTTATCTTAAATATTTAGACAACATAATTACATTACAACACGGTTGTTTAACTAGCAGGGTTTATACTGTGGAACCCAACAATAGTGGTTTAAAGAGATTGTGGTGTACTGGCAAAACTTTAATTTAAAAAGTGATCTCTTGAAGTGTACCCCTTCACCTTAATGTTTACATACTCTACGGTAAATGTCTTAAAATTTCAAACATTTATTCTATACACTTTTTGCCCAAATTTTGCTTTTTATGCCACTGTTTCCTAAAACACCAAGTGGAATAGCAAACACTATAGACACTGATCAGACTGCTCCTTCAGGAGCACTCTTATCTAGGTCTACACTGTTTGCTTATGCCATTATTTCAGACACTTTGGTGTACAAAATTCTAGGACATTTACCGTATTAACCCTAAGTATTGGATACTGACTCCTTACCATACTTGTCCAAAAATTTGAAAAAAAAAAGCCTACCGGTATTTTATACTGTTGATGTGTATAAAACAATGCTGGATGAGTAGCAAACAGTGTAGACCCTGATATGACACTGCATTCTGCAGTATTTGAGGGCAGAGGGGTGCTAGGAAGACACTTTTTGCACAGTCGTACAAGAATGAGGGCACCATGTCTTATGTGACTTGCTTAGTAGCCAGGGGCCTTATCAAGACATGTTATAATAATCCAATGCCACAATAAATGCCTCAAATTACAGTTGACTCCTGTTATCTCAAAGTTCATGGCACTCTCTGAAATACTTCAAGATAGCTGTACCTCAACATATCAAATTTGCAGAATTGAGGAAAAAATAAATCATAACCACATTTCACAAATGAATATGTTATTAAATTCCTTAAGTTAGAGATACACCATGACCCCTTTATAACACAGTTCGTTATAACACGGTTTTGTATACAGCACGGTTCAAAGATGGCTCCCAAAAATGTATAGATTATATTGAACAAGAGCTCCGCTAAGCGGGGCATTATACGCCCGTGGCAAGTAATAAGATGCAGCACATTAACTGGCTCCTGTATAATTCAGTGCTCCGGATATAAACTGTAAGTGGAATTACAAAAAAAAAAAATTCAAAAAAAAAAAAATTCATTGGGGCATAATCTCTGCTGATATTTGGTGAACTGTAACCTAAGGGTCCAAGCTGGCCAAGAAATTAAGGGATAAGTTTGCTGCTTCTAGGGAGAAGTGCTTTCTGACGGAGGACACACCACAGTAGCATGGCTATATTATAAGCTCATATGAGCCTTTGGCACACTATTACCTCTAAACAATATGCTGTGAAAAGTTTACAAAAACTTTCAAAGGGGCATAAATCTGCAAATATTTGGTGCACTGTAACCTAAAAATAATATGTGCTGCTCCACATCATCAAGTAAGTATTTTTGAAGTTTCAGCTTGATCGGATGTAAACTGTAGGAGGATTTAGCCGGAAACAAAAAATTAATAGAAATTTTCAAAGGGGTTTAACTCTGCTAATATTTGGTGGACTGTAACCTTGAAACATTATGCGCTGCTCCACATCATGGTCTTACTATAAATCAAGTTTCAGCTTGATCGGATGTAAAATGTAGGAGGATTTAGCCGGAAACAAAAAATTAATAGACATTTTCGAAGGGGTTTAACTCTGCTAATATTTGGTGGACTGTAACCTCGAAACAATACGCGCTGCTCCACATCATGGTCTAACTGTACATGAAGTTTCAGCTTGATTGGATGTAAACTGTAGGAGGATTTAGCCGGAAACAAAAAATTAATCAAAATTTTCGAAGGGGTTTAACTCTGCTAATATTTGGTGGACTGTAACCTCGATACAATATGCGCTGCTCCACATCATGGTCTAACTATACATGAAGTTTCAGTTTGATCGGATGTAAACTGTAGGAGGAGTTAGCCGGAAACGAAAAGTCTATTGAAATTTTCAAAGAGGCATAACTCTGCTAATATTTGGTGGACTGTAACCTCGAAATAATATGCGCTGCTCCACATCATGGTCTAACTATACATGAAGTTTCAGCTTGATCGGCTGTAAACTGTAGGAGGAGTTAGCCGGAAACGAAAAGTCTACTAAAATTTTCAAAGAGGCATAACTCTGCTAATATTTGGTGGACTGTAACCTCGAAATAATATGCGCTGCTCCACATCATGGTCTAACTATACATGAAGTTTCAGCTTGATCGGATGTAAAATGTAGGAGAAGTTAACCGGAAATGAAAAGTTTACAGAAATATTCTAAGGGGCATAACTCTGCAAACATTTGGTGGACTGTAACCCCAAAACAATATGCGCTGCACCACATCATGGTCTAACTATATACCAAGTTTCAGCTTGATCCGTTGTAAACTGTAGGAGGAGTTAGCCGGAAACGAAAAGTCTATTGAAATTTTCAAAGGGGCATAACTCTGCTAATATTTGGTGGACTGTAACCTCGAAATAATATGCGCTGCTCCACATCATGGTCTAACTATATATGAAGTTTAAGCTTGATCGGATGTAAAATGTAGGAGGAGTTAACCGGAAATGAAAAGTTTACAGAAATTTTCTAAGGGGCATAACTCTGCAAACATTTGGTGGACTGTAACCTGGAAATAATATGCGCTGCGCCACATCATGGTCTAACTATATACCAAGATTCAGCTTGATCGGATGTAAACTGTAGGAGGAGTTAGCTGGAAACGAAAAAGTTTACGGACGGATGCCATACCCCGTAACATAATACGTCCCGTTTTTCAAACGGGCGTATAAAAATGACCATAAATGGTCATTTTTCAATATAATCTATACATTTTTGTTTGGATATAACACGGTTGTTTAATTAACACAGATTATGCTATGGACCCCAACAACAGTGTTATAAGGAGGTTGTAGTGTATATTGAAAATATTGTCGAAAAGAGGAGAAATGCTCCTCTTTTTCACAATATTTTGTCACCTGTTGTTAGATTTTCATGTTTAAACAGCAGTACTCCAGCTAGGATTTGAGGGCAGAGGGGTGCCAGGTAGGGAACTTTTTGCGTGATCATACAAGAAAGATGGCAGTATGTGTAATGTGATGTGCTTAGTATTCTGACATGTTACAAAATATAACCCCATTCCACAATAAATACTTCAAAAATAGATACACATAAATCTGATCTTTAAAAATTGGTAACTTTTTTAATTTTGGTTTCATTTTCATGAAATCTTCACCAAAATGTAGGGTTTTATGTCTGGAGTTGAAATAAGACAGAGAGCAGCTTAAGAGGGCAGGGGGTGGCAGCAGAGGGCAAAAGGGATGGCCCACCCTCCATATAGAGCTAGCTGAAGCACTGAGCAGGGACCAGATTTTCATTACAATATAAGCAGTTATTCGAGATAAGCAAGGTCGGGATAACGAGTCAACTGTAGAAACAAAACTGATCTTTAAACCTTTATAATTTCTTTAATTTTAGTCAAGACTTTTCAAGAAATTTTCACAAAAATGCAGGATTTATGTAAGAAATTGAGGAACAAAAAAACAGCTAAAGAAGGGCAGAGGGGTGGCAGGATGGCAAGAGGCCCACCACTACAGAGGGCTATCTGGAACACTGTAAATCATGTTTTGGTTCATATTATACTGCAGCTGACCTGTATCATATTCTTCACATAACCCCTGGTCCAGCCTGAAGTGAGAGAACATGCCTGCAAACATGAGAACTGTGCTAGTTTCAGGATATGGGTGACTGCGAGAACATCTGAAAAATAAAACAAAATGATGTTCATATATGCTTACATGTACCATGAGATGAGAGCATTTATAAGACCCTTAATATACCATATTTACCGTTTTCTGATAGACAGCCTAAGCAAACAGTATAGACCCAGGATGCAGCATCTGATTAGGGTATACACTGATTACTCATCCAGCAATTTTTGGAAATATTAACAGGCATTATTGCATAAAAAGCAGTACCGCACGTTATTAACAGCCGTGCATTAATCGCTGAAAAGCCGTGTATTAACAAGGCAATTCACGCGCTGTTAATGCACGGCTACGCAACTTTCAATATGCTCGTACTGGGGCCACAGAATTGCTGCCGTCAGGAGTGCTGCCCTGCCCTAGAATGAGCATAGTCGGTGGAAATAGCGTTCGCGTGACATCAGTGAAAAAGCGAAACAAAATAGTGCAATGAAAAACACGAAATGTAGCAAATGTTTTCAGTTTTTATGCAATAATAGCGACCGAACATGGTTTTTCAATGCATTAACATTCCCCAGTCCCTTGGGAGGTGTTGAAAACCGCAGCCTTTGGCCTCAGTTTTCAACACCTCCCACAGACCTGGCGAATATTAATGCATGAATAACCCTGTTTGATCCCTATAGTAAAATGAACATGTTCAAAATTCAGGGGCAAGTATGGTAAGGGATTTAGATGTACAAATACTTTGGGTCAAAATGACAATACACATTATACAGTCAACTCTCGTTATCTCAAAATCCAAGGGACTCTATGAAACACTGCGAGATATCCGTACTTCGACATATCAGATTTGAGGAACTGAGGAAAACAATTAATCAAACAACCACCTTTAACAGAATGAATATGTAATTTGACTCCTAATTTAGAGATATATTGAAAATACTGTGGAAAAGAAGGAGCAATTTCTCCTCTTTTCCACAATATTTTGTTGCATGTTGGTAGATCTCTGTGTTAAAACAGGGACCAGAATTTCACTTCGAGGTAAGCGGTTATTCGAGATAAGCGAGGTCGAGATAACGAGAGTCGACTGTATCTGAAATACCATAATAACCCTAAGTACTAGGACACATAGGTCCTTGCAAATAGTGTAGACCCAGATCAGACACTGCGGAAAGCAGCATTTGATCAGGGTCTACACTGTTTATCATGCATAAAGCAATATTTTAGACACATCAAGAGGTACTAAAATGGGTTATTTCAAATTTTAGGACAAGTATGCTAAGTTGATAAGGTGTCCCAGTTCTTAAAATAAATATAGTAGGTCATCTGGAAATGTGTCTTTCAGGACAAACTAAGACCATGAGGCCTCACATCACCCTGCCAATATGCAGTCAGTTCAGGGTCAATATATTGTGGCATACATCTGAAAGAATGAATACATCCAAATTAAAATGCACAAACAAGCTCTTGCTGTCGAACTGCCAAATCTTGATGCCACAGAGAGGGTGTTTTGCAACTGGGGCACTTTACACTAAAATCAGATCTACACATGTATACAGATGAGAAAAAAATGGAGGTCTACTTTGAATAGCTAACTGATGTGGTAAATCAATATTAAACTGCATACCTCTCCCCAAATCTACATGCTCCAACTTTAGCAAAGAATGGACAAGTTTCTCTCTCCTTTCCTGCTGGTGCCAGTGGATTATGCCAATCCCCATCCTGAAAAAAAAAAAAAAAAATCATCACATACACTTGATAAAATATTATATTAGTCAATCATCTGAAATGTGGAAAGTACATTGTATCAATAAACATCAACTTGTATATCTGCAAGTCTGAAAAGGCCTTCAGTTTTATTTAAATCATTAGCTCAACCTTTACCAGTCTACGGGCAAATTCAGCAGATGACAGACTAACAGATTTTTTTTTCCCAGGAAACTAGGCTTTGGCATTTCATACAAATTGTCTCCTAAGGAGACAATCTGCATGAAATGGCAAAGCCTATTTTCTGGGAAAAATAACAAAAATATTCCAAAATGTCTGCTGTAATGTTTACCCATAATGCTAAGCGTTAACTTGTTTATGGTACCCAGCCTTTCAGTAAACACAAATCCCTGATCAGACCATGCAGATGCACAAGCTGATCAATGCATTTGCTGACTGCAAATATCAGCCTTTGACGATTGCAATTATGAGCCAAATTGAGAAAATATACCTTTGGACATGTGCACCCAGAGGAGATTAAGATCACCCTGCAGCCTGATCAAAGTACATGTATTCAAGTAACCTTAGGTCCTTGGCTATCTAAAGAGTATCCAATGAAAATTCTGATTAGACTGTACAGATGAGCAGGCTGATCTAAGTATTCCCTAGGGTCACATGTACCATAACTTCAAGTAAGGCAATTTTTTTTCAACTGAAAAGTATTGATATTTTTCTTATTTCTCCATAAAAAATATGTTGTGGGTATTCATTAGAAGTGCCTCACTGAGGCACTTCTAATGAATACCCACAACATATTTTTTGTGAAGAAATATGAAAAATATTATATGGCTACCCTCTCTTACCGGTATCTGGCTATATGATGTACTCTTTCTCACATTATATTTCAGGTGAATTCAGCAGAGTATATGTGAAGAATATACTTCTTTGATTATATACCGAGCAGTGAAGTATAGGGATTCCTCAGTTACTTTCTATAATTCACAGTTTGATGACATCATATCAGTAACTAGTGTTTTATTTCGCAGTGTAGGAACTGTTTGTTTTTATAGATTGCTTACCGCAGTTTTGCATTTCAGCTTGACGTCCTCGGCTGCTAAAAGGGAGATAAACTCAACCAAAATGAAACGAGTTCCCAAAACGTCATCAAACTGTTGATGTTACGCAATGAAGTGACACCAACATTCTTATGCATGGACTGAATAATGACATTTCCGTATGTTATTTATTGTTCTTCCACTCAAATGGAAACACTTTTGTGGTGCTTTCAAGAAGACAGTACTAGCAAAAAGGTACATATTAACCCATTGTAGTCGGGAGACCCGTAAAAGGGTAACTGGCAAACAGTGCAAACCCAGATCAGACACTGCAGAATGCAGTGTCTGATCAGGATCTCCACTGTTTGCAAATAGTTTAGCCATTTTTCTCTAGGAATATGTAAATCTCACAGCCGGACATACCTAAAATTGAAATTGGACACTTCCAATATATAGTGTGGGAGAGACTATTCAGTAAACAATTGGTTAATGATGAACAGTGTTTGCTTGATATGAAAAATCTATCACTCAGAAGCGTATATAATTTGGTAAAAAAACTTGTTCCTTTGGAACTCGGTTTTTACCAAATTACCATGCTCCTCCGTGACAGATTTTTCATAGCGATCAAGCACTGTATATTTCCCAGAGAACAGGCTTGAATTTCATGTAAATGGTCTCCACAGGAGAGCCCACCAATATGCTATACCCTATCAACAATTGTAGCATAACATACTACCTTACATTGCAAGATGGTTGTACAGCAATGTATTAAAGTAATTGCAATATTTTTTCTCTAGAAAACAAAATTTGACATTTCACTCAAAGTGCCTCCTGTCTCCATCCATAAAAGACAATTTGAAATGATTAAGCACTTTCATTGAGAAAATATAAGAAAACAACTCAAATACCATCGATGTTTAAATTCAGCAGGTTAAATACTGTAATTCTACAAATGTTTTAATGTTTGTGGCTTGCAGAAATATCATCAATGCCTGAAAAAACAGCATGGCAAAATGCTTCCATGATGCTCCACATACTAGTTCTAGGTGGTCTACACTGTGCATGCATTTTGGCCAGCAGTTTTCAGACAATGCCATGTAGCCAAGCTGGGCCCAGTTGTTCAATTCTAACAATGTCTTTAGTTAACGTATCGTTAAAATTTTGATCATTAAATATGACATATTCACTTATATTTTTGCAGAAGAAATGTGAGTTTTGCATTTGCAAAAGCTACCGTACCCACATTTTTTCAGCAAGAATTACAGTGAATTAAATATTGTACTTACTAGAAAAGTTAACATTTTGACCACTAACGAGCTCGTTAAGCTAACAATGCTTTAAACAACTGGGCCCAAACATTTAATTTTTAAGGGACTTTATACACTTGCCCGATTTTCTGCCATTTTAAAAGGGAGACTACTTTTATGATTTCCTGTCAGCATTCCTGCACAGGTTTCCTTGGAGCAGTTTGATCAGGGTCTACACTTTTTGCTCCTAAAGAAGCAGTTTGCTCAGGGTCTACACTGTTTGCCATTCTATCATTACTTTTAGAAACATATAAGGACAGTCAGACAGACTTAGTAAAATTTAATTTGAATTATATACAGTCCAAATATATTTGGTAATTATGGTACTATTCTTCATAAAAAAAAAATGTTAAAAAAAAAAAAAGAAAGAAAAAATTCCTACCTACCCTAACTATTTTTTTTTTTTTAACATGTTACCCTAAACACATGGCCTAAGGTAAGGAATGCCAATTTCAAAACATTTAAGGTAACTATGGCAGCAGGGTTTTGTACAAACACTTAACCGACTCACCTTATTTTCAGCATCTCTGGCTTGCTGGAGAAGAGCTGCCTAGATTGTCAATCAAACAAACCATTATAGAATATATCTGAATAGCTGAGCATACAGGTTAAGAAATAAGTGTAATCAGTTCTACAAAAGTATAGTCATATACAAAATTAATGAAATTATGCATAAACTGAACAATCAATGGGTTAAAGAAGGCAATTTTACTGTCAGAAGGAATAAAATTTATCAACAATAATTTTTTTTTTATTTTTGTAAGGGTCGAGGTAAGCAGGATATATAAATCTTTATGTCTTCACAAAATGCTAAATCTCTGTCAATACTAAATCTAGTACATTGGAATCTCTTAATATGTTTCATTATAGGATGGTTTTAGATATAAAACAGTTTAACCTTTGTCCTGCTGAACCTGGATTTACCCTGTTTTGCAAACAGTGTAGATCCAGATCAGTTGGCTCCTGAATTTGCAAACAGTGTAGATCCAGATCAGTTGGCTTCTGAAGAAGCCAACTGATCTGGATCTGCACTGTTTGCCATCAAGTATGCAAATTTATAGCAACAATCTGGATCAAGTAACCTAACTGGCTGAAAATTAGAAGTGGGCATGGCATCTTAATTCATTCAGCAGGACAAGGGTTAAAGGTGGACACCAAAAATATTGTATCCAAACATAAATGTATAGATATAGAAGAAATGATCATTTTTAGGTCAGTTTTCTATATAATCTATACACTTTGTATCAAAAACAAAAAAAATGTATGGATTATATAGAAAAAAATGACCATTTATGATCAGTTTTCTATATAATCTATACATTTTTGTTTGGATAGAACACCATGTTTAGTAACATGGTTTTTGGTTTGGATCCCAGTAATAGTGTTATAGAGAGGTTATTATTTAATATATACATATAGTTTTAATGAACCTCATAGCCTGGCATGTAATTATATCTAAACTTCTTATCATCATTCTTCACTAAAACATACAACAATTCAAGACAAACAAAAAGTCAATTTTACAGATATGACAATAATACCTGTTTATGAAAATCATGTCTGTGTTTGTTTGAGTTGAGGTTTATGGACATGGTCAACAAGCTTTCAATCATGATCTGACTGTGGGAACTGATGACCTTTTATAGTGATGTCTCACTGTCAAATCACACCACAGACACAGATATGATACCACCACCAGATGTATTACTGGTACATGTACATGGTGTATTGATACCCAACTTGGACAAGTAAATTGTGTCTGTGATTCAGACAGAAATTTTAAATTAAAAGATACATATGTTGATTCTGAGAGTGGTTCAACAAATCCTTGCACCATAATTAGGCTGGAAGTGATCTGGTTAAGGCTTTATATTGGCAAAAGCTTGTTTAATTACATGTATGCAGTACACTTGGGAAAAATAGAAATTTTCAAATGATGATGAGGGTAATGATGATATAAGCCATTATAAGGTGTTTTTTGTCTCTTCCAACATTATTTAAGCCATAATGAGGTGATGAATTGGTGATAATGAAAGGCTATGAGCAATAAATTTAAGTTGTCATGAGCTGAATTCTGTCTCCTGCAG
Organism: Anodontia alba; assembly: GCA_964016985.1. Lineage (NCBI taxonomy): Eukaryota > Metazoa > Mollusca > Bivalvia > Lucinida > Lucinidae > Anodontia > Anodontia alba. The sequence continues at coordinate 5,557,720 of OZ024832.1, read as the reverse complement.
GATTCGAACCCAGGACCATGTGATCCACACTGCTAACCCCTAGACTATGTGTATGCTTCAGCATTTTCTCATGCAAACAGCAAAGATCCTGTGTATCTATAAACCATATCTGCCCTATGTACAGTAAAACCATAATGGCTCGAACATCTTTGGGACCATGGAAATTTATTTGGGACATGGGTAGTTCGAGTCAATGAGGGTAAATCATGGCCCCAGGTCAGGAAGCAAATGACGACAATTTAGAGATTTTTTTCTATCTTTTAGACACTAATGGTATGTTGTGTGTACACATTAGAATTACCTCGATGAGGCAATACTAATGAGCACATTCAACATAATTTCATGATAAATTACGAAAATTTCTGTAAATATTTGTTTTCTTAAGCTATCAGAGGAATTTCGTAGGGACCCAAAAATCAGTTCGAATTAGCCATGGTAAGCGAGCAATCAGTATTTGAGCTATCGAGATTCGACTGTATTGGAACAGACAGATGGGGACAAACAGTTCAGCAGTAGCATCTGATCAGCTCTACACTGTTTGTTTGTACACACCTCAACAGGTAGTAAAATGGATTTATTCAAATTTTTCGACCAGAATGTCAAGAAATTTAGGGAAAATAAAGGCCTACAGCAAATTTGGTTGAAATCTGTGCTCCTATGTAGGAGATTACAAATGGAACAGATGAACAGAGACAATGATGGATGGAGGAGGTTACAATATCCCTGATTAAAAAAACTGGTGATAATTTCTTTTAAACTGGAAAGGAGAATATATTTTAATTGACAGGACAGACAAGAGGATATATTATGCTTGTAAGGTTCCATATCACCTGTTTCTCTTTTTTCTTCCTTCTTTCCTCTTCTTCTTCTTTTTCTTTCTTCTGTCTCTCTTCCCATTCCTCTTTTATCTTTTTCTGTAAAAGATACACCATAGTATTTTAAGATTCACTTTCATAGGCCTAGATAAGAGTGGGTATCAGGTTAATATTTTTCTTATTTCCCCACGAAAACATATGTTGTGGGTACTCATTAGAAGCGCCTCGGTTAATAAAAAAAGTTAACATTTTTCTTATTTCTCCACGAAAACATATGTTGTGGGTACACATTAGAAGGGCCTCGGTGAGGAGCTTCCAACGAGTACCACAACGTATGTTTTCGTGGAGAAATAAGAAAAATATCAACACTTCTGTATTGAAAAAAAACCGCCTTAACTAGAGCTATGACTTTCCTAATATCAAAAGAGCCTCCTGAAATTACTTATTACATAAATCTAGTTTAACTCTTTCGGCGCCAAATTTCAGCTTATATTTGTCATCTGCTTCTTTTTTAAAAAAGTATCGATTGGAAAGTAGTTTATATGTAAAGTTGAAAGACTGAATGTCAAACAGTGTAGATCCTGATGAGACGGCTCATTATGAGTCGTATCATCTGTATCTACACTGTTTGCAAAAGCCCACTGTTATCGCCTATGGCAGTGAAAGAGTTAACAGATGCATGGAAATACATATAGTCATGCAAAAAAACCCCCAAAAAACCACTATGTATATATGTACCATCCAGGGAGGGGGTTGGGGGGAGGGAGGAGGTGGGCGGGAGCATAAAAATTAAAAATATATGGCCTGTCTATCAATTTGTATAGCTACATATGAGAGGGGATGTCCATATACTATTTTTTCTTCCCGGCAGGCACATGACGTAAATATAATGTCGCCTCAACGTCGATGCAACGTCATGATGTTGCATCGACGTTGAGGGGACGTTATATTTACGTCATGTGCCCGCTGGGTTATTTCTTCATGAAAACATCTGTTGTGGGTACTCAGTAGAGGCGCTTCTATTGATAATTTGATACCCATTTCAGATGCTTTCATGAAAAATATCAGTACTTTTTGGCTGAAAAAACAACAACAACAAACTCTAATCCAGTGATATAGTTACAGTTCGCTTCTTTTGAGTTACAGGGACTCACATTGAAAATCAATGAGTCCCATGATAAAATTATGAGTCCCTAACATATTTCAGAGCAGTTATATTTCTACTGTAGTTTGTGAGTGAAGGGACTCGAAGATATGAAATTTGTGAGTCTCAGAGAAATGATATGAGCATATGAAGCAGGACTTGCTAGAAGAAAAATCACTGCTAATCTGGAGCAATGTAGCATCTATTTCATAGAGTACATCTGTATGCATTGTTGAGTTCTTACCTCTATTTCCAGTTTCAGTAATCTTTCTTTTTCTTCCTGTTCTTTCTTTTGTCTCTCTCTCTCTGCCCACCTTTCTTCTGACCACACCCACAACTCATGCTGTCTTCTTGACTCCGCCTCTATCTGAAGAAGCATCCTTTGTGTCTCATACTCCTCCTGAGCAAGTCGGGCTTGGTAATTTGGAGACCTCTTTCTTCTTTCCTCTTCTGACAAATCAAGAAAAATAAAATTTACCTCAACAGTAAGACAGATTCATAAAAGCAGTACCATTAGAAACAATGTCTTAAACCTTCTCTTGCTGAACACGACATGCCCTGTCTGAAGAAGCCAACTGATCTGGATCTGCACTGTTTGTCATTAAATATGTCAATTTTTCAAAAACAACCCGAATCAAGTAATCTGATTGGCTGGAAATTAGAAGTGGGCGTGGCATCTTAATTTATTCAGTGTGACAAGGGTTAAGGGCATTACAATGTGTACTGTACTTCCCCATAACATTTGTAATGGCTCAAATCCTAAGCTGAAATGTGTATAAATCACATAGCTTTTGATAAGATGCTTTTTTAAGTCCAAAATTACTGACATTTTTCTTATTTCTCCACATAAATATTTGTTGTGTGTACTCATACGAAGCACCTCGATGAGGCACTTCTGAGTATGCACAACATGACATATTTTCTCATAGATCTAGATAAGAGTGGGTATCAGGTAAATAGTTTTCTTATTTCTTGACAAAAACGTATGTTGTGGGTACGCGCTTCTAATGAGTACCCATAACCTATGTTTTCATCAAGAAATAAGAAAAATATAGCTACTTTTTGGCTGAAAAAAAGCACCTTATCAAGAACTATATTTCTGTGGAGAAATAAAAGTCTAATGACTGCCAGATGAGTTGTAAATGCTGCAGACCCTGCAGCACCTGATCTGGGTTTATACTATTTGTCCAGCCAGTGCTTGCACTAACTGTCAAAATCAGTAAGTCCAACGACTTCCTAGCTCCAATATCTGGAAGTCCTGGTGATCAAATTTTTTCACTCACTTTCAGAAATTCAACCTCAATATTCTTCAACTCTCATTTAAGGAGTAAAACCGCCATTCTTAAGCTAAATAACACATAAAATCATTCTAAATTTTTCTTGTAAATGACTAAATATCTTTAAAAGTTGGGAGTCCCAGACTTCCTGGCATTGATTTTTGGAAGTCCCAGGGCAATTTTTGGGAGTCTCTGACTCGCAGACTTCCCTTAGTCCAAGCTCTGTCCCGCCCTGTAATACACAGGGTAAATAAGAAAGTCTGGACCTGCTACAGAGATATTACAGCTAAAATGAAGTTTTTTAAAAGTAAAACATATTTTAACGAGTAATACTTAACCTATAGATAATGTGCTATTCTATTCTGTTTTCACACCTTCCACAGAAAAAACGACCTTTCAGTCGTTAATTAAAGTCTTAAACCAGAAGGTCCCTTAGGCAGTTACCTGTGTGACGTAACTCTTCCCGCTCAATTGACCACGTGTCAGTTTCTTTTATGTGTAAAACAATAGACACAATTAGGAGAGATAAGCGAGGGTGGGCGGAGGGAGATAATTGATTATCTATAGGTTAAGTATTACTCGTTAAAATATGTTTTACTTTTAAAAAACTTCATTTTAACTTCATAATACATTAACCTATAGATAATGTGCTAGAATTTGCAGAATAGGAGGGAGGTGCTCTCCTAATTCTAACACCAATAATATCTCACCACTTCTGGTTAAGACTCGGGAAACTCAAAGGAATCAGATACATTCTAATTCTATATTTAATAGAAAGAATGATCTAGATTCACAAAATAGCATACCTTTAAGGTGTTATGATCTAACAACCTTATATATATTAGTAGACTCTAGAGGAAGCCAGTTCTTAAGTCTCAGAGACCTAACATTGGCCCCCCCCCCCTCTTTTTTTCTTTTTGGGAAACAACAATTGGCTTCAAAAAGAAAAGGGAGTCATTGAGACATAACATAAATATTCCATCGCAAAGTAAGCTAGGAATATAGAAATATTTTGAAAACAAAATTTGTAAAACAAAAAGCCAAGACCATACACTGTAAGTAGTCTATGTAGGATCTTGAATAAATAAGGAAAAGTCTACTCGGTGGAGTTTCCTATAGATAACTGACATATGTAGATATTTTGGATAAAATTCTAGATATGTGAAGCTATGTTATTGTAATAGTCTAAGCTATTAGAATTATAAACTAATTAAATTCTGTTAATTGGAGCGACAGGACAGTTTCCGATGAACAGACACAGACTTAAAATAACCATAATGTGTAATTATTTCCCTTGATCAAATTAAAGAAGGGGAGATAATAAAAGTAGATGGAGTTAACCTAACTATAACTAAGTTATCCATCAGAAGAAAAAAAGGTACAGACAAACATAATGGTTAAAACTATTGCTAGATTAATTAATTGTATAACGAATTTTTAGTCAAGCAATAAAATAATACAGAGTTTGCATATAACTGCTGGGAAGAAAAAAACAACCTAAACCATTGATAATTAGTTTTGTCATAGACATATAAAAGCGTTTGATGTCCTGACAAAAAAAAAAAAGAATAAACTGTCAACATCATAACTAAAGAGTTTGACAGAGAATAAGAGAGATAAGAATAAGGTTGATCGCGGCAAACTGTATGACGGTCATAGTTTGGCTAAATCTTACCGTATTGATAAGATAAGCAATAATAAATAAGCTGGATAGAATCTTTCTATACCAGAAGATTGCCATGAAAAGTACTCCTGAGTAAATAATCATGGAAATCAAGAAATGTTAAAAATCCACTTTGATACGAATCAAAATGTTCATAAAAAGAGAAGGACTCAGAAAAAGTAATAGTGTGATAATCTCTGAAGAATGATTATACAATAATACTGATTATTAATCTCAAAAAACACTTAATTTAAAAGTTAAGAGATAGTATTACTATTCTATACGCATATTTAAGAATAGTAAGAAATATATTAATACTAAATAAAAATTATACTACTGAACAAAATTCCCGCTATAAATCATAGGTTAAGCCTAACTATTATTTAAGCAAGGAATTATTAAACATATAACTCTCTATAAAATTACTGCCCGGAAATTTTATAGATAAACATTCAATCAAATTTTTAGAATTGAATATTAATAGAATAAAATCTATGTCTGCATAATTGGTAATTCCTGAAATATCAAATTACGTACTCGCAAATGAGTTCAGGAAGAAAATACATATATATACTCTCGAGATCTATGTGTAAACCATAGAGAGTAATAATATTATTACCGCGATCCCTGACGGAAGGGTAAAAACATGTATATGAAAGAGATAATAATTAATTTAACGTCATATAGGTTTAAGATAAAATTTGTTTAATCTTTAACCAATATGCAGCAACAGTGACTCGATATTCTGTATTCGTACGTAGAAAAGGAGTACTTAGTCATTTGAATTTTGAATGATTGGAATAGAGATAATGGGATCTAAAAGGATGTATCTCCATGAACTGAATCGAAGGATAATATCCATTCTAAAAAAACTAGGGCTTGTTTTAGGCTTAGTTTAACAAGCGTAGAATTGAATTATTTTCAAGTATTCATGAAGTCGTTATGCTCTGAATACTGAGAAAAATGTTAAAATATTGTTTAGGAAATAAAAAATGTGACTGTTCCACAATGTTAGCTAGATTTAAACCTGGAACGTAGCGAGAAGGTCAATCTAATTTAAAAGTAAGATGAGAAAGATAAATAATGAAGATAGATATATAAATATCGGAATAATATATTATCTCCAACAATTATCAAATAATCTGAATGTTTAAAAGCATAAATACTACTCGAAAGTTTATTTACCGAATGTATAATCGGAGAAAACTTTCAGTATGTTCAAAAACGTATCACAAAAGTAAGATCTGACCAGGAACGTAGGTGCAGCACTTACTAAGTTGTGAAGTTAATATAAACATATTTTATATTATAAATTGAAGCAGTGCATTTCAAAATCATCGACATCTTGAAATGACTTATTGTGTGGAAAAATAAATAAATATCCAGTTTCAGAAAAGATATTTATCTTTATATATAGACCATTTTTGATGCGGACTGGAAATCAAGATATTAATCTTTGCATTATTCGCAAACTGAACTTGAACTCTTAGCGAGAATTACTATGATCCCTTTAATGAATGTAAACATAAAGGAGGGGTAAAGAGATAATTAAGAGTGTCTTAATTCTTTACCGGCTCGTAATTAAGGATGTTTTCCCTTTTGTCTAAGCCTAGACTATAGATTGATTAATATAATTATAATAATATCTGCTATTATGAGGTAAACTCTCGTTAATTAACCTCTAAGCATATATCAAAAATATATATCAACATAATCTAGAGCTTCGGTAAGTTTAGAGGAAGGAAATGATTGACTTTGGCAGTTTCTGAATAGTTACAAAGTCAATAAAACAAAATATCAAAAGGAAAGTATTGTATATAAAATCTAATTTAGGCAATAATAATCTGTCACGTACTGAATAATTAATGCCTTTACTAAATATGTATCCATTGTCAATACCAAAGTGCAAGAAAATTTTGATTGACATGGACTCTAGTTATAAATAAAATATTAGAGGTATAGAGCTAGTCGAAGCAAAACTATTCCTCAATAAGATAAAGTAGACCTATAATATACGAGGATTAATTGGGTCTAGAATTATAATCATAATAAAATTATTATTCCAATATGAAGAATCTTCAGCGTAATAGATTCTTACTGAGGCAAAAATATCTGGTATATTGCTATCGTAGTCTTAAATGATCCAGAAGAAAAAATAAAACAGGCAAAGTAAAGAACGTATCGAATTATATCTATGCCTAAATATAAGATTTTTTTCTTATTTATTATTTTATAGCAGAGTTTAGACAGAGCACGACTGACCTAGACTCTAATATAATCAATCAAAATGAAGTTTTTTAAAAGTAAAACATATTTTAACGAGTAATACTTAACCTATAGATAATGTGCTATTCTATTCTGTTATTCACCCCCTCCACAGAAAAAACGACCTTTCAGTCGTTATAAAGTCTTAATTCAGAAGGTCCCTTTAACAGTTACCTGTATGACGTAGTTCCTCCCGCTCAAATGATCACGTGTCAGTTTCTTTTATGTGTAAAACAATACACAATTAGGAGAAAGGAGCGAGGGAAGGGAGGTGGGACGATAAATACTTATCTATAGGTTAAGTATTACTCGTTAAAATATGTTTTACTTTTAAAAAACTTCATTTTAACTTCGTAATACATTAACCTATAGATAATGTGCTAGAATTTGTAGAATAGGAGGGAGGATTTCTCCTAATAAGTTAGTCCCAACTTCTGAATTAAGGCTTAATAAAAGGATTTATTTTTTATATATATATAATGAGGACATAATTAGTGCTTAAGGCAATAATAAGATCCTTTAACCAAGGATAAAGTAATCCAGGGTTAACATATATATATAATAAAGATATAATTAGTACCTCTCTAGTATAGCATCAGGTCTAGGGGGGCTGTTGACGTTGTCTACACATCCATAGCTGATTGCTGTTGGCCCCCCACCACTTTTTAGGCCACTACAATGGGGCCCAAACTTTGGAGATTCTGTGCTTGTTGAGACATGTCTCTGAGATAGAATTTGGCAAAAGTTGATGAACTATTCCAAACCGCTGCTTGAAGTATATCACTGAGAGGAACTTTGTCGAAGAAAGCCCAAGAAGAGGAAAGAGCTCTAACTTCATGAGCTTTGATTTTAAGGAAAGAGATATCTCGTTTAGTGAGTTTCCTATAGGCAAGTTTAACAGTGTAAGATATCCATCTCGACATAGTATCTTTAGAGATATCCTTATTGCCTTTAATAGGAAGAAAAAGTCTAGTTCTATTTTGGCGATAAGAGCTAGTCATTTTGAGATAGAATTTCAGAGCCCTAACGGGGCAAAGAAGTCTGTCAGTATGTTCCCATTTACATATTCGAGCAAGACTAGGAACAACAATAGGATCTGGTTTAACAGAAGGAAGCTGGTTTTTTGCTAAAAAACCAGATTTAAGAATCAAGGAAACTGAACCATCAGATTGATTAAATCTTAAATGTTGTGAATCCATAGCTAGAGCATGTATTTCACTACACCTTTTAGCAGTGGCAAGAGCTAAGAGAAAGGCTGTCTTAATAGTAACGTGAAATTTAGAAGCCTTATCAAGAGGTTCAAAAGGTGGTTTTTGTAGACATACTAAAACCCATGATAAGTCCCATTTAGGTGTAAGAGATCTTTGTACTGGTCGTTGAAGTTTAAAAGATCTGATAAGTTCAGATAAAACTGGATTAGATCCGATTCTATTACCAGTTTTGAATTTTAAAGTGTTAGAGATCATAGATCTATAACCTTTAATAGTACTAATCTGACATTTCTTTTCCGAAAAAAGAAAGATTAAGAAATCGGCTATAACTGTAATAGGGGCCGAGATCGGATTAACCTTTTTTGTATGACACCAATTAGAGAAGATGGTCCATTTTGCATCGTAGACTTTTTGTGTAGATGCTCTTCTTGATCTGGAGACAAAATCTGCAACGTTTTGTGAAAATTTCTTATCTCTGATTGATTGTTTGATAACTCCCAAGCGTGAAGGTCGAGAATTGGGAGGTTTTGATGTACAAATCTTCCTTTGGATTGAGTCAGTAGTCTTGGAATTAGTGGCAGACGAATCGGAGCTGACACTAATAGAAGAAGAAGTTCTGAGAACCACTGTTGCTGTGGCCAGAACGGAGCTATGAGAACTATTCTGCACTGATGTTGTCGGATTTTCTCTAGAACAGCAGGTATCAGAATAAAAGGAGGAAAAGCATATGCATGAAGATGATTCCAGTCCATGGACAGGGCATCTATCGCTAGTGCTTTGTAGTCTTGTACTGGAGAGACATATAATGGGAGTCTGTGGTTAAATCTTGTCGCAAACAGATCCACGTTTGGGAAGTTGAGCATCTGGAATACTGAATTCGCAACTGTTTGATCCAGAGCCCATTCTGTCTTGATAGGTTTGTCTAGTCTTGAGAGGCGGTCTGCAAGAATGTTGAATTTGCCTGGGATGTGACGTACTCTGATAACTATGTCTTGTTCCAGGCACCAATTGAGTATTTTCCAAACTTCTACGCAAAGATTGGGGGAATGAGTGCCACCCTGTTTGTTGATATATGAGACCACCGTTGTGTTGTCTGTGGATATCATGATGCAAGAATGGTGAATAAATGTTTTGGCTTGTTTCAGTGCTAATCGTATGGCCATCATTTCTAACATATTGATATGGAGCTGGGATTGGTTTTCTGTCCAGCGACCATGAAAGGACAGTGTTGTCGGCTCTAAATGAGCTCCCCATCCGTAATGACTGGCATCTGTATAAAGGAAGAATTTGGGGTCTGGAGGATGGATTGAAGTCCCTGTCTCGAATCGAATGGGGTTTATCCACCATTGTAAGTGAGATCGAATCATGCCGTTTATCGAGATCGGGTGATCAAGAGGAAGAATATGAGGTTTCCAGACTGACAGCAGGCACATCTGAAGAGGACGTAAGTGCAGTCTGCCCAGGAGAACAAGGTCTGCTGCAGCACTGAGTTTGCCCAAAAGAGAAAGGAAAGTTCGTGCCGATACATGTTTTGCTGACATTATTTTCTTGATTGTTAGAATTAGGTTCTGAACACGATCCGCTGGAACCCTGACTAAATTTTGTTGCGTCAGAAATTCCATACCTATGAAGGTGAATTTCTGAGCAGGAAAGAGGTCTGACTTCTTGAGATTTGGCAGAAAACCTAGGCTTTGAATAGTTTGAATGCAAATCTTTGTCTGAGTAATCAGACGGTTGTGAATCAGATTTTTTATCAGCCAATCGTCTAGGTATGGAAAAACTGATATGGCACGTTGGCGTAGAAAAGCTGCAATAACGTCCATCAGTTTCGAGAAAATTAACGGACTTAGGGACATTCCGAACGGTAGGGCCGAAAAGTGATATACTTGATCTTCGTGTACGAAACGAAGATACTTCCTGGATTGACGATGTATCGGCACATGTAGATATGCATCTGTTAAATCTATGGAGACAGCCCAATCGTTGAGTCTCATCGCTTGTCTTACCGATTTGACTGTCTCCATTTTGAATGCTTGTTTCTCTATGTAACGGTTTAATAAAGACAGGTCTAATATTAAACGAAACTTTCCGTTCTTTTTTGGCACAAGGAATATCCGGGAATAAAAGCCGGGAGTTTCCGGATTCTGTACCCTTTCCACTGCCCGTTTGTTGAGAAGATTTTCGATCTCTTCTCTGAGAAACGGGGAGGAGGATTGACTCATTCTGATCGGAACAGATGACAAAGGAGGAATTTTGATGAATGGTATCCTGAATCCGTTTCGTACGATAGAGAGGACCCATTTGTTGTCTGTTATTTCCTCCCATTTTTCCGCAAAATGGGCCAATCGTCCTCCCACTGGAATGTCCGCGAGCGGAAGAGCAGGCAGTGGAAAGGGCGGGCCTTCATAATCTTGCGGAGGAAGAGGCAGGTTTAGAGGAGGGGAACTGACGGATGTTACCAGTCCTCTTGATATTATCTTTCTTAATGTGAGAAGATGAGCTTTGAGGAATATTTTTGGACCTATACGACTGCGTAGGTTTAGGTCTGGATGTTGTTTGTTTAGCAGGATATTTAGGTATCTTGAAAGCTCTGCTCTGCGAAGGAGGCTTATAAGAATGAGATTGTGACTGAATGGATGTAGAAGCTAGAAACCTTTGCTGTTGAGCTTCGAAGTTTGATTTAGCTATTTCTTTTATCCTGCCGTCAAATAAGGATTTTGAGTTAATAGGAGCGTTCCTTAACTCGTATGTGGAATTGTCGAGTAGTAGTTTAGACGAAGCTAGGGCTGCGTCCCTCCTAGCTTGGATTAATTCAGTAGTTAAAAGTGTAGACATGGCAGTAGCATGTTTAATCGATTTGGCTACGGCCTCCAGAAGTCTGGAAAGGGCCGCAACCGACATCGATTCCTGTTGTAATGAAAGGAAGGCAGCTGAAGAAAATAGATCAGCATGAGAATTAATAGCGACTAGTTTTCTAGCCTTCCTTTCCCATGCTTCTAGATTCTTGAGCGGAATAGAAGCTCTTCCTTTATTAGAAATGTCTAGGAGCGACGCATCCGCTTCTAACTGAGGGATATTATCAGTTGGCAAATATTGGTTTTGGCTCTTGTAGAATTTAGTCGGAGCAAGAGCCGAAACCAAGCTTTGCGGACAAATCCAATCTCTTGAACATTTGTCCGATTCTAGTCTATTTTGAATATATTTTGTTGTATTTTGTACTAATTTGGATTGTGGGAGGACAAGTAATGGAGTGGAACGAGACTCCATTAATTGTTCGATCCCAGAGAGAGGTTTTAATGGAGCTTGATCCTGCTGAGTTTTGGGGCATAACTCAGGAGGAAGAAGCCGGAAGACCTCGTTAATCGCACGATCAAATGACCAGACTTCGGATTCAGTTTCCGAATCTGACTCCTTATTCTGTTGAGTGAGATTCGGCTGAATCTGATTGTAATTAATAGGTTGATTTGTGATTTGACTAAAATTAGTCTCCTCAGGTTGTATTGGAGTTGGCGTTTGAACAACCTGGGGAGATTTATGAGCCCTTGTATATCTACCAATGTCAAGTTGAGATTGGGAGGAATTTGATGAAGAAGAAGGCGTCATCGATCGTCTTCTTCTCTTTTTATGAGAGTGCTTAGATCTCTTTGAATTTTTCTTTCGCCGAGAAGAACTCAAAGAGTCTGATCTGGAAGTAGAGATAGAAGAAGAGGACGATCGATGTCTTCTTCTCTTTTTAGATTTATGCTCTCTTTTAGACTGATCCTTCCTTGAAGGTCTGGAGATAGATAAATCATTTGAATTTGGAGGCTCAATCATTACACTCGGATCTGAGACCTGCGAAAAATCAGGTTCGAGTGGAATAATCTGTCTAGAGGAAGAAGCAGGATTAGGAAGTTCTAGTCTATTAGAACGTTCGTAACCAGGAATAAAGACATTGGATAGTCTGTGGACACTACCCTGTGAAATATGGCTACTTATGGACGGAGCGTAGCTTTGTACAGGCACATTTATAGGAATATAACCAGGCGGAATTTGTGTTTGTAGGTCATACGGGAATGACTGTAAACCCATGCCTGGTTGACTGGAGCCTAGTTGACTGGTGCCTGGTTGACTGGTGACTGGTTGACTGGGGACTGGTTGACTGGTGACTGGTTGACTGGCGACTGGATGAACGGAGATAAGTTGCCCAGTGACTGGATGACTGGTGACTGGTTGACTGGTGACTGGTTGACTGGTGACTGGTGACTGGTGGGCTTAGTGCCCGGTCAGACTCTAAGTCCGCCAGGCTGCCACCTTGATGGGTCCTGCCCCGAGCAGTAAAGCTATGAGGGGCGGTGCTCCCATCAACTGTCCCGTTGTCAGACATGTCTGACTGAGACTTCTTGGATTTCTTTGATTTCTTCTGTTTTCTCTTCTGCGTCATAACTGATTTTCTAGTAGCATGAAGGCATCTTCTTTCTGCTAGGTTCCAAACTTTTTCTGTCCAGGAACTACAAATATAACACGGAGAGATACGTGTGCAAGAATTACAAGTTAGACATGATAAATGTGTATCCCATTTAGCTTTTAAATGGCCACAGTTGCCGCGGGCGAAATGCATCGACTGACGCGGAAACAAAGGAAGAAATTTAACATTGAGAAAACAAGAAATCTAAGATCGATATTTCGAAAATAAGTACATAGATAGTAGAAGGAGTGAATATAGAACCAGAGAAAGTCAAGGATATAAAAATTTTAACCGTGTAGAATAATTTTAATCCATTTTTTCTAACACAGAATAATAATCCTTGAACATTCAAAGTCCACAGAAAAGAAACTGACACGTGATCATTTGAGCGGGAGGAACTACGTCATACAGGTAACTGTTAAAGGGACCTTCTGAATTAAGACTTTATAACGACTGAAAGGTCGTTTTTTCTGTGGAGGGGGTGAATAACAGAATAGAATAGCACATTATCTATAGGTTAATGTATTACGAAGTTAAAAGATAGTATAAAATAGAATAATAGCTTATCGGATCAACTATTTTCCATGTAGAAAAGGCAAAAGGAAAATATGTACCTCAACTAGAATTTTAAATCGTAGTAATCTAGAGAGGTAGCGAATAAATAAATAAACTGTTAATTTATTTATCTGGTTGGTGTAAATTTCCGATACCTTAAGAATGAAAAATTAATAGAAAGTAGAAAAGATCAATTGCTACTTTCTTGTCAATTTACTCCTTAGATTACATGCTGATTACATATCAGAGCATGTAGAAGAAAAACAGGGGAGGAAAGAAGAAAATTTTTTATATTTCGTGTATATTTTTCTTCTTATAAATAACGATAGTTTTATAGTTCACCTTTGCCCTAGAGCCGAATAAGGTGAATATGTAAGAAGTTAATCTCTTTGTAGCGAATAAAAGAGATATAATTATAGCTGGAAGTATCTTCTACACTTAGTGAATGAATTGCGAATTTGATCGTAACTGATAATTCTTAATTCATTTTCAATAATAAATATATATATAGAATTTAAGTCAAGTTCAAAAGTGACTGGACAGAATTCAACAATATAAATGGCTACTAGGTATTAGAACCCATCGCTGTCATTCAATAGCCTATAATCCAAGACTATACGTGTCTATAGTGGTTATAAATGAATATATGTTGAGCGAGTACTAGTGACTACTACTCGCACACTAGTAATCCGACACAAAGTCTACGAAACTACTGCCCGGTGGAATTTCGTTAGAATGACCTGGCACTACTCTACAAAGTGCCTCCCGATGAAATTTTCGTTAGAGCCGGAATTTAACCGCTTTCTAGCGAATTAAAGAGATAAAACATCATTTGAATGACCTGGCACTAGTCTACGAACTGCTGCCCGGTAAGAATTTTGTTATAGTCGGAAGTTTAACTCTTTCTAGCGGATAAAAGAGATAAAACATAAGTTAATTTAAAATATTAATGGAATTACACACCTATAATAAGTCAATGGAATATTAAAGATTCTAGTCTGATTTGGGAAAGACTGTACAGAATTTTTTGTATAAAAAGTTATTATGTATTTCACTTAATAACCTATATCCATTGACTTAAACGTGAATGGAGCTCTATGAACGATAATAGATTGTTCGGGAATTAGTAATCATTATTTTGACACTAGTTACCCGACACAATGACCGGACACTAATATTCGTAACTGTTGCCCGGTAAAGTTACAAGTAATTTGACAAATTGATCGGATAGTAGTATTCGTAACTCTAGTCCGATGAAAAAGGGAGATTATATATGAAAACTGAGCGGGCACAAGTATTCGAAACTTTTTCCCGAAGATAATTAATTATTAGACAAAAATTGACCAGACACTTTCTGTAAAAGTTTGCCTGGTGAAAAATCAGAAATAATATAATAATATGACCGGGTATAAGTATCAGAAATATTACTGATACTTTGCCCAGTGAAAAATTTTTTTAATAATTAGACATAATGACCGGAAGTTAGTATACGTGACTATTTTGTCCGGTGAAATATGTCAGAAACTAAGTCTTTCCAGAAAATAATTAAATTATTGACTGGAGACTAGTTGACTGGTGCCTGGTTGATCGGTGACTGGTGACTGGGTGACTGGTGCCTGGTTGACTGGCACCTGGATGACTGGTGACTGGTGCCTGGTTGACTGGCACCTGATTGACTGGTGACTGGTGAAGCTGATTGACTGGTGCCTGGTTGACTGGTGACTGGTGACTGGATGACTGGTGACTGGTGGACTTAGACTTTATAGGATACTAAGTACCCAAAGATGCCACCTTGATGGGTCTTACCCCGGCAGTATAGCCATATGGGGTGGGGCTCCCATCAGTAAAGAATTGTCTTATAACCCATCAAGGGTTGACAAGTTCTTTACAATCAGCTTCTCCACCATGAGAATCTTTAGCCAACTGAAGATCTCTGCAAACAAAAGTCCAGGAAAAACATATCGTAATTGCTGAATAACCTGGAACGAAAAGAACAAAAATATTCTGCATATATAAACACGACTATCGAACCGATCGCGCACGAGCGTTGTGCCGAATAGCGAGAGTCGCCAAAACGCATGTGGAAAAAGACCAGTCAAAAATACATGAAATCGAAAATTGAAAATTTTTAATAATAACACAGAAAGTGAAAGGAGTGATAAATAAACAAAAGAAACACAAGGATACATAAATTTATCCGTGAGGAAAGAAATAATCCAAATTTCTATCACAGGTAAATAATCCTTGTTGAATTTCTTTGTCCACAGAAAAGAAACTGACACGTGGTCAATTGAGCGGGAAGAGTTACGTCACACAGGTAACTGCCTAAGGGACCTTCTGGTTTCAGACTTTAATTAACGACTGAAAGGTCGTTTTTTCTGTGGAAGGTGTGAAAACAGAATAGAATAGCACATTATCTATAGGTTAATGTATTATGAAGTTAAAATACTCTTAATATCCATACCTTTCTTTTCTTGTTCATCACGAAGTTTTGCTGCCTGTTGTCGGAGGGATTTTCTCTTCAATTTTTTTTGCAAGACTTTCCTCTGTTTGTGGCTAAAAATAGTGAAAACAATTTGCACAATGTCAAAAAAAGTACTGAAGACAAAGCACAAAAAGGAATGTGTTTATTTCCCCAAATAAACTTTAGAACGCTGTCTTTGAATCTCTAGATCAGCACTCAGGCTGATGTGAAACATAACTTGAGATTGTGAAACATAACGTGAGACAATCACACCACAGCTAAGCACTCCAAGCTGACCGCATTCCAACAAATGACCTTTATTTTATACATGTAAAGCAAAGCAGGACCGAAGGTCCCATGTGTTAAGCACTCCTATTGACAACATATAGCATTTAAAGAAAGTTTATTCAAATGTAAAGTTATACCTCAGTGCTATAGACAATGTTTTTCCCAAAGAGTACCATACACAGTGATTTGATGAAAATCGGGGTACTGGAAAATTGGCAGAAGTACCAAATGCATTTGACATAAGAAAACAGAGTTTCTCAATTTGAGACTTATTATTATAGGCAGAGCCATGTCTGTAGACATCAGTAAAAAGAGAAATAACCCTGGATTCATCCTTTTTCTGATTATCTTTGCATTTAAACCTGGTGATCATTTATTGTCTCAGCAACAGACACTATGAATGAGTAAAGTGGTCTTTCACAATGTGCATAGTAGCCTTGTCCAGTTTTTATCACTCTTATGAAAGAATTTTCTGACCTGGACCCTAGCTCAGCAAATTCTTTTTTTTTTTAAAGGACATGAAAGAGCCATCCTGGATTACAGAAAAAACTAGAACTGTCAGAGGATCTGACTATAGCTGAGTTGCAGCTCTATCAGAAGAGAAATACACAGTGCTGAAATATTTTGAATTCATCCTTACCTGATAACACCAGAGTAGAACATGGTAACATGGCATCGTAAAACCTACCAAGGGATTTTAATCCATGAGTTATTGGCCCTTGGTCCTGATTCCTGAATACATGATTCATCAACTCACTGCCATGCATGTACCACTTTTTCAAAGCCCCCAAGTGTGGTACAAGTTTCATCGAAGTAGGACCATAAACATAAAAATTATTGAGCAAAATGCATTTGTTTCTTCGAAAACCTACCAAGGGACATAACTCCAAGAGTTATGGACCCTTGGCCCCTATTCCGGTAAACATGATACATCCAGTCATTTTCCATGTTCATACGAAGTTTCAGCTTTCTGACTTTCATAGTTCCTGAGAAATCTATTACAAAAATTTTCAAGAATGGCAACATTTGAAAATCTATTAAGGGATATAACTCCAAGAGTTTTGGACCCTTGACCTCTATTCTGGCATACAAAATACATCCAGTCATTGTCCATAATTATACGAACTTTCAACTTTCCAGCTTTCATAGTTCCTGAGAAATCTGTTACGAAAATTTTCAAGTATGGCAAAATTTGAAAACCTATGATTTGTATGAAGGGACAAAACTCCAAGAATTATGGGCCCTTGGCCACCATTCTGCCACTACACCTTCCTTACCTTACAGACCAAGTGTGGTACATTGTATAAGGTTCAGTGAAGTAGGACCACAAACATAAAAAGTTTTTAAGCAAAATGCATTTAAAATAGCGGGGCTATAAAAAGAAAGTAGAATCCTCTGCTAATGTAATACGGTTTTATCATTACTGGAAATGCCAGGAAAACAGCATTACCAGTAATAAACATTGATCAGTGAAGTGACCAGTGATCACAACTTAGGATATAACTAGTATTAGATAAGCATTGAATCAACTGCTAATGCAATACTGTTTTATCAATATTCAAAACGCCAGGACAACAACATTACTGGTAATAGACATTGATCTGTGTAGCGACCAGATCACAACTGAGAAAATACCTGATATAAGATACGCATTGCCTTCATGGAAAGCTGTGTACCACTAATTTTGAATGTGTTTTTAACTTTTCAGTATACATCAGGGATCATCCTAGAGCTTTCAGAGAGGGAGAAGTTTTGCAACATTTTCAGTATTTCAGGGAGAAGTTTTGGTCCAAATTTTGGATTTCCCTGTACATTCTATGCATTTTCACTTCTCCCTCAGCTCAAGATAGGGAGATGTCAGCCAGCATAGGGAGACTTTTCTCCCAAATCCCCCTCTAGGATGACCCATGTACATTAACATCCTCATTGTCTGTGTACCAGAGGTTGAATTCTGTGTAAATATAGGGTATGCGGCAGCTGCTGCACTGGACTACCTGACAATCTAAAAAAAAACTTTGGACAACATGGCGCCTTGTATAAACAAAGGATAGACCCAGCGTCAATTTGTAGTTCTGATTCACACACACTAAAGCCAGAACACAGCATTTGCCGTGCGAAAATTTTCTCCATACAGTAGAACTTCAATAGCTTGAACCCTGATGGCTGGTTTACCATAGATGAGATGAACACTTTCTTGAGTCCACAGGGATTTCCTCCAAATACGATATACGGATAATATAGGGAGCTGTTCTTCTTTAATCTTGCAAATGTATGCTGTGTGCACTCATTAGAATTACCTCATTGAGGCAATTCTAATGAGTACACACAACATACATTTATAATCTAGAACACTTATGCCTCCTGGTATGGCACTAATAGTAACCCTCTGTGGCTCAAACTACATGTATCGCTGTCTTGAACAAATTTTCATGGTCCCAAAGGGGTTCGAGCCATTGAAGTTCAACTGTATTTTGAGAAAGGATGAAAATCTGTTACCTTCACTTTTAAATTAATCCAAATATTTTTCAAAGTCCTAATTCCAATATCAGAAGGCAAATGAAATGAAAGATAATTGAATTTACATAGTAATGTACTGAATAAAATGAGAATTCCAAGTGATTCCTGGGCTACGTGTTGTATGCATGACATGTTGAGTGTGACAGGCCTACATGTACCAATATGCATGTTGGTTTGTTTTTCTGCATGCATCTGGGTAGGGGTACATGACAACTTGCCCCAAGACAACTCGCCCCAGATTCATAAGACAACTTGCCCCATTTAGAAAGTAACTTGCCCCAGACTGGTAATAGCACATTATGATGTATCATAGCATATTTTCTGAGAAAAGGAATAAGAAAAATATTTCAAAATGTTGTCTGCTGAAATTTTTACCCAGCGTCCTAAGCATTATTGAAATGCTTAGAAAGATTGACTACATTCATAAAAGGTAAAAACAAAATAATTACCTGTATCACACAAACAGTGCTGCCAACGTTTGCAAGCATCACAAGTAACAGCGTGCTTACGCCCGGTGACAGACTTCTGACACTTAATACACAAAAATCAGACAAGATTTAAAGAATTTTTCAAACACAAGAGATATATGTATATCGTATACTGTTAAGTCTAAAGTAGAAATTGATGCAAAGATAAGTTGGTCTAAAATTTATACAACAGTAAGCGTAAATCAAAGATATTTTTTTTCTACAAAAAAGTAACTGACAATTCTATTGATGAAGTCTTTTTTTTAGTCTTTTATTAGCCTTTAATTGGATGCGAGGGAAAACTGCAAATGATTTTAATTATATCAGGTCAAAAAAAAAAAACAAAAAAAAAAAAACAAACAACAAAATACCAGCACCCAGTAAAGACTATATTTCATGCTCTAAAGTTATGACTGAAAGTACGAAACGGATTAAAAACACTATCATTTATTTATCTATTTATTTAAAATTATGTTAATAAATCAATCGTTCGTCCATGTTAGCTGAGTAGCTTAAGAGTTTACATACAGATCTGGTACTTTTTGTAAAAATCAGGCTCTGAGTTCAGGAGCACTGAAGAACAAATCTGTGTAACCAAGTTGCTAATTTAGATAGATAGATAGATCATTATGTAAACATAAGGAACCTGTTCGCAAAGTCTGATTTACACGTATATAAGGAAATGTGGTGTTCCTCCCCCCTCCCCCCCCATATTTCCTCTTAAAATATGTTGTCATAAGATAGAGAGATAAATAGACAGACAGAACAATACTCAAATATTTGTCGTTTAAGTTTCCTTTGAAGATTAACTGCTACCACACCAAAGCAATTTAATATATCTCAGTACTGAGGATAATTGGCCGACTAATGTAATAATTATGATACTTTTGCTCAATGTGTGTTTTTATTTTTTTCTTTCTGTTTTACACAGTTTAAACAGACGTATGCATACTTGGTAAATGGGAGTGGGAGGTGGGGCTACTTTTACTCTTGGGACGAGTTGTCTTATGAGTGTGGGGCGAGTTGTCTTTGGGTGAGCTGGCATTGGGGCGAGTTGTCTGTAATTCCTGGGTAGTGCCTAATTTCATATTATACACTGCATATATAAATAAAGTTCATCTCTGTTACACCTATATAAAAAAAAAAAAAAAAAAAATACTGTGTCCTTGACATGTGCTTGAACACATAGAATGTACAATATTATGGCTCAGCTTGATGAACACAAGCTTCTGTCAGACAGGCAACATGCTTTCAGGAAGAATCGTAGCTGTGAAACTCAGTTGATCACAGTAATAAATGATTGGGCCAAAATTTTGGATGCAGGAGGTCAAGTAGATACATATATATTGGACTTCGAGAAGGCCTTTGACACTCCTCCTCATGAACTTCTGAAATGCAAACTCCATGGATATGGCATGAGTGGAAAAACTTTAGTATGGATTGATTCATTTCTGTGCAATAGGCAACAAAGGGTTGTAGCAAAATCTCAATGGGCACCTGTTTTATCTGGTGTGCGGCAGGGCACTGTTCTCGGTCCACTGTTGTTTTCCTTGTATATAAATGACATCATGGTTGGAATAGAATCTGAGATTTGTTTGTTCGCTGATGACTGCGTCTGCTATTGTCAGATTGATAGCACTGAAGACACATCGAAACTCAAAAAAGGATATTGATCAACTGGGCAAATGGGCCAGGAAGTGGAGTATGAGATTTCAGCCTGTGAAATGTAACATTATGCAGCTTATTAGGAAGCAGATCAAAAAGATCAATGCAGTTTACTCCTTAGAAGGAACAGTCCTTGAAAATGTGGATAATATTAAATACCTTGGTGTGAAAATTTCTAAGGATTTGAAATGGAATACTCAATACTCATATAAGCAATGTTTGCACAAAAGCAAACAGAACTCTTGGTTTCTTAAGACGTAATCTATCGTCATGCCCCAAGATGTTAAGGAGACAGCATACAAGGGGTTGGTGTGACCAATCCGGGGTTTTGAACCCACATGGAATAGTAGTCCAGGAAGAATTAGAAAAAGTTCAGAATCGTGCAGCTAGGTTTGTGATTGGAAACTACAACTTTGAAATGGGAAGTATGACTAGCATTCTTGAACAATTAGGGTAGGAGTCTCTTTACACGAGATGCAAAGGTGGTAAACTAATATCTGAAAGGTAGAGCGGATATATCTTGTGATGACCTTCAACCCCCTAATAGGCGCAGTAGGAATCAGCATCCAATGGTATTTCAAGTGCCATATGCTAGAACTGACATTTATATGTACAGTTTAATCTCTTTCAAGATACCATTAGTGACTAGAATGCACTCCCTGCAGCAATAATCTCCTCTGCTGAAAGTTCTGAGGAACCTGTCGCTAGATTCACATCACTTGTGAGATCTATAAAGACTAGTCTTTGCAATCGTTGGCCCCGGTGAATGAATGTTTATTGATGTATCACCAGTAAAATATGCCGATTCTGATTGTTCAAGATTGTCCCACTGAATGACAATAAGCGCTCAAAAGACATGGATTTATTTTTTTTAATTTAAGAGTCACGGATGGAAATTTCAAGGTTGTTTTAAAAAATAAATGCAGCAAACCTTGTGACACTGGAACATTTACAAAAACTGTCATTCAGATAAACTTCAGGTATGATGAAAAATAATTACTACCTTAACTTTACAACACTCTGACCGCCGTCGATGTTAGACATGACCAGACGCTTATTAAACTTGGAGATAACAGCCGTTCGTTCCGAACATCATAACCGCAATCTCACCAACTAACCAAAAGGAAGCTAAAGGACCTTATCGGACCCTGACTGAGGACCTGTTGACTGTACATTCACACAATGAATTGCAAGAACAAAACCTACTTTGATAAGGGGTAGGGTGTGTGTGTGGGGGGGGGGGGGAGGGGGGAGGGGGGGGGTGGAGGTTCTGCACCATACAGTGTACCGTACACAATGCGAGATTCCCCTCACTCAGCACAAATGGGAGACGTCTCACCGCCTCAGCCTCAACCAGCCCCGCCTCCTCGTCTACACGCAAACACTTTACTGCCCCGATTAGCGAACAAATACACATAAATCAAACCAGTGGTCCTAAAGGAACTGAGAAACCAGATGGCCCCGCGCGGGTCTCTATGATTTTGATTCTTCTAGTGACAGAAAATACCAAAAGTGTAAATTCGGTTTCATAAAAGGGGAAGTAGATTTCACTTAGCTCTTTAATAATGACGGAAGATCTGACAAAAACGTAATTGCAGAACTTCCTAAAATATGAAGTTTAATTATATAAGAACTCATTATAATTTACAAGACAGTCCATACTTATGACGATATCGATACGTCTTGAATGAATTGTCTTTATATTCAATTGTAAATATCCATCATCTGATATTAATAAGTTGTAGCAACCATGCATTAAATGTGTGACACATCAAACACTAACAGTGTGCATAATAAATAAATAAATAAATAAATAAATAAATAAAAAAAAACAAAATTAAATAAATAAATCACTCTGCAAGTACAAGTCCGACGGGAAAGAAAAAAAACAACAACATTCAGCTCAGGTATTTTTATGTTCAGCAAACACAAAAACGGACTTTTAACAGTTCACTGAGTAAGTATAGTAAAATTCCGCTCATGATTAAGACCACTTTTGGGACTGTCTAAAAGTGGTCTTATCAGCGGCACGGTCTTAATATTGATTGTAGAACATAGGTCCAGAAAAGATGCTTTTTTTTTTTACCAAAAAGTACTGATTTTTTCTTATTGCTCCACAAAACATACTGTTTTGTGGAGAAATAAGAAAAATATTATGCGGATACCTCTTCTTAGCTGGAGCTATGTAGAATACCAAGAAAATCCCATTTAGGGCTGGCAAGAGCTGGTCTTAGTAGCGGAGTGGTCTTAATTGTGGAATTTTACTGTATTATGAAATCCATTACGAAAACGCGCCTATTCAAATATACTGAAAATGTCACCACCACAAACTAAGAATTTTCAGATAAAAAAACAAAATTTGCTCTATTTAATTGGAGTTCTGTAGGGTATATCCGATCCACCATTTGGTCAAAGTAAATATTGTCAATATTTAATAAATCGTCAAGGCATCTTGGTTAAATTGAAAGCCTCAATAATGTCAGCCTGATTTTCACGTGAGAGAGACTTCAAGAAATCTCTCTCATAACAAAAAAAAAAAAAAAAAAGAAACAAATCTGCAACCAGAGGAGCACAATTTGTTCCCATCGGAATACCAATAGTTTGTCTATAAAGCTTAGTTCCAAATCTAATAAAAATATTATCCAAAAGATAAACAAGGGCATCACAGACGTTTTGACACGACCATAAATTGTGATTATTATATACATCAGATGTGAAAAAAAAGCACATTCTTCGTTGCAAGCCTAATATTGGGTATTCTCCCGAATAAACGTTCGGTTAATTAAACCAATAAGTTTATCTTTTATAAGATGATGAGGTAACGTAGTATACAGTGTAGAAAAATCATATGTAGACAATTTAGAGGCCTGAAAGTTTTTTTTAGATTTAAATTTATTGAGAACATCATTAGAATTTTTAATTGACCAAAAATAGTTATTTCCGTCCCTTTCGTAAACAGTATCATAGTATCTAATCCAATGTTTTTTAACAGCAGTAAGGCATGAAGTTAGCAGTTTGGACAAAACAGTAGTCGTACAAGAACTAGAATTAGCAATGAAACGTGCTTTATAAGGTCGTTTATGAAGTTTCGGTAACCATTATAACGTAGGAAGTCTGTCTTGCTTTTCTTTAATACTCACTGCAAACTTAGCAGTAATATCGATTGGATGGGTATTGACAATAGATCTCTCGTCAGTAGAAATCCGTTCATATGTTTTGGTACTACCAAGTTCTTGTTTTAGAGTATTGATATTATAAATTCGTCACATAACAACAACATTATTAGCAGCTTTATCAACTGGAGCCAAAACATACTTCCTATGAAATTCTTGGATACCTTGTTTCAAATATCGAAAAGATAATTTAGGCTTAGGAGGGAGAAGATCAAGGTAATTAGAGTAAAATAACACACGTTCATCAATGATCTTAAAAATCTTTAATTTCCAATTATTTAAAGCATTAGACTCAACATGCTCTCGTTTACACCAACGCGTACAATAATCATTTAAAACACAGGCAATTGTTTCCCGACATTTATTGAAATCAATGTGGCCTAGGAATCTATATTTAGGTCCTTTTGAAATAACTGAACAGATTCGTGAATCAGTTATAATCTTCAAGTTACCAGTGACAATATGACCCGCTGGTTGATAACAAAATTTAGAATCTTTACAATCTCAAGAATCAGGGGAACTAGTTTCAATATCAAGATCAGAAACTATTTATTGAAATTAAGTATAGTATTACGGATAGGTTTGTTATATTTATAACAAATAATAGGAGATTCCGTGTTTTCGAAATATGAAGGTATAGCTGATATAACATTATTATCTCGAAATATGCTAGGTAAATCTATGAATTCAATACCTTTATTAATGTATGGAATTTTGATGAAGTGTCTGATGTGGTTAATTTCAGAATCAATGTAAGGACGAAGAGCATGTTGAGTATAACATCTAGGAAGGAGAGCTGCTTCATACAAATCATGTTTTCTATCATAAAATTTATTCGCCTCATCATCTAACTTACGTAATGAAGAAACAGACAGTGAAGCTAGTTTAGAAAGCATTTGATGACGTCCAGAATTTAAGAGAATATTTAAATCAAAAAGAGATAAAACAGTTTTGTTTTCGTTTAAAATTGCCATTTTGCGCTTACCATGGGATCGTTTATTACGTTTTTTAATATCTAAAAGGGAAAAAGCATCGAAATCCACCATTTCAGAAATATTTCCTTCATGGTAAATATTATCATTAAATCCAAGTGGAAAAGGGGTTTGTAAACGTTTAATCCATTTAAGTTCAAGTTCATGTCTTAAAATATTTTTTATTCTTTCGGTAGAATTGGACTTGTGTATAATTTTTTCAACAGGTTGAACCAAAACTTTACTAGATGATCATGAATGACCAGTACTCCGGAAATGTTGATAAGAAACGTATCAATTTTCTTTGCTTTTTTGATTTTAAGCAAATGTTCCTTAAACCTTGTTTTAAGGGCCTGTTTGGTCTGTCCAACATACTGCATTCCTCAGCCTCCTTCGCTGCAAGTGAGAACATATATAACATCCTCTGATTTTCAGTCTAAATCAGAGTTGTTTACAACTGAAAATTGTCTATGATTAACTGAGGAAATTATAGTTGACCGACAAATTAAATGATTGCAGCAGGTGCAACTCTTGGCATTGCACTTAGAAATATAAGGGTACATACTGTTCCTTTTATACGGATTCTTATAATTTAGAAGTATAGGAGATTTAATTGGAGAAAGTCTAAGGTGATGACTGAAAATATTATAATTGGAAGCGCCATATAAATTTATAGATGATACAGAGTGAAGTGTCAAAGGTGAAACGTTAACAGTAGGTAACAGAGAGTTAAATCTAGCAGTAGAACGGGGAATCTGTAAAGAAGAAGCAATATGTAGCCTAATAGGAGTAATAGTAATTTTTAATCTGTTAGTGATACTCATATAGTTGTATAGGAAGTAATACCATTAGATAAAAAGCAGTATTCGTACCGACTATTATAGGCATATGTAGCGATGCAAACAGGCGGTAGGACCGATGCATACAGAGTATAGCAACAACCGACAATACATAACTAAGTCTAATACAAGTCCAAAGAAACGTAAAGTAAGAAATTGTTATAAACGGGATACGAATATCGGTAAATATCTAACCTTCAATGAGGTATAAATTAGAATCATAAGCAAGAGGAATACGAAAGGTGATTGTAAAGTGCAAACTAGCACTTGGGGTCTGGGAAGGGCTGCGGTTTGTGATTGTGGCACTCCCTGGACTTTTCTCTTACCTTTTTTGAAATAATAACACCATTAAATGAATGTACGGGGACACTTTCTAGGGTCTCCACACGGCACAAACACAACAGGCGTGGTATGCAAAAAAGGTAAGAGAAAAGTCCAGGGAGTGCCACAATCTCAAACCGCAGACCTTCCTAGACCCCAAGAGGAAGAGGAAATAACTTTGAGTCGATTGATAAACAAATGACCAAAAATGTATTTTTTTGGACGAAAATATGTTTCATTATTATTTCTGTCCATTTCTGCTCAAAACATAGATTGTTTGCAGCGATTTTACAGAGCTTCTAAAATCTATGATTTTGAGCAGAAATAAGATATACTCTTGGAAACCATCTGTTTCACTATATGGGCTTCGTTGCGAGAAACCTGTCTTCATGGGTTACGATCAGGTTAGACAAAATCTGGCCTGCTCAGTCTCAAAAACCACGAATTTACGGCAGCCTAGGTAATTATAATTTCCAAGTAGCGAACAACAAAATCGTTGACCAGACTGTGCGGTTGCTTAGGTTGATCTGCAGCTTTGTTGTTCGCACATACAGTTTGCGGGTTTTCTCACGACGAAGCTCAAATATTAAAGCGAGATAGTTCCCTCAGACTATCTTAAGAGTGGAAATAAGAAAAAATATAGTATGAACCACGGAGCAGAAAAAAAGCTATTCGGGCAGTCCGTACCGTTAATGTTTCAGTGTGCATGCTCAGCCCCTTAGCAGGTCTAGAACTTTGGTTCTTTGGCTGAATGTTCCCCATGGCCTACAGCTTAGGTTAGCAAACAGCGAAGGGTCTGGCGAGACTGCGTGAATGCGCAGGGTAGCCTGACCCTTCGCTTTTCGCATTTGCAATAAAGGGTAATAGGGATCAATAGTCTACCTTTCAGGCTTTTCAGAGCAGAAATAAAAAAAAAATAATTATACCCCTTTATCACTAGGTTATACCTATTGTAGATCTTTATTTCGTTCAGAAATGCAACTCAAAAGGACCCGACTGATAGAAGTATGGCGATTCAAGGAAAAAAGGTGAGAGAAAAGTCCAGGGAGTGCCACAATCACAAACCGCAGCCCTTCCCAGATCACAAGAGGAAGAGGAAACCGACAAATCTAAACAATCACAAACTGAACAAACGTACGAAAAGCATTAAGATTAGCTCTCTCTTCCCCAAGCGAGGTAATCGCAATACTAAAAGTACTGGAAAACACAAGAACAAAATGACACACGGAAAGACATACAACAAATCGCCTCGTAGAATAAACCACAAGGCAACAAGGAGTAAGACTAACACCGGGACCACCGCCTTAGAACGGTCAGTAGAGCAAACCACCGTGGGGTTTAAAGCACTTTTACAGCTAGCTAACTTCACCCTGGGTCCCGATGCTACTCTTAATACAGAAATACATAAAAATTCGGTTCGCATAAAGGCTCTCAGCTCAGTCAATGCATCAAAGTGAAAACATAAAAATCAAATTAATCACTATAATGCAATTGTGTATTCCATTAAATACCTAGGAGTGACAATCATTCATGACTTGGGATGGAATGCACATATTAGCAACATGTGTACTAAGGCAAATAGAACACTAGGCTTCCTGAGACGGAACCTTTACCAGGCGGCAAATAAAGGACTTGTTCGCCCGATTTTGGAATATGGCAGTTGTGTTTGGGATCCCCAAGGTGTGGTTCTTCAAGAAGAAATCGAAAAAGTTCAGAAAAGGACTGCTTGTTTTGTTACTAGCAATTACTCTCTTGAAACTGGGAGTATGATTGGAATACTGGAAAAACTAAGATGAGAGTCTCTCAAAAGTAGTTGCGGTCGTGGTACCTAAGCCATAATCCAAACCCATAAATCCGTAAATGAATGATGAATCAGAATATTCTGACCAACAGACATGGACCCCAGAATTTTTTTTTTTTTTTTTTTGGGGGGGGTTTACGGCCCTTTCAAGAATATTTCACTTATATCGAACCGATTGTTCATCGAAGGTGGGCGAAAACCGGAGTACCCGGAGAAAAACCACCTGACCATCCGTAAGCAGAACTTGGCTTTCCCACATATGACCCGAGGTAGGCTCGAACCACAGCGGTGAGAAACCTAGTGGATTAAGAGTCTTATCCACTAGGCTACGCCCCCCCCCCCTCCCCCCACTGCCCCCCAGAATAAAAGGAGGAGAGGTAGTATATAGACTGATACAGTAGCTCTTGTACAAAGGTCTAAAAGGTGCTGTCAGCATTCCAGCAGATGACCTTATCCCCATCAGTTAGACGCTGTTGAAATCATCACTCATTGACTTTTCAGACACCACTGCAAGAACTGACATTTACCATGTTTACAAGGGCTCACTCTTCCATCAAACGATTAAAGATCGGAATGCTCTTCCAGATTCGATTTTTTCCTCCGCTGGAGGGGCAGAGGATGGTTTGGCTAGGTTTACTTCTTTGGTGACAGCTAAGGTTTCTAATGACCCATATCACATAAAAAGGTAAGAGAAAAGTCCAGAGAGTGCCACAATCACAAACCGCAAAAAAGGTAAGAGAAACGTCCAGGGAGTGCCACAATCACAAACCGCAACCCTTCCCAGACACCAAGAGGAAGAGGAAACCGACAAAACCAAACAAGCACAAATCGAACAAACGTACTAAAAGCACGAAGAATAGCTCTCTTCCCCAAGCGAGGTAATCACTATGCTAAAAGGACTGAAAAACACAAGAATAAAATAACACAAGGTAAGACATAAAACAAATCGCCCCGTAGAATAAACCACAGAGCAACAAAGGGTAAGACTGACATCGGTTCCTGGTGAATGAATGTCATTGAACGTATTACCAGTAAATATTTTGATTCTGATTCCAGTGAAAACTAAGACTAACCTACATACTGCTGCGTCTTAACGATCTATATAAAGAGCTTAAGGTAACAATCTGCATCTACATCTGTACGTTGAACCGTCAATCTTGACTACAAAGTTAGACTACAAAGTTAGCAAAATGCGAAAAAGGTAAGAGAAAAGTCCAGGGAGTACCACAATCACAAACCGCAGCCCTTCCCAGACACCAAGAGGAAGAGGAAACCGACAAATCTAAACAAGCACAAATCGAACAAACGTACGAAAAGCACTAAGATTAGTTCTCTCTTCCCCAAGCGAGGTAATCGCAATACTAAAAGGATTGAAAAACACAAGAACAAAATGACACACGGAAAGACATACAACAAATCGCCTCGTAGAATAAACCACAAAGCAACAAAGAGTAAGACTAACACCAGGACCACCGCCTTAGAACGGTCAGTAGAGCAAAAAAAGGTAAGAGAAAAGTCCAGAGAGTGCCACAATCACAAACCGCAGCCCTTCCCAGACCCCAAGAGGAAGACGAGACCGACAAATCTAACCACCGGAGGGGTTTAAGCACTTTTACAGCTAGCTAACTTCACCCTGGGTCCCGATGCTACTCTTAATACAGAAATACATAAAAATTCGGTTCGCATAAAGGCTCCCAACTCAATGCATCAAAGCGAAAACATAAAAAGCAAATTAATCACTAAATAAACAAAGACGAGTACTCATGGCTAATTCTACTGTATGCCAGAGTAAATGAAAACCAATAGTTGAATCACGGCGGGGCAAGCCAAAGACATATCGTCAAGCCCCAACCCACTGGTTAAAAATGTAAGAGAAAATTCCAGGGAGTGCAACAATCACAAACCACAGCCCTTCCCAGACCCCAAGAGGAAGAGGAAACCGACAAATCTAAACGAGCACAAACTGAACAAACGTACGAAAAGCACTAAGATTAGCTCTCTCTTCCCAAAGCGAGGTAATCGCAATACTAAAAGGACTGAAAAAACACAAGAACAAAATGACGCACGGAAAGACATACAACAAATCGCCTCGTAGAATAAACCACAATGCAACAAAGAGTAAGACTAACACCGGAGTAACACAAGAGTAAGACTAAAGTTTTACGAAGAGGCCGTCATTGAGTCTGAGGCCCGAACCGCCATCGTGCAATTAAAGAGTGAAGCATAGCCATTAACAATGATTGGGTTGACAACTAGGCATGCAGTCTGCGGCATAATATCCAGGCTATAGCCAATTCTTTTATAGCGGTTAATAAGTTTTCTGAATTGTTCCGAAAAGTTAGATTTACCTACAATTTTTCTAAATCTGTACACTAAGCCACCATAAAATTCGGGTTCCGATATACCTTGTTGCAGAAGTTTTTTTCAGACTGACGCTTTATTTTTCTAACAAGGCACTGTGTCTGCGATAAAATTTCGAAAACGCCTTACGAAGTTTAAAATAACGATAGCCCTGCCTAAGAAGTTTGGCAGTAAGGGCTTTATTACGGTAGTTAAAGTCATTAAGATTTGAAGAAGCTCTGGCGAATCTTATAAGTTGAGATATGTATACCCCATATGAGGTACGCCGGGGACATCGCCATCCAGAAAAGGGAAATTGACTATATCAAAATCAAAATCGTCCCGTTTATCATAAATTTTGGTGGAAACTGTACCATTAGATATACATAGATTCAAATCCAATAAAGGTGCCTAGGTATATAAGAATTTGCTCTATTTAATTGGAGTTCTGTAGGGTATATCCGGTCCACCATTTGGTCAAAGTAAATATTGTCAATATTTAATAAATCGTCAAGGTGTCTTGAAGTTGAATTGAAAGCCTCAATAATGTCAGCCTGATTTTCACGTGAGAGAGACTTCATGAAATCTCTCTCATAACAAAAAAGAAACAAATCTGCAACAAGAGGAGCACAATTAGTTCCCACCGGAATACCAGTAGTTTGTCTTTAAAGTTTAGTTCCAAATCTAATAAAAATATTATCCAAAAGATAAACAAGGGCATCACAGACTTTTTGACACGACCATAAATTGTGATTATTATATACATCAGAAGTGAAAAAAAAAGCACATTCTTCGTTGCAAGCCAAATATTGGGTATTCTCTCGAATAAACGTTCGGTTAATTAAATCAATAAAAAAAAGGTAAGAGAAAAGTCCAGGGAGTGCCACAATCACAAACCGCAGCCCTTCCCAGACACCAAGAGGAAGAGGAAACCGACAAGCACAAACCGAACAAACGTACGAAAAGCACTAAGATTAGCTGTCTCTTCCCCAAGCGAGGTAATCACAATACTAAAAGGACTGAAAAACACAAGAACAAAATGACTCACGGAAAGACATACAACAAATTGCCTCGTAGAATAAACCACAAAGCAACAAAGAGTAAGACTAACACCTGGACCACCGCCTTCGTAAACCACCGCCTTCGCCTTCGAGGACGGCCTCTTCGTAAAACTTGAACCAGTGGGGTGGGGCTTGACGATATGTCTTTGGCTTGGCCCGCCGTGGTTCAACTATTGCTTTTCATTTACTCTGGCATACAGTAGAATTATCCATGAGTACTCGTCTTTGTTTATTATAGTGATTAATTTGATTTTTATGTTTTCGCTTTGATGCATTGACTGAGTTGGGAGCCTTTATGCGAACCGAATTTTTATGTATTTCTGTATTAAGAGTAGCATAGGGACCCAGGGTGAAGTTAGCTAGCTGTAAAAGTGCTTTAAACCCCACGGTGGTTTGCTCTACCGACCGTTCTAAGGCGGTGGTCCCGGTGTTAGTCTTACTCTTTATTGCTTTGTAGATTATTCTACGAGGCAATTTGTTGTATGTCTTTCCGTGTGTCATTTTGTTCTTGTGTTTTTCAGTCCTTTTAGTATTGCGATTACCTCGCTTGGGGAAGAGAGAGCTAATCTTAGTGCTTTTCGTACGTTTGTTCAGTTTGTGCTTGTTTAGATTTGTTGGTTTCCTCTTCCTCTTGGGGTCTGGGAAGGGCT
This sequence comes from Anodontia alba, assembly GCA_964016985.1. Classification (NCBI taxonomy): domain Eukaryota; kingdom Metazoa; phylum Mollusca; class Bivalvia; order Lucinida; family Lucinidae; genus Anodontia; species Anodontia alba. Next base: position 5,525,786 of record OZ024832.1, on the reverse strand, counting down.
GCGGTTTGTGATTGTGGCACTCCATGGACTTTTCTCTTGCCTTTTTTTCAATTTCAGTGTCAGAGTCCTAGTCAAACTCAGTACCAAAATCAAAGACACAATTAAAGTCAGATTCGAGATCAAGGTCACAATCAATCTCAATATCAGGAGGATACTTTTAATAGGTGTCCGTTATGTTTCCGCTGTCGTCAGTATAACCATTATCAATGGCAATGTCTTGTAGGTAGGGTGGATCATAGTAGAAAATATTTAAACTAAATTCTACCTATGGACAGGGGTGGTCTGTAGGTTCTACTAAAAATAAATGTCCCAAAGTGTCTGGTATCCTGAGCAATAGCAATGAGACTCAAATTCTCATCAATAATGTTCAAAATATAGGATTGCTTGATACTGGTTCTTGTGTAAGTACCATTAGTAAAGCATTTTATGAAAACAATTTTAAACATTTAAGGCTTATGCCTCTTGACAATATTTTAAAGTTAGAATATGCTGATGGTCAGTCATTACCATACTTTGGATACATTCAAGTTGACCTTCAGTCAGTGGATTTTCCTACTATACATGTACGGAGTTCAATTTTATTAGTCGTCTTTGACAATTCAAATGTTCTATTATTATTAGGGACAAATGTTCTTACTGAAGTTTTAAATAGTTGTAAATATGAATTGTGAAATAATTTTCTTCATCATCATGCTGACCTTCATACACCTTGGTACTTAGTATTCAGATGCTAAGTTGTTAGAGATAAGGAGTTGAAAAAGAATAAGCATAGATTAGCTGTAAAAAAGTGCAGAAAGAGAAAATTTTACAGTTTCTGCAAATAGCACGGTTACAATAAAAGGGGTACATAGTAAAGAGCTAGATTATCGCCCTACATGTGCCATGTTGATACAAACAGAGAAGTCTGTCTTGCCTGATGATTTTGACATAACCCCTGCTGTAGTACATTATAGCTATAAAAAGAATGGCATCATAGATGTTCAAGTAAGTAATGTAACCACATCAACATTTGCAATTCCGCCAAAAGCAGTTCTTTGTGAACTACAACCTGTTGATGTTGATCTAGATTATCATGTTGCTGTATCAGTTGAGTCTCAAGGGTCTATCGTTGATCAAGTTTCTGTTGAAACTTTAGGTTGTATGAAAGTGAGGTTGAACCATTAAAGCATATTTTACTTCAGCATAAAGATATATTTTCAACTGGTGATACAGATATTGGTCATTGTACGTTTGCTAAGCATAAGATGAATTTAACTGACGAGATACCATTTAAGCAACGGCATGGACGAATTCCACCTGCAATTATAGATGAGGTAAGAGCACATTTAGAACAGTAAGCCGCCAGTGGTATTATTAGAGAGTCACATTCTCCATGGGCATCAAATATAGTTTTGGTAAGGAAACGTGATTGTAGTATCAGAATGTGTGTGGACTATCGTCAACTTAATAAAATAAATATTAGAGACTCGTGTGCCTTACCAAGGATTGAAAAACTACTTTGATACTTTGTCTGGCTCCAAATACTTTACTGTTTTCGACATGAAATTAGGGTATCATCAAATAGAAGTCTTTAAAGAGCATAAATGTAGAACAGCCTTCACTGTAGGTCCCCTAGGGTTTGGGGAATTTAACCATTTACCTTTTGGATTGCGGCAGACTGCATGCCTAGTTGTGAACCCAATCATTGTTGATGGCTATGCTTCACTCTTTAATTGCACGACGGCGGTTCGGGCCTCAGACTCAATGACGGCCTCTTCGTAAAATTTTAACCAGTGGGGTGGGGCTTGACGATATGTCTTTAGCTTGGCCCGCCGAGGTTCAACTATTGGTTTTCCTTTACTCTGGCATACAGTAGAATTAGCCATGAGTACTCGTATTTGTTTATTATAGTGATTAATTTGATTTTTATGTTTTCGCTTTGATGCATTGACTGAGTTGAGAGCCTTTATGCGAACCGAATTTTTATGTGTTTCTGTATTAAAAGTAGCATCGGGACCCAGGGTGAAGTTAGCTAGCTGTAAAAGTGCTTTAAATCCCCCGGTGGTTTGCTCTACCGACCGTTCTAAGGCGGTGGTCCCGGTGTTAGTCTTACTCCTTGTTGCTTTGTGGTTTATTCTACGAGGCGATTGGTTGTATTTCCGTGTGTCATTTTGTTCTTGTGTTTTTCAGTCCTTTTAGTATTGCGATTACCTCGCTTGGGGAAGAGAGAGCTATTCTTAGTGCTTTTCGTACGTTTGTTCGGTTTGTGCTTGTTTAGATTTGTTGGTTTCCTCTTCCTCTTGGGGTCTGGGAAGGGCTGCGGTTTGTGATTGTGGCACTCCCTGGACTTTTCTCTTACTTTTTTTACCTTACCTTGTGTCATTTTGTTCTTGTATTTTTCAGTCCTTTTAGCGTTGCGATTACCTCGCTTGGGGAAGAGAGGGTTAATCTTAGTGCTTTTCGTACGTTTGTTCGATTTGTGTTTATTTGGATTTGTCAGTTACCTCTTCCTCTTGATGTCTGAGAAGGGCTGCGGTTTGTAATTGTGGTACACCCTGGACTTTTCTCTTACTATTTTTTTTTTTTTTTTTTTTTTTTTTTTTTTTTTTTTACATTTCACGGGCTGAAATCTCGTACCCCATTTCCTGGCCCATTTGCCCAGTTGATCAATATCCTTTTGGAGTTTCGATGTGTTTTAAATGAGTACTCGTCTTTGTTTATCACAGTAGTTAACTTGATTTTTATGTTTTCACTTTGATGCACTGATTGAGTGGGGAACCTTTATGCGAACGGAATTTTTATGTATTTCTGTATTAAGAGTAGCATCGGGACCTAGGTTGGCTGGCCGTAAAAGTGCTTTAAACCCGCCGGTGGTTTATTCTACTGGCTGTTCTAAGGCGGTTGTCCCGGTGTTAGTCTTATTTTTTGTTGTTTTATGGTTTATTCTATGAGGCGATTTGTTTGAAGAATTGCCTTGTGTTATTTTGTTATTGTATTATTGTATTTTTCAGTCCTTTTACCATTGCGACTTGGACCCAATATACATTATTAGGTCCGAGATTGCGATTACCTCACTTGGAGAAGAGAGAGCTAATCTTAGTGTTTTTCGTACGTTTGTTCGATTTGCGCTTGTTTGGTTTTGTCTGTTGTCTGTTTCTGGGATGGGCTGCGGCTTATGATTGAGGCACTCCCTGGACTTTTCTCTTACCTTTTTTTCTTCAATGCTATCAATCTGACGAAAGCAGGCACAGTCATCAGCGAACAAACGAATCTCAGATTCTATTCCAACTATTATGTCATTTATATACAAGGAAAACAGCAGTGGATCGAGAATAGTGCCCTGTGGCACACCAGATAAAACTGGTGCCCATTGAGATTTTGCTCCATTGACTACAACCCTTTGTTGCCTATTACACAGAAGTAGTTGTGGTCATGATACCCAAGCCATAATCCAAACTCATAAATCAGAAACGAATCAATCCATACTAAAATAAACGTCAAAAAGATTGCCTTTGGAAACAAAGAACGCACTACGGATTAGATAATGGGAGTCTCGGTTTTATTGAGACTCTTCATAAGCAGTAATGAAGTTTGCAACACTGCTTACGCCCTCTAGCGTATACATGAGCAGAACTCCATTTTCAAATATACCACAATTAATGGGCCCAATGATCCCAAAGGAAATGAAATATTATCTGCACTGTGATGATATACGGGGAGACATTCTACAGTTTTTCCACTTATGCCATATCCATGGAGTTTGCATTTCAGGAGGAGGAGTGTCAAAGGCCTTCTCGAAGTCCAATATGAATATATCTACTTGACCTCCTGCATCCAAAATTTAGCCCGATCATTTATTACTGTGATCAACTGAGTTTCACACCTACGGTGAGCCATAATATTTGTACATACTGTGTGTTCAAACATCTTGCAAAGAACACATGTTAAGGACACTAAACGATAGTTATATTTGGTAAAGGGGTAAAGCTCTGTCGCCCTTCTTATACAGTGCATATATGTTAGCCAAAGACCATTCCTTTGGGGATTTCACCCTTATCAAGGAATTGTTGGAACAAATTAGCAAATACAACTAAGTTCTACCGCAAGTTCTTTAAGGACTCTAGAATGCAGTTCATCAGGTCCCAAAGTCTTTGAGGGATTTAAACCTTTCATCATTTTTATAACACTTTCATTTGAAACACGAATGTCGCTCATGGGCAGAGCTGACCTCAAATAGAGGGACCTCACTTTCCGAAGTTTTGGAGAATGCATCTGTAAACTGACCATTGAACTTCTCAGCCTGCTCAGTTTCAGACTCAGCCAAACCGCTGCCATTTCTCCTTCTGAGAGGAGGGCTACCCTGATTGTCTTTCCTCTGACTGTTGTGACTGTTGGTATGCCGATAGAAGCCTTTGGGGTTAACCTTAATGTCACCAACCAATTTGTTTACATACAAATCATGCTGTTTCTTGATATCAGCTTTTATTTGCTGTCTCAGTTCTATGGCAAGCCGTTTTACTATTTATTAAGCAAAATAGATACCTTATATACTATATCAGATATCTTATATAGGATATAAGATATCTAAAATAGGATATAAGATATCTGATATACTAATTCAAATATCTTATATCCTATATTAGATATCTTATATCCTATATAAGATATCTGATATAATATTGATATCTTATTTAATTCCGCATATAAGATATCTAATTTACCATATAAGATATCTTATTTGTTAAATAAGATATCTTATTTATTAATATAGATATCTAATATACTAAATAAGATATCTGATATACTAAATGAGATATCTTATTTGATTTAATAAATGAGATATCTTCTTTCGTAAATAAGATATCTTATATCCTATATGAGATATCTTATATAGCATATCAGATATCTTATATAGCATATTAGATATCTTATATGTCAATTCAGATATCTTATATACCATATTAGATATCTTAATTGACATATAAGATATCTATTTTATATAAGATATCTGATATAATATATCAGATGTCTTATATATTATATAAGATATCTGATATATTAAATCAGATATCTGATTTATAGAATAAATAGTAAAACGGCTTTCTTGCAAGCCGTTTTACTATTTATTATACATTATATCAGATATCTTATATAGAATATAAGATATCTAATATAGGATATAAGATATCTGAATTAGTATATCAGATATCTTATTCCTATATAAGATATCTTATATCAGATATGAGATATCTGATATATCATATTAGATATCTTATTTAATTCCACATATAAGATATCTTATTTACCATATAAGATATCTTATTTGTTAAATAAGATATCTAATATATTAATATAGATATCTGATATACTAAATAAGATATCTGATATACTAAATGAGATATCTTATTTAATTGAACAAATGAGATATCTTCTTTAGTAAATAAGATATCTTATATCCTATATAAGATATCTTATATAGCATATCAGATATCTTATATGGCATATAAGATATCTTATATGCCAATTAAGATAATGATATCTAAATTGACATATAAGATATCTTATTTATATAAGATATCTAATATAATATATCAGATATCTTATATATTATATAAGATATCTGATATATTAAATCAGATATCTGATTTATAGAATAAATAGTAAAACGGCTTGCCATACAGTTCCTTAAACTTAGATCAGAGTTTGAGTTTACTGCTGCCAGTCTCTTTCTCTCTCTCTCTCTCTCTCTCTTCTTCTTCTTCTTTTTTTTTCTTTGCATGAGTTTCTCCTTTAATTTGTCTAGACTTTTTCCTTCGACTACCGCACATATTGACAGTTGCATCAGGAAGTTGGTTATCCATTTATTTATTTCCTTTCCTCCCTCTATTTAGTTTCTTTCCTCCCTTCCTCCAAAAATAGTCCGTTTCGTTCCACTTTACCTATTTCGTGTATTAGTATGACCCATAATACAGTCGATTATCGAAATCGGATTTGTTCGGCTGTAACCTAATATTAAGATTACAAATAAAGAAGTTTAACCAAAAACATTGCTCTCTCTTTGTCTCATCGAAGGTAACAAGCAATAAATGCAAACACTAACCCGTTTAATATTCCCTTGCACTCTAGAAGTTTTTGGCTGCTTTGATTATGCCTGCGGAAGGCATATCGTCGGAATGAAAGATACGCAACGAGAATTCGCGGGTAACGCCGTTAGGATTTCACTCGTGAAAAAATAACAAAACACGGGAATTGATGGGTACCAGGTCGTCTCTTGACTTTTTTATAGGCTGATCAGAGGATCAAATCAAATCGTCATAAAAAAGTAAAGAAAATCATACAGAGATTGTTCTCGGGTCTGGACAAAAACATATGGTGGGAATAGTTGGAGATTTTCCTGGGCTGCATATTCACGGTGGGTAGCCACTACGTAGCCTAGGTGATCAAATCACCTATAACTGGGCTTGCGCAATGAAGTAAAGGTGCCTGTGTTGAAATTTGAAGTTATTGACCAATAGCGATCATTTTCCAACACGGGAATTCTAAGAAATCAAAGTGTTCCCTTGAACATTTAGCCTAGACTCATGGGTTTTGACGGGGTACATACAAACACCGGATCGGGCTCAATTACCGGATCGGACCCGGTTTTCTGTGCTATGGTCATTTTTTCTTCGATATTTTATTCTTTATGCACAGTTGGAAGAGGTTTACAGCATACAAAACTATTTTTACCTCACACCTTCATTCCAATATAAAAAAAAACGGACCAAACATAACTCCACCCATATATATATAGCCAAACGGCTAATGTAGGCTATGCTAGGAGTCTGTAGCATTTGCATTAAGTTCGGATGACAAGCCAGCACCAAACAGCTGGACAACGTCGGACCGACAGCGATACGTTGTTACGTCGTATCGCCGTCAGCCAACACCAGACCGTTTTTGTTTTTTTTATTTTTGTTCACAAACATAGATTGTTGGTACTCGTTAGGCTTGCCTTGCTGAAGCGGTTCTCACAAGTTCCCCGATTCTAGAAATATGAAAAATATCAGTATTTTTATCTTATTTTTTTTTTTTTTTTTTTTACATTTCGTTGGTAAATTTTAATGTAAAAGCAAGAATCACATTACCAGTAATCAAACACAAAGTTCAAAAAGCTTATCAATCAATCTGTCAAGTGTCATCCAAAACACATATCACTTCTAATTGAATGATATGATGAGCTATTTTTTCTTCTTCTAATTAATGCTGGGGATTAAAATTAGTGATTGACTGATATATGGAAATGATGCTGCGAGTGATAAATTAATATAGTGATTGACTGATATATGTAAATGATGCTGCGAGTGAGGCAAAGTGGAGACGGAGTGATAGTATTGAATTTGCTAATGAAATAGCATCACATACATACATAATTAAAAAACTAATACAGTATTAAAAATAACAACTAGAAAGAAAAAATCAAAAAAAAAAAAAAAAAAATCAAAATAATAGTCAAAATAGGGTCCGATTTGGTAATTGAGCCCGGTCCGATCCGGTGTTTGTACGTACCGGTTTTGACGCACTTAAGCATTATTTGATATATCATTAATTCACAGACAACTCCCAGTACATTTGTTTTGTGTAAGACAATCATGGACTTCTCAAACATTATTTAATATCATTAAAATAAATTTGCATCAGCTGCCTTCATAAATATTCCAAGTGAAATGGGACCACCATGGTGATTGTCTTTTTGGTTTACACTCATATGAAATGACGCATCTAATAGGCTGCTATTTTTCTTGCAAGATAGTAATTTAAGTTCTACAATAACACCAGGACCATGCTCAGGCAGCATCATTAGTCTGTTAGAACAAAATAAAATGACAAGAATCACTGTTGAATGACACCTGTATAGATTTTAAAAATCTGACCTCATTTTGCAAATTGCCGCCATTTTCATGTCTCAGTTTTAAGGGGTAGGGCAGTTAAAATGCTTCTTTCTCCTGATTGCATGAACAAATTTGCCACATGTCTTAATAAAATATGTTCTAAATAGATTATTTATTGTCAGGAAAAACATTTTTCTTCAAATTATTTATGCTTGGCATCAAACAAATACACAGAAAATTACTTTATGAATTTCTCTTCTTCGAGCTGCAAAATATTTTCATATAAGACCTTATATTTATTTGAAAAGTAATATTGTGTATGCAATAGCAGTTCATCCATATATCATACTTGTGAATAAATGCATCAGGTGACACTGTGACAAAGAAGCATGTTTGATTCAGATATAGCTAATGTATCTTTAAAATTTTGAGCTTCCATTCAAAGGAAAAATGTGCTTTAAGCATTTGTTTCAAAATGGTGACCATCCACGGTTACATGGTTGCAATATTCCAAGAAGATCCTAGAATTTCTACTTAAAACACCTGGATGTGACTCTCTTATGTTGCTCTACCCAAATCACAATGAGGCATTACAAAAAAGTTTCTACAAGTCCAAGAATAGGAAGAAACATGTAAGCGTGTCAAATTAGATGTGCGTCAAAATACATGACTGGACGATACTTGAGTCTAATTACTGAACCACTTAAAAATTCAGTCATCACAGAGTCAAATGGAACATCCGCTGACCTGAACCGGAGACTTTAAACCAAGGTCCCCAACTTCTTGTGACCTTACCTAGCTGTTAGTGAGATGTAAAACACTCACTTATGAAAACAAAAACAAAAAAAATATTTTGTTGTAGCTTTGTCTGAAAAAAAAATATTCTGGCTTTCAGGCTGTGGAAAAAATTCTCGCTGGCTCTGTATAATCGATAATCAGTCCATTTTACTTTCCTGATAATTGATTGTGATTTTCCTCTGATTCCCAACAATAATATTAAATTGATAATTATTTATATAATTCATTCCATCTAACATCAAGTCACAAATATGAGAATAACCGCTACTCTGTTACTGTAATTGGAGGTAACATGAGACAAATTAACAACAACCATTCGGAAGATGCAGCATAGTTTTTGAAAAACACTCGCTTTACTGAACACAGCCCAGGGCTGTGCCCTTCCTCAGGCATTGAACTTGCCAAAGGCACACAAAAATCAAACTTGTACCGTGAAAAGGTATATCAGAAGTCAAAAAGGTATGTTAAATTCCACTGGACCAGTACCAGTAAATGAGTTAAAATCCAACATAGAATGGCACAAAGTTCCATGCAAATGTGCCCATAATCATGTTGGTAGGGAGTACTAAGATTTGACCCCTGGCCCTAAGGGTTGTGACCATTAAGCGATATGGTGTTGCACAAGGCTATCACATACAGGAAAGGCATACCATAAAGTTTCTTGTAGAATAAAAAAAAATAATAATAATAAATAAAAAAGAATAAATAAAAAAGAAAAAAAAAATGTTTCTTGTAATCCATGTAGCAATGTACTAAAATGTAGATAAGAGATAGCAGAATGGGCAAAGGCAGTCACATTTTCACTTTTTCTTTGACAGTCATGGAGATGCTACCTGTAACTAACATTTTGAATTTTACAGATTTAGAAAATCACTTACATAGATTGTAAGACGGAAACAACAAGGGCTTAAGGAGAAAGATTTCAAGATGCTGCTGTTACAGGATGTAGAAATGTTAAAGGAGTTGCCAGGCTACAAAGCAATCTTGAAAGCAGTGCTCAAAGCTCAGATACAGAGTCTGGTAGGTGGCATAGTTACCCTTGGTACAGTAAATGTTCTAAAATTTCATATACTAATGTTTCTGACAAAATGGCATATGCGAACAGTCTGATTAGGATCTGCATTGTTTGCCATTCCACTATTATTTAAGTTTTTTTAACCCTTGTCCTGCTGAGCCAGGAAATATTAATATAATCATAAAATGTGGCTCCTGACAGCCTGTAAAATTTCAGTTAGTCTCTTGTTCTTGAACTGGATAAAATTGAAATGACTTTTTATCATATATCAGAATAAATGTTGCCAACATTAATTCAGAAATATGATAAAAAGATCATTTCATTTTTGATTCAGTTCAAAAATGTGCGATTAACTAAATTTTTACAGGTGTTCAGATGCCACATTTTATGATCATATTAATACCATGAATCAATTTATTAAACCTTTCTTATATAAAAAAATGTCTGTTTTTTTAGGAATAAGGAGCCCTTAAGGCATTTGTACCAGGTAGAAACTGAAGGTAGCAACTTAAAACTTTGTACATGAAAACTTACGTCTGTGAGTACAGTAGCAACAGGAGTCTTTCCAGCATGACCTCTATTTCATGGTCCAGTGATTTTGTACTTTACATTGTAGCTTAATTTATAAGGTTAAGGTACATGTATTTGTACCAAGTAGAATCTGACCTTTTATTGATGATATGTGTTGAAACTTGTTTATTCCTTGATGGAACTTGAAATAACTTGGCAGAAATGTTAACCATCATGAGACGATGTGTCCTGCGTAAGACCCACATCTATAACTCCAAGGTCAAGGTAATACTTAGAGGTCAAATGTCAGAAATAGAGTTTATTTTTCGTGTCCAGTCCATAACATTGATTGATGTATTTAGAAATTACTTTGCATGAATGTTTTCCATCAAGACACATGTTTCAGCCAACTGATCTGGATCTGCACTGTTTGCCATTCAGTATGTGAATTTATATCAACAATCTGGATCAAAGAATCTAACAATTAGAAGTGGGTGTGGCATCTTAATTTTTTCAACACATGGCGAGGGTTAACAGTACAATGTATAAGCATCAGATTGGTATAGTTTATAGTGTAAAGGTAGTAGATATAACAGGTATGGTAAATACACTATAAACTTTTTAAACATGAATTCCATACTTGTTTGCCTAAATTTTGCTTTGATGCAGTAGTTTCTTAAAATATTTAAAGTGAAATGGCCGTATAGACCGTGATCTGGGTCTGCATTGTTTGCCTAGAGGCTAGATGCCATTTTGTTTGAGACTTTAGTGTACAAAATTTTTAGGACAATTTACCATACAGTGCACAGAGTTTAAAAAGTAATTGTTTTAGATAAGAAGAGGAATCAGGTAAATACTGTTTTCACTTTAATTACCGCACTGTGCGCTTAAGTTTTTAAAAATTACTAGAAAAACTTGTAGTAAAATAGCCTGCTGCTAATATGGGTACACTTAAAAAAGATCAGCAGAGAATTTCATGAATGGCATATTTAATGATACTTATGCAATATTTTTCTGATTTTCTTCATAAAAGCATATGTTGTTGGTACTCATTTGAATTGCCTCAACTTGTCAAGGCAATTCAAATGAGTACCAACAACATATGTTTTTATAAAGAAGTAGATAAAAGCACACTGGCTGTAATCTAAAGACTACTAAATTGCATGACTGTGCGCTTACAGGAGCATGTGCGGTAACTAGGTCGATTACCGTAATTTTCTTGTTTCCTCCATGAAAATGTGGTACTATTTAGAAGCGCCTCAGGCAGGCACTTCGGATGAGTAACCACATGTCATTGTGCCATCATGGGGAAAAAATCAGTACATTTTGTTTAAACAAAAAAAAAAAAGGCCTTATCTAGAGCTTGGAAAATATCATCAAAACATATTTTTGCATATATCTTTAGAATTGTAGCATTGACTATTTAAATAGCAGTAAGCTTTCAGGAGAAATAAGGGAAAAAAAAGCAACAACTTACTAGGTGCCCATCTAAATCTCTTATCTAGAGCTAAGTTCCTGCCATAAACCTTTATTGCAACTTAATAAGCTTAATAGATTTCCTGCCTTTTTTAACAGGGGCGGTAACTTTGTGAATAAATTTATGGCTTACTGTTTGGTTTCATACACACCAGATCTCTTCTGAAAAGGGGCTGGTCCCCACTAAAAGGAAAGAATTTGCTCCCAATGGTTACAGAAGGAAGGCATAGCAATGTTGATGGTTGTCTCACTGAAGGTTTATAAATTCTTCCTTAAATTTCAGGTTGAACATCTGTCTGCTGAGACAGATGAAGAAAGTGTGATACTAACGGCTAGTCTGACAGACGGAACGTTATGTCATCTTGGGTCTTCCTCAGGGAAAGATTTTCTACAGGGAAGGGAAGAGATCAAAACACAGTTTCTCTTCCATTGCTTGAAAGGTGAGCTGCTCCTTTTCCGTAGCAACTGCTTAAATAGTAAGGCTGGCTAATCAGAGCTGTAAAGATAATTGATTATAAGTCATGTCATTGTGATCAATAATCTATTAGTAAACATTGAAAATTTGGTCATAACTTTACCTGTCCACCTGAGCATGACTCTTATCATATGTTATATTTTACTGTATGTATTTGGTCAGACAGGCCTGAGCAAACAGTGTAGACCCAGATGAGATGCCACGTCTTATCAGGGTTCACACTGTTTGCCACTCATTCATCTATTTTTAGACACAAAATTTGGTGGTAAATTGTACTTATTCAAATTTTAGATAAAGTATGGTAAGGAGTTGAGATGTTTGTTTGAATACTAGGGGTAAATACGCTAAAGTAAAAGACACAGAAATAAAATGATCGATTATCAGCAGAGCTGTAAAGATAATCGTCTTTGTGGTATTTATTGATCAATTAATCGATTATCTGGGCCCAGTTGTTCAAAGCTAACGATGTCGTTAGTTAACGATCTGTTAAAATTTAAATCGAGTGATACGCAAATATGCTGAAATTTTTTACTGGAAAAAATGTGAGTAGCTTTTGCAGTGCAAAAGCTACTCACATTTTTTCAGCAAAAAATATCAGAATATTGTATATTGAATCCGCTAAAACAGTTAACGAAATGACCCTTAACGAGATGGTTAAGCTAACGACGCTTTGAACAACTGGGCCCTGATTAATTGTACCAGCCTTATTAAATAGCAAGCAGAAGCAGCATAGGGATCACTTTCCAGCATCGGCATTGTTGTCAGCGACAACAATGTTAAGTCTGTGCATTAGGCCATTAAGCTCCGTTTCTAAAAGACCTTGGCTTCTAAACTAATTCAACTACTTCATACATCCTCCATGTCAGGTCAGCCGTGCCCACTGCCATCCTCCATTACTGACCTTGACCTACTTTTCATGCATGGCTGAACAATGCTTAGTCTGTGCATTTAGCTCCATTTCTCGAACACCACCAGTAGTCGGGACATAGCCATTTAGTGAATATCTTCTTTTTCTTTTTAACTCATTCATAGCTCTTGATAAGATGCTTTTTTCGATCCAAAAGTATTGATATTTTTCTTACTTCTCCACGAAAACATATCTTGTGGGTACTCATTAGAAGCGTCTCAGTTAGGCACTTCTAATGAGTATCCACAAAATATGTTTTATTGGACAAATAAGAAAAAAACTTACCTGATACCCATTCTTATCTAGACCTATGTCACCTGTACAGAAATACAGGAGGAGTTACATCTACCCCTAGAGTTGGTGTTTGTGTCCACGTATATGTTTTATAGTAAAGTTTTTAAGGAATTATAATCTTAGCTCCAGATAAGAGGGGGCCGGCCATCCACAAAAATCTGTTTTTCTTATTTCTCCTTCATAGGTCTAGATAAGGGAGGGTATCTGGTAAATATTTTTCTTATTTCTCCAGGAAAACATATGTTGTGGGTACTCTTTAGAAGCGCCTCACCGAGGCGCTTCTAATGAGTATATGTTTTGGGTACTCTTTAGAAGCGCCTCACCAAGGCGCTTCTAATGAGTACCCATAACATATGTTTTTGTGGGGAAATAAGAAAAATATCAATACTTTTGGATTGAAAAAAGCACCTATACTAGTGCAATGGTCCATAGCTACAGATAAGAGGGGTATCCGCATAATATTTTTCTTATTTCTAGACGAATTCATGTGTTGTGGTACTCATTAGAAGCGCCTCGCCGAGGCGCTTCTAATGAGTACCCACAACTTATGTTTTTATTGAGAAATAAGAAATATATCAGCATTTTTTGGATGAAAAAAGTGCCTTATCTGTTGCTATGATGGTCCATGAAAATGCTATGATGGTCCATGAAAACATGTTGCAGATACTCATTAGAAGCCCCTTAAATGTTTCGTAGAGAAATTAGAAGAATAACAAAAGTTATCGGTTGAAAAAAAAAAAGTGGCTTATATGGAACTATAGTTATGCTCTCTGAACACTGTAATTAATTTAGTTAATATATAACATGTTGGTAAATATTGGTCCAAAGCTATATACAGTTCTGTCCTTGTTTTGATCCATGATGTTGTTTTGTTAAACGCTGGTCCCAGAGCAATTTGGGGTGTATCTGACTCCTGGACTTTCCTTAATGCAAGTTTTCCCAGCAGGCCCCCAACTTTGGGACAAGGTTGCATTAACTTTGAAGTAACCTCATGACATTGCATCAACATTAACGCTATGTTGTATAAACGTCATGTTCTCACTGTGGTGTTATGTGGGAACTGCTTTTTTTTCTTCAGGCAAACCTGTACCTGATTCCAATACAGATCCACAAACTATACAGTCAGACGGAGGAAGGAGAGCAACGAAAAGACATAGAATAATATTATCACCATCATCAGCTGGTAAAAAGCCCAAGAAAGATGTTCAGAAAGCAACGATTACTCCTGGTCCATTCCCTAGTTCATCTACTATCTCAGTCGAACCTGACACAGATGTATCAGCTCCTAATAATACAAAAAGTTGCCCCACTGAAACTGCAGTAAAGTTTGAAAATGCAAAACTTGATGTTAATTTAGAAGGCAATAAGGATGAAGCCAGTTCTGGAAAGCATACTCCAGAATTTACAGGGATAATGAATACAGTCAGGGAGCCAGATCATGTAGCAGAATCACATTCAGAAAGTGTAGAAAGTTCTCAAGATGATGATCAAGTATCAGATAGGCAGGAAACAGGGATTGTAAATCCAGCAGCTGAAGGCTACTCTATTGTAAAAGTAGAACCACTTGACGACACTGAAATGTCATATTCTGAACCAAGTACATCTCAAGAAATGCCTGGTCCTAATGCCAGTGGAATGTGTGCAGGAGAAAATGAAGCAGAAAGTTTTGCTAATGGTAAGTGTTTATAAACCTTGCTTTTATATATCGACTGTGTCGATGCTATCGAGCTCATAGGTGTTAGTAACATACCTTGGACCCTATTTTTTTTTTTTTTTTTTTTTTTTTTTTTGTTAGCACCCTGTATGCCTTTTGTTTTGAAATATGCATATATCTTAAAAAAAAAAAAAAAAAAAATCTGATACCCTAGATATAGAACAGAGACACTGTAGCTCACTTAAAATAACTACCCCAACCACATTTGGACAGATTTTATTTTCAGCATAAGCACAGACACCAGGTAAACCAACCTCCAACATAGTGCAGGCTGGTTGAGCTTTCCAAACAGATATAAACGAACCCCCTAACCCATCCTGTTTTTTCACAGTAAACATCGATTTCAATATTTTCGTTAACTCGGAAACAGTGCGACACATTTCGATAAACACGTGTGTAATATCACTAAAACTGGACGCATTATTTTGATAGCTACAAAAACTTTCTAAAGACGGCATCGCTGTTTGTGATTATGAGAGCTTTTGAAAGTTGCATTTCTATTGGTTGATTGAAATAGTAACCAACAGAAATGCACGTTTCAAAAGCCAATCAGGGATGGTCATCTTTGGAAAGATTTTGTAGCTGTCAAAATAATTTCGAGCATACGAGCGCTTCTGTCAGGTGGTGAACAAAGTAAGTGATATATTTTGATATGATATGATTTTGTTTAATTGAGACATGTATGATTTCGACATGTATGATTTCACCCATTGCTTTTGTGACAGTCCAGGTTTAGTGATATGGCATGCATTTATCGAAATGTGTTGCATTGTTTCCGAGTAACGGAAAGTACAGAAATCAATGTTTACTGTGAAAAAACAGCTATGGCTAGAAGTTTCGTTAATACCTCTTTGGAAAGCTTAACCAGTCTGCTCTATGTTGGAGGTTGGTTTATATGGTGCTTATGTTGAAAATGAAATCTGTCCAAAAGTGGTTGGGGTAGTTATTTTGATCTTAAGTGAGCCACCTTGTCTCTGTTCTATATCTAGGATATCAGATTTTTTCTCTATGCATGGTTAAGAAAAAAAAGCATACAGGGTGCAAAAAAAAATAGGGTCCAAGGTATGTTACTAACACCTGTGATCAAGTATTCGCAAAATGTGTAGGTTCACATCATCCTGTGCATGTGCAAAGAATTATCCGACCTTTGCTCTACATTCATGCATTCTGTAGTGTCGAATGACTCTGTTAGTGGCATAGCAACAGATAAGGCGCTTTTTTCATCTGAAAAATGCTGATATCTTTCTTATTTCTCAACGAAAACATATGTTGTGGGTACTCATTAGAAGCGCCTCGCCAAGGCGCTTCTAATGAGTACACACAACATATGTTTTCGTCGAGAAATAAGAAAAATATTGTGTGGATACCCCCTCTTATCTGTAGCTATGGTTAGTGGACAGTGAAGGGCCTAGATTAGACTGCGCTGATGCAAGGCTGATCTGGGCCTTTGCTGTACGCATATGCCGAAAGACATGTTTTTGCATGGCGCAGCCCATATTATATTTGTTGTGTGTATTAGGTCCCCTTAACTGTTTTATCATGTACACCACAACATGTTTATAAGACTGTTGTTGGGGTCCAAAGCATAAACCGTGTTAGTTACATGTAATTGTGTTATATCCAAACAAAAATGTATAGATTATATAGAAAAATGATCATTTATGGTCATTTTTCCTATATAATCTGTACATTTTGGGATCCATCTCAGAACGGTGTTATATCCGAAATAGTGTTATAACGAATCCTGTTAAAAGGAGGTTGTCGTGTACTTGTAAAATTTGAACAAGTTCTATTTCATTACCTGTTGAAGGTCTAAAATTGCTAATTGAATGATATTGTAGACACTGATCAGTAGCAGCATTTTGTGGTATTTGATGTGGGTCTGTAATGTTTTCTCAGGCATGTCTATCCAAATTCTTAGGGTAAATACCAGCACTTGCACTAACATTCAAAGATTGGAAGCTCTGAGACTGCAGAGCATTTTTGTCTGGAAGTACATGTACAATTGTACAGCTGATCTAAAAATTTCACATTTCTATCAATATGTCAATTTCTTCTTTAAGGACTACCATTAAACGTTTACCACTCTTTGGGCTAATTCAGCAGATGACAAATTTACAATGCAGTCAGCCTACTTTATACTGACACTTGATACAATGACAAAATTGGTGATAATGAAAATTTGGAGGTTCAGTGTAAATAATTAGGCCTCCTCGATGGCCTCAGTCAGATGTGCGTCCAACTGGTATCAAGAGGTCACGGGTTTGATCTCCGCTGAGTCCAGCAACATTCTTTTGAAGAGGTTGATCATGAAATACTTTCTATGGTCATTCCCTCCCTTCCACTGATTCAAGAAGGACAGTTGTCAGTTTCTGGCAAAAGAATTTGCACAAATATTGGTTTACTGCTTAGAGGACTAAGCCTCCCCAGGAAAAGTGTGGTTAGGTAAACTGACCGGCTTGACATGACCCTAATGGGTTGACTTTGTAAAACTTCAACTCAGCATGAATGTAAGTCATTAGATGAAAATTCAGCATGAATGTAAGTCATTAGATGAAAATTAGCAACTACATCAGGGGTCATCCTAGAGCTTTCAGAGAGGAAGAAGTTTGCGACATTTTCAGGATTTCAGGGAGACATTTTGGTCCAAATTTTGGATTTCCCTATACATTCTATACATTTTCACTTCTCCCTGAGCTCAAGATAGGGAGAAGTCAGCCAGCTTAGGGAGACTTTTTCTCCCGAATCACCCTCTAGGATGACCCCTGCTACATGTATTTAGATTCTTATTTTTCACAGAAAATTAGATGACATTTCATGAGTGGACGGTTTGATAAAAATGGTTTTATAAATTATTTGTGCATGTTTGATGTTTTACACACAACCATAAAAAGAGACGTTTTATTATTTTATTATACCCAGTGACCCACCCCCCAACTCCACAAACTGTCTTTGTGGGAATATACTGTTTTCATGTTTGGGGGTGGTTGGGTGAGGCAAAGTTGTCTAGTATCTTACGTCAGTGGGGCGTTCAACTAAGATTGGCTTTCAGTTGGGCAAGGCCGGCTATCCTTGCAGCAGGTAATGGTAGTGAGGGAATGTTTTTATTTCTTCTGTTTCTTCACTTTTATTCATTTTCCTCTTTCTCCTTTGTCAGTCTCTTTCATCTCCTACACTATCTCTTCTATCTCTGTTCTCCCTTTCTCTTGGAGACGGCACAAAATGCCCCACAGGGGTTGACATGTCATTAAACCTCAACATAATCAATACTGTTTTCACGTTGTCCGTCTGTATGTCCATCCATCCATCCATTACATTTTGGTTTCTGCTTCTTATCTTGCTGAATGATTTTGAGGAATCTTTTCATCTTTTCCATAAATGTTGATGTTTATAAGATGTTTTTAGATAAAAATAAGGACCTTGGGATTATTTCCCTTTGTAATTCTTAAAAAAGTGTTTTGGTTTCTGCTTCCTGTCATTCTAAATAAT
Source organism: Anodontia alba (assembly GCA_964016985.1). Lineage (NCBI taxonomy): Eukaryota > Metazoa > Mollusca > Bivalvia > Lucinida > Lucinidae > Anodontia > Anodontia alba. Next base: position 5,507,258 of record OZ024832.1, on the reverse strand, counting down.
TTCAGGATCATTTTGTATTTTGCTTAAGCGTTCATATTTATGCTATGTTGCTGTTAGACAAAATTAAGGACCTTTGGGTTAATTCCTTCAGAGTTATTTCCCTTTGTAATTTGTGTTGATTCTGATGAGGAGTTGCTGTTAGACGAAATTGGTAATTCCTTTTGAGTTATTTCCCTTTGTTATTTGTGAAAATGTCGGCCTCGGTGGCTCAGTTGGATGCGCCGTCCGACTGGAGACCAGGAGGTCAAGGGTTCAACCCCCGCCGAGGTCGGCAACATTCTTTCGTGGAGATTGATCATGAAATATTTTCTACGGTCATTCTCTCCCTTCCGCTGATTCAAGAAGGGCAATTGTCAGTTTCTGGCGAAAGAATGTGCACAATACTGGTTAACCGCTTAGAGGACTAAGTCTGCCCAGTAAACGTGTGGTTAGGTAAACTGACCGCGCTCGACATGACCCCACTGGGTTGACTGGGCCGTAAAACCTCAACACAAACAAACAAACAAATTTGTGAAAACCTTCTTAGTTTCTGCTTATTATCTAACTAAATAATTTGAGGAATCCTTTCATATTTTGCATAAATGTTGCTGTTGATAAGATGTTGCTGTTAGACAAAATAATGTGCCTAGAAGTTAGACAAAATAATGTGCCTAGAAGTTAGACAAAATAATGGGCCTAGAAGTTAGACAAAATAATGGGCCTAGGAGTTAGACAAAATAATGGGCCTAGAGTTAGACAAAATAATGGGCCTAGGAGTTAGACAAAATAATGGGCCTAGAGTTAGACAAAACAATGGGCCTAGGAGTTAGACAAAATAATGGGCCTAGAAGTTAGACAAAATAATGGGCCTAGGAGTTAGACAAAATAATGGGCCTAGAAGTTAGACAAAATAATGGGCCCAGGAGTTAGACAAAATAATGGGCCTAGAAGTTAGACAAAATAATGGGCCTAGGAGTTAATTTGTTTAGAGTTCTTTCCTTTTGTTATTCTTGAAAGAATGTGCCCAATAGACTATTATAGTGGTATTAAAACAGCATAGAGGACGAAGCCTGCCCAAACATGTGGTAATGTAAACTGACTGCACTCAACATGACCCCGTTGGGTTGATTGGGCCACAAAACCTCAACTTAAACAAAATTTTTGAAAAGGTGTTTTAGTTTCAGCTTCTTATCTTGCTGAATACTTTATGGAATCATCATATTTTGCACAGACGTTAATACTGAAGAGATGTTGCTGTAGAGAAAAATAAGGGCCTAGGGATTCATTCCTTTATGGTTAATTCCCACAGTGAAATCAAAATTTTTTTTGCCAAAATATCAACTTTTTTTTTGCTAAGCCATTTTTAGCTCGCCTGAACAACATTCACGGAGAGCTATTATACTACCCTCTGCCTTGGTGTTGGTGTCGGCGTCCAGAAATATTAAAGTTTTTGTTGAAGGTTTTAAGACCTCAGTATATCCTAACCTACCGTAATTACTGATTTGATTTTCTCTCCCTTCCGCTGATTCAAGAAGGGCAGTTGTCAGTTTCTGGCGAAAGAATGTGCACAATACTGGTTAACCGATTAGAGGACTAAGCCTGCCCAGTAAACGTGTGGTTGGGTAAACTGACCAACCTCGAAATGACCCCCATTGGGTTGACTGGGCCATAAAACCTCAACACAAACACAAATACTTCTAAACCAATGATGGATTCAATATATACATGTATGTGGTATCTGGACATACACATGTACATGTACAGTGGTCCAAAGTCTTTATCAGCACCATCAGCACTCTTGACCATGACCTTGAGGTTAAGGTGACAGACTTAGAATTTTAAAAATGTTAAAGTTTTTGTAAAATTTATTAAGACCTCATTATTTCCTAAACTTATCACCGATTGATTCATCTTTGGTTTTAATGATACATATTGGTCCAAAATTTTGTGCAGTGCAATCCCTCCACACCCCACCCTCCCGACCCCTCAGTTTTGTATGCTCTGAGATAGTACATGTACATCTGAGATAGTACAAACATGGTATAATCATCTTGACTCAAAGAATTTGTTGACAAATTCTGATACTTTGAGGATTCATTAAAGACATACTGCACATGTGTATGAAGAAGTTTTTTAATGGAAAAAATCTTCATTGACAAAATGACTGCCACTTTAACTTTGTTATTTATGACTATACATGTATATATCTGTCGGTTGTCTGTATTGGTTTTTCCAGTCACATACAACCTGAAGCGAGTAGGCATTTCAGTACATTGCTCTTCAGTACCCAAAAGGCTGTCATTACTGTGCGAGGGTGTGTGTCGGGGTGGGTGGGGTGGTCAATTATACATGTAAGCTCTGCTAATTGACACCCTAAGGCCAAAAAAAAAAAAAAGTATTAGATTCTCAGACACAGCCGCATCTGTCCAAAAGGTCCTGCATATATGATTTTTTTCAGTGGTATTTGAGTTTCTTTCCGACCCACAAAAATACATGACACTGGATTTTACTCTTACCTGAGAAGCATTTCTAACCAAATTGCAATCTAGACCACAAACATATGGCATTCTTCCATCGGTAAATTACGATCTGTTTAAGTTGTTTGAGACGTTAAACTTGCATTTTAGATACTTTTGGTAAAACTACTGTCGTTTTGTTTGTCCAAACAAGCCCAAATGTCCAAGAATGTACCCGTCCGGAAAATAAAAGTAAAAATAAAAAGCTGCCCGCACACATCTTTTTTTTTTTAGCTCACCTGAGCTCTGCTCAGGATGAGCTATTGTGATCACTTTTCGTCCTCGTCCGTCCGTCCGTCCGTCCGTCCGTTAACATTTTCAAACGACTTCTCCTCTGAAGCCGCTGAGCCAATTTTGCTCAAATTTCATATGGAGCCTCCTTAGGGTGGGGGAACGAAAGATTGCTAAAATGGTCGCGGTCCGTCGACTAAGATGGCCGCCATGCCCATATATGGTAAAAACCTTTAAAAATCTTCTTCTCCATAACCGAGGATGCCTTGGGGCTGAATCTTTGCATGAATCATCGGGGACGGGAGGTCAACCAAAGTTGCTAAAAGAATTGTCGTACGTTGACGTTTGACCTTTTTACGGCAAGGTCAAGTTCGCTTCCCTATGCATTTATATGAGCTCTATACATTTGAATGGGAAAATTGTTAAGAGTTTCAAACGACTTCTCCTCAGAAGCCTCTGAGCTAATTTTGTTCAAATTTCATATGGAGCCACCTTAGTGTGGGGAAACAAAAGATTGCTAAAATTGTCGCGGTCCGTTGACCAAGATGGCCGCCATGCCCATATATGGTAAAAACCTTTAAAAATCTTCTTCTCCATAACCGAGGATGCCTTGGGGCTGAATCTTTGCACGAATCATCGGGGACAAGAGGTCAACCAAAGTTGCTAAAAGAATTGTCGTACGTTAACGTTTGACCTTTTTACGGCAAGGTCAAGTTCGCTTCCCTATGCATTTGTATGAGCTCTATACATTTGAATGGGAAAATTGTTAAGAGTTTCAAACGACTTCTCCTCTGAAGCCTCTGAGCTAATTTTGTTCAAATTTCATATGGAGCCACCTTAGGGTGGGGGAACGAAAGATTGCTAAAATTGTCATGGCCCGTTGACCAAGATGGCCGCCATGTCCATATATGGTAAAAACCTTTAAAAATCTTCTTCTCCATAACCGAGGATGCCTTGGGGCTGAATCTTTGCATGAATCATCGGGGACGAGAGGTCAACCAAAGATGCTAAAAGAATTGTCGTACGTTGACGTTTGACCTTTTTACCGCAAGGTCAAGTTCGCTTCCCTATGCATTTGTATGAGCTCTATACATTTGAATGGGAAAATTGTTAAGAGTTTCAAACGACTTATCCTCTGAAGCCTCTGAGCTAATTTTGTTCAAATTTCATATGGAGCCACCTTAGTGTGGGGAAACAAAAGATTGCTAAAATTGTCGCGGTCCGCTGACCAAGATGGCCGCCATGCCCATATATGGTAAAAACCTTTAAAAATCTTCTTCTCCAGAACCGAGAATGCCTTGGGGCTGAATCTTTGCACAAATCATCGGGAAGGAGAGGTCTACCAAAGTTGCCAAAAGAATTGTCGTACGTTGACATTTGACCTTTTTACGGCAGGATCAAGTTTGCTTCCCTATGCATTTGTATGAGCCCCATACATTTGAATAGGAAAATTGTTGAGAATTTTAAATTTCTTCTTCTCTGAAGCCGCTGAGCCAAATTTGCTCACATTTCATATTGTGCCTTCTTAAGTCAGGGGAACGAAAGATTGCTAAAATGGTCGCGGTAGGTCGACCAAGATGGCCACCATGCCCATATATGGTAAGACCCTTTAAAAATCTTCTTCTTCAGAACTGAGGATGCCTTGGGGCTAAATCTGTGCACAAATCATCAGGGACAGGAGATCTACCAAAATTGCTGAAAAGATTATCGTACGTTGACATTTGACCTTTTTACGGCAAGGTCAAGTTTGCTTCCCCATGCATTTGTATGAGCCCCATAACATTTATATGGGAAAATTGTTGAGAATTTGACGACTTCTCTGAAGCCACTGAGCCAAATTTGCTCAGATTTTTAGCTCACCTGAGCATGAAGTGCGCATGGTGAGCTATTGTGGTCAGTCAATGTCCGTCGTCCATCATGGGTCATGCGGCGTGAACAATTGCTTTAAAGGCCTACTCTACCTACACCCCAGGGCCAATTGACACGATACTTGGTAGGAAGCATCAGGGTGAAATGTAGATAAAAAAAATAGCTAAAATCGTTCCGATCGGAAATCCAAGATGGCCGCCATCTTGAAAATCTTTTTCGCTTCTTCTCCTGAACCGAAATGCCAATTGACTCCAAACTTGCTAGGAAGCATCAGGGTGACTTGTAGATCAAATATAGCTAAAATCGTGTCGGTCCAAATTCCAAGATGGCCACCATGGCAGCCATCTTGAAAATCTATTTTTCGCTTCTACTCCGAAACCCAAAAGCCAGTTGACTCCAAACTGGTTAGGAAGCATTGGGGTGACTTATAAATCAAAAATAGCTAAAATTGTGCTGATTAGAAATCCAAGATGGCCACCATGGCAGCCATCTTGAAAAGCTATTTTTCGCTTCTTCTCCTGAACCGAAAGGCCAATTGACTCCAAACTTGTTAGGAAGCATCGGGATGACTTGTACATAAAAAATAGCTCAAATCGTGCCAATTAGAAATCCAAGATGGCCTCCATGACAGCCATCTTGAAAATCTATTTTTCGCTTCTTCTCTTAAAACTAAAAGTCAATTGACTTGAAACTTAGTAGGAAGCATCAGGGTGACTTGTAGATCAGAAAATAGCTATAATCATTCCGATCGGAAATCCAAGATGGCAGCCATCTTGAAAATCTATTTTTTGCTTCTTCTACTGCACCGAAATGCCAGTTGACTCAAAAGTTGGTAGGAGGCATTGGGGGTGACTTATTTTACTTGTAACGTTTAGAAAATTTCAGCATTTTAACCTTGTAAGCAAGATATTTCAAAAACTGTTTCAGCCATTGCCTTGTCATAAGAGTATTGGAAAAATGTTGCATGCCATCTGCATATCTGCAGTGGCGGTTTCACTCAGGTGAGCGAGTTGTGGCCCATGGGCCTCTTGTTTAAAAAGTGTCTGAGAATCCAATAACTTTTTTTTTTGGCCTAGTTCATCATTTTATATGTAAATGAGTACCACAGCATGTTTTTATGCCCCCGCATCGGCTGATGTCGGGGGCATATAGTTTTTAGGTTTTCTGTACGTGCCTATGAATGTACGTCTGTCTGTACGAATGTGTGTACATACTTTCATACGTGATCCTGTTAGACTCAGGTTAAGGCATTTGTACCAGGTAGAATTTTGCTGTTTTATAGTCAGGTACCCCACAGCGGGGGCATCCGTGTACTGTGGACATATTTCTAGTTTTTTGAGAAATAAATCAAATATCAGTACTTTTTGGTTGAAAGAAAGGTACCTTATCTGGACCTTTGGAACTGCTGCTGAGTAGGAGACGTACACTTTTTGTATATTTTTTACACAAGAATCTATAACCTACTCGACTATTCTCACTCATGTGAATGATAATCGATTATAATTGATCATCAGTTGTAACACTAGAGTAAATGGAACAGAATCCAGGGAAAACCTTGCTTATACCATTTACTGATTGCAATCAAACATACTTGGTTTTGCAGTAATGCACCATGTGCAGTTTCATGTAGGTCTATACATGTATATGAGTAAGTTTTACATACAGTATAACCTCAATGGCTCGAACCCCGATGGCTTGTTTACCGTGGATAATTCGAACTCTTTTTTTCAGTCCTTACAAAATTCTCCCAATAGCTCAAGAAATCAAATATTTAGGGATTTTTTCTTATTTTATCATGGAATTGTATGTTGTGTATACTCATTAGAATCACCTCGATGAGGCAATTCTAATGAGTACACTCAACATACAATCATTGTGTAGAAAATCGAAGAGATTTCCCTAAATTATCGCTATTTGCTACTTGAACTGGTGCCATGATTAACCCTCAGTGGCTCAAACTACCCATGTCTTGAACGAATCCCCATGGTCCCAAAGATCTTCAAGCCACTGAGGTTCAACTGTATTGTCCTTATTCAGATGGACAGCTAGTATTCTGATCAGCCTGCCTGAATACTCAGTCTGATCTTAGTCTTAGCTAGGAGCACATGCAAATCTGTAGGAAAGGCATCTCTTATAACGGAAACATTAGATACTACATTTAAGGCTGGCACAATTAATCGGATAATCAGTTGATTGATAAATTCCACAAAAATGATTAGCATTACAGATGTGCTATAAATCGATGGTTTGGTTTCTGTGTCTAACCTTAGTATTCTGACACCTCAATTCCTAACGATACTTTATCTAAGATATGAATAAGTACAAAAATTTACTACCCAATGTTGTGTCTAAAAATAGAATAGTTTATATATTAGAAAGGGATATTGGTGGGTGGGGTAAGAAATTATGAGGAATTTCACATGATGTAGACGGTGGCAAGGGAGTTTGAGAGGCAAACAGTGTAGACCCTGATGAGATGCCATGTTTTGAGGTGTCTCATCCGGGTCTAAACTGTTTGCTCAGGCCTGTCTGGCAAAATATGTAACATACAGTAAAGTATAACATACATGTACATGTATGGTAAAAGTCATGCTCAGACAGACAGGTAAAGCTATGACCAAATCTTAATGATTACTAATCGATTATCAGCAGGATTGATAATTGATTACCTTTTTTGGTCCTGATTTGCCAGCCCTAACTGCACCACAACCTCTCTATAACACTATTATTTGGGTCCAAAGTATAAACTGTGTTAGTTATACAATCATGTTATATCAAAAAAAAAATGAATAGATTATATAGAAAACTGACCATTACCATTTATGGATATTTTTCTATATAATCTGTACATTTCTTGGATCCCTCTTTGAATCGTGTTGTATCCAAAACCATGTTATAATGAACCGTGTTATAAAGAGGTTAATGTGTATTTCTATCTTGTATAAGTGGCAGAAGGATCCATTTATTAGCCCCTTTTAGTCTAGAGAGTCCATAGCACTAGTTAAGGCGCTTTTTTCATTCCAAAAGGATTGATATTTTTCTCATTTCTCCACGAAAACATATGTTGTGGGTACTCATTAGAAGCGCCTCACCAAGGCGCTTCTTATGAGTACCCACAACATATGTTTTCATGGAGAAATAAGAAAAATATTTACCGGATACCCCTCTTATTATTTAGCCATTTTCCCCTAGGAATAATTAAATCACATAGCCTGACATTCCTAAAGTTGAAATAATATTCTTCCAATATACACCACAACCTCTTTATAACACTTTTGTTGGGGTCCATAGCATAAACCATGTTAGTTAAACAACCATGTTATATCCAAACAAAAATGTATAGATTATATTCTATAATAATCTATACATTTTTGGGATCCATCTTTGAACCGTGTTATATACAAAAACGTGTTATAACGAACCGTGTTATAAAGAGGTTGTAGTGTATAGTGTGGGGGCAATTTATTCAGTCTAGGATGGACTCTGAAATGAAGTGTGCACTAGAAACATTGAACTTGAACCCACCGAAGGATTTACAAAAACGTATTTAGATATATGACGAGAATTATGAAACCCAGAACAGCGTGATGGAGATTCCATGAATGTTAGGCATCAGAAGCTGGAGAATCCTACAGATCTAGATCAAAGAAAAGTTTGCTACAAATAAATATGGAATTCTTATCTTTCATCTCCTGGACGATTTTCTAACAGTACAATATGATGCTAGAAACTTAAACTCATATTTAATAAGCTTAAAGTGCCTATATCATCATCTTAAACATTCAGCCCAGTAACAGTGGTGGAGTATTTGAGAGTAATACATATACTGGATTCTGAAAACTTTAAATGGAGACTATCCACTGATACTGGAAAATGAATGGTGTGTTTTATGGATACTTCGCTGCAGAAAAAGTCTTGTACTAAGCCTGAATGCTTACAGCTTGTGGGAATTTTAACTTTGATGTAAGTGTAGTTATTCTGGGATGAAGTTTCATTTTCATATCTCATCTGTAGATGGGGTTTACAGTGTAAAGGAATTACTCCTTATGTACATTTAATTCTTAAATCAGAGGAATGGAGAGAATGACCATAGAAAATATTTCATGATCAGTTTCCACAATAGAATATTGTCGGACCTGATAGGATCAAACTTCTTGATAAGTCAGACGTGCATATGACTGAGACACCAAACCAGCACCTGCAAATGTGGTTAAAGTTGTTTTGTTTTGGTTTTTTTTAACTAACAGGAATGGAGTTTTTATGATATTTACAAGGACAAATACATTTCATTAGAAGATATGCATGTATGCGCATAGATTTTCTGCTTTCCTTCAAAAAAAGTGGTTAAGTGAGAAATAACTAGATTCAGCTTTTTTTTCAGCTGACAAAAACATATCCAAGGCGCTTAGCGTTTTTTGGGTTCTTTTTTTGGGGGGGGGGGGGTGGGGGGGGGTTTTAGCTAAAAAGGTGCTATGTTTCAAGTAAAAAAAAAATATGCGGATACCCCTTTAATTTGGAGCTATGGCCAATAGTTACTGCTCTCTTTCGGTGGACTTAAGAATGGAATGCAAGAAAATTGTGTTACAACAAAGCAAATGCACATATTCTAAATAAATGCTCCAAGCAGACAAAAATATGCACTTGTTGAGATGTCTTACATGGCTAGCTTTGGCTGTGTCATGCATCTCAAGTAAATCCAGTGTTACAGGGGATTCTTTGTCTCGATTTCAGATGAGTCGCTTCTTCAGGGCCGCAACCCAAGCCCAACATCTTCTGGAAAGTTGTTCTCCACCGGAGGAAATCATTTGGAGATAAAGTCTGATGAGCAGCATATGTGGGACCATTCGCTTAGCCCTAGTATTTTGGCTGTATATGACACGGGTATAAAAAAATATCAGGAATTTCTCGCCATTGAAGTCATGCCAGGTGGATCAAGTGATGAACCGCCCCCTGTTTCGGAGGATTTACTAGTACGGTTTATTTCATACTGCCATAAAACACTTGGAATACGTTACTCATCAATTAAGCTTTATCTGTGTGGAATCCGATTTTATTATTTGGGTGAAGGCATCGCTTCCCCCCTTGAGACGTGCACCAAAGCTGTTAGAATTTATACCTTTCTAAAGACAGTGAAGCGTGCACATTTACCACCAAAGAGAGTGTGTTTGCCTATAGATATTAACATACTATCAAGGCTAGTTGAGTATATGAGCAAGGGATGTTGTTTTGGAATTTATGATGATACTTTGATGAAAGCAGCTTGTACATTAGCATTCTTTGGATTCCTCAGATGTGGAGAATTTACAGTGAAATCAGAAATCGCAGAGGATACTAATCTATGTTTAGGCGATATTACTTTGGGAAAGGAGAAAATTGTTGTACATTTGAAACAGTCCAAAACAGATCCATTCCGCAATGGTGTTGATCTTCCAATATTTGCTACAAATAACGCGGTTTGCCCAGTTAATGCGCTGAATGAATACTTAAAAGTGCGCATTGATCCCAGAGATCAATCAAAAGCTCTATTTCTTCTGAGGGATGGGTTTCCCCTAACAAGGACTGTATTTGCTGACAATCTTAGATATGTTTTACAGCAGATTGGTCTTGATGATTCAAACTTTAACGGTCACAGTTTGCGCAAAGGTGCAGCTCAGACATGCTTTAAACTGAGAATGGAGAATCGTTTAATAAAGACTCTGGGCAGGTGGTCATCCTCTAGCTATATGAGTGATCAAACTGTTATAAAAAATGCACATGTTTCAATGTCAAACGCTTTAACCAGTAGCAACCTCATATAGCAGAATAATCTGGTCAGTGTGCCAACACACTGAATGTTAACCTTTACCACTCTGGGATAAATTCAGCAGACAACAATTGGTGATCTTCGAAGAGGTTGAGGGTGCCTATTGGTTTTGCCTTGTTTGTCAGTCTGTTACACTTTTAGGTGCTTGTGAAACTAGAGAACAGCTTATGCTAGGAACTTGAAGTTTTATTCATGGCATGAGCTCAAAAAATAAGCTAACCTGAATTTTTTTTTTTGTTGTTGAACCTAGTATGGCAGATTTTTTTGACTCTGCCAATATAGCAGTTGAGAGGTTGTTGATGACAACACAGCTTAAGAGTTCTCTTTCTTGCTGGAGATACCCAGGCATATTTCAACAGAATTTTAATGTACAATGTACTTCAATCATCAATATTTTTCTTGTCTCTTGGCTATTTGATTCTTATATAGTCAATTTCACTACCAAAATTCCCGAGTCGCTACGGAAATGGATGATCAGATTCCGGAGCTAATTGTGTTTCAAAAATATCAACCAATCAAATACTGGCGGTAAACAAAATGGCGGCGGTCATAAAAGTGGCTCAGAGAAGCAAATTCAAGCTTATTTGATAATTGCTTTTGAAGCAGAGTATGCAAGGATTGTGTATGTGACATATTTTTGTTGTTTCCTTGGCTGAAATGCGTGTCTTTTCAACAAAAACCATTTTTTTTAATGAAAAAAAAAAAAAAATCAGCGGTGAAATGTTTACTTTAACACCAGGTTTTACTTACATGAACGTGTCCCGCTGTAAACAATTCAAAACTTTCTCATGGATGGCTTTGAAATCAGATTTGGTTAGAATTTTTGCTACCGTATTCGACCTAATTACCGCACATACCCCTATAAGATTGGGGGTGGTCGGGTGGTGCGAAGGTGCTGTGTATCTTATATCACTGGGGCGTCCAACTGATATTGGCTTACAGTTGGGCAAGGCCTGCTATCCTTGTAGTGGGTAAGGGTAGAGGGGGAATGTTTTTAGTTCTTCTGTTTCTTCACTTTCATTCCTGTTCCTCTTTCTTCTCTGTCCCTCTCTTTCATCTCCTCTACTCTCTCTTCTATCTCTTTTCTCCCTTTCTCTGGGAGACGACACAAAATGACCCTCAAGGGTTGACATGTCGTTAAACCCCAACACAATCAATACCCCTATAAGCGCACAGTCAAGAAATTCCGTAGTCTTCAGATTACAACCAATGTACAAGTCGATGCAATTCAAATTTGTACCTACAACATATACCTTTGTAAAGAAAGACAGAAAAAATCGCATAGTCATCATTAAATAAGTCCTATTCTGATCTTTTTTTTATAGTGTATCCTTAGTAGATAGATACATATTTGACCACAAATGAGTGTGTCCTGTAAGTTTGAAAAACCTAAGTGCACAGTGCGGTAATTAGGTCGAATACGGTATGTTAAACTTCTTCATGACTGTGGGCTAATGAGCTTTGGGATATGATTCCTTCAACTGTAAATGACCTGCAGAATTTGTTTGACAGCCGGCTGCTGACTGAAGCTGTCGCCACTTTTCCGCCAGAAATCTGTTGGTTGACTGAGTCATACGACATAGCGCCATGTGACTTGAATGATGAGTGGTTTACGTAAAAATAGGGAATCACTATGAAAATGATTAAAACTGTACAGAAACCTGCCAGATGTCTCCAACATGGCAGATCAAAACTTTGGAGTCTGCAACCACTCAGCGGAAAAACCTTATAAAAATGAAATCTAGAGAACCGCTTGAGTTAGAATTCTTATGTCTGGCATATATTTGGATCAGTGTGTAGATGACCTGTTTAACAGGGGAATTCCATAAAATATTGACAGAGTTATGCCCCATTTTAGACATTGCTATTATAACAGTAGGAAAACCTTGTCAATAGGATATCTAGAAAACCAATTGAGCTAGGATCCTGATATTTTGCATGCTGTTTAGGATCAATGATAAGATGATTAATTTTTGAGCACAATACATAAAAAATTGCCAGGGTTATGCCCCATTCAACTTTGCCTATATAACAGTTGGAAAACATTGTCAACATGTTACACTACAATCTCTTTATAACATGGTTCATTGTAACGCGGTTTTGGATATAACACGGTTCAAAGATGGATCCCAAAAATGTATAGATTATATAGAAAAATGACCATAAATGGTCATTTTTCTATATAATCTATACATTTTTGTTTGGATATAACACGGTTGTTTAACTAACACGGTTTATGCTATGGATCTTAACAAGTGTTATAAAGAGGTTGTAGTGTTGTGTAGCTAGAAATTTAAATTACATGAGATTTTGCACACAGTTTAGAAAAGATGTTTAGATGACCTGATTAACTCTTGAGCAAATTCCATAAAATATTGATTAGGTTATGCCCCTTTTTTTTGACTTGGCCATAAAAGGCAATTTGAAAACTTTGTCAACACGGTACATGTATCTAGAGAACTGCTTAAAGTAGGATCCCGATATTATTTCAACTATTTAAGATAAAAGTTTAGATGACCTGAGTAACTTTTGAGCTCATTCAGCCAAAAATTTGCAGAGTTATGCCCCTTTTGATTGCCTTTATTACATTGAGAAAAACCTCCTCCAGTGGAGACAATTTGCATGAATAGTCAAAACCTGTTTTCTGGGAAAAGTAAGAAAAATATTTTGATATTTAGTCTACTGAAAACTCTACCTTGAATAGTAAGCATTAAATTAAAATAATATGTTCTCATAGCTTAACCCTTAAACTGCCAGTTACAACAATTGTCGTCTGCTTTATCATCTGCTTGTGATTTTAAAAGTCATTTCTGCAAACAGTGTGGACCCAGATCAGACTGCTGCCTGTATGCAAAAATATTGAATCGTTTGCAAGAATATTCAGCAGACAACATAAACAGACCACATTTTCAGATGCAGGTTTTCTTGGCGTTTTAAGGGTGAACCATGTATTTTATCATTTATTTATTTTATATCTGAGTCTTGATAGATAATCTGGTCCAGGGAATCATTTCTTTTCATCTGGGAACTTATTCTTAGTACTCTGGGTTAAACATTTCAGCAGATGACATATTGAAATATTTTTCGTCTTCGCCCATAGAGTTGTAACCATTAACCTACATGTACTGTAAACTGAATGAATTCCCCCACACTATATTTTGGAAGATTCTAATTTTCAAATTTAGGTATGTTAGGCTATGTGATTTAGATATTCCTAGAGAAAAATGGCTATCATATTTGCAAACAGTGGAGACCCTTTTCAGATGCCACGGTGTAGTGGTGTCTGATCTTGGTCTGCACTGTTGGCCAATTACCCTTTTAGGGGTCTCCAGACTACAATGGGTCAAGCATCAAGGGCTCTGATGAGGCTTCATGCAGAGTTTTATGTATGTTCCAGATTTGGATGATGGAGACTGGGGTATCGCGAACTGGCATATAATTTTGTTGTTTGTGTTTTTATGTCCCTGTATGTCACCACACTTGTACAATACTCCTGTCATCTTTAACTTCATTTTGGCTTATTCTGTATCTTGATCTGGCATCGGTGGCTCAATTTCTGGTGAAAGAATGTGCACAAATACTAATTTAACGATGAGTGGACTAAGCCTGCCCAGGAATTTGATTCGGTAAATTGACTGGCTGACATGATACAAATGGGTTGAAAACGTGTCTTAGAGCATGCACAAAAAGTTCAGATTCAGATTTATCCCACGCAAGCACAAAATGTCATCTGATACGGACCCCCATAGCCTAGTGGATAAGAGAGCTGACTCTTAATTAATTAGGTTTCTCACCGCTGTGGTTTGAGCCTCATTCAAGTCACATGTAGGAAAGCCAAGTTCTGTCTGAAGAAGGAATATATCCGAAACATGTTACAGTAATACTGCTGTGTTTATTTTGATTTTACTTCACCTACACAAGTTCTATTTACGGAATGTCAGGTGGTTTTTCCCCGGGTTCTTCGGTTTTCGCCCACTTTTGATGAATGATCAACTCAATATAAGTGAAATATTCTTGAAAGGGCCGTAAAACTCAAATAAAAAAAAAATGTCATCTGGGCAGGTGCTTCTAATGAGTACCCACATGTTTTCATGGAGAAATCAGGAAAAAGTATTTACCTGATACAGTGATACCACTTCTTACCGAGAGGTTTGTCAGTCTATGCCTTTGGATCAGATGATGGGGCCCAAGTTTAGGGAAGGTCGTTATCAATATTTGATCCATTTTTCATGGTTTGCGGTGAAAGATGGGACTTAAGTGTATCCAGGGTAAGGCTGTGCTCAGTCAGTATTTGACCTATATTTAGTGGTGCATCAACCTTGAAAGCCATCTGTATTTGATCCATATTTCATGGGTCACTGATTTCATCAGTCTCTCATTAACTGCAAGGCTTATGACTTTAATTTTTAGAACCCAGCTGCACACAAAAGCCTGTATATGGCAGAGGACTTATTAACCCATTTAAGCCTAGCGTCCCATAAATGGGACAAGGACAAACAGTGTAGACCCAGATCAGATGCCACAGAATGCAGCATCTGATCAGGGTCTACCCTGTTTGCATTAAATTCAGAAATTTCTACAAAATATGAAAATAATAAAAGCTATCCAGACACCCCTATATAGGAAATGGGTCTGTCCAAAGACTTGAGGTAGAAGATTCCACCTGGCATAAATGGGTTAAGGAGGAGTATCTGATGATAATTTTGATGATAATTTTGGGATAATTTTTCTTACGTCTTCTTAACCCTTCTGATGTTGAATAAATTAAGATGCCACACCCACTTCTAATTTTCCAGCCAATCAGATTACTTGATCCGAGTTTTTGATAGAAATTCACATACTTAATGACAAACAGTGCAGATCCAGATCAGTTGGCTTCTTCAGAAGCCAACTGATCTGGATCTACACTGTTTGCTAAGACAGGCATGATGTGATTAGCAAGAGGTCAAATTCATATGTTGTAGGTACTCAGAAGAGCCTCGGTGAGATGCTTCTTGTAAATATCCACAATATATTTTTGTGGCAAAGTAAGAAAACAAAAGTATTAATACTTTTTGATTAAAAATAGTGCCTTAGATGTATGCCTGAACTTTCTATGCAATGTTATACTTTTAAAAGTATTAGCTTTCACAAAAAGTTTGATCTATGCTTAGCATTCAATAATGTTAAAGCTGACTGAAGATCCGTGCTCCAGCTAGCCCTATACAGAGGGGCAGGCTGCCAATCTTTCCCATTCTTGCTGCCCCTCTGTCCTTTTAAAGCTGCCATATGCCTGATTTCAACCCCAGACATCAAACCCTACATTTTGGTGAAAATTTTATTAAAATTGGATCATATATATATATATAAAAAAAAATTATACATATATCAATATTTAACCTTTACCAGTCTCTTGGGTAATTCAGCAGACGACAGTTGATGATATCTTCTTATTTTTCCCAGAAAACAGGATTTGACATTTCATGCAAATTGTCTCTACTGGAGACAATTTGCATGAAATGTCAAATCCTGTTTTCTGAGGAAAAATAAGAAAAATATTTCAGTATGCTGTCTGCTGAAAATTTTACCAAGAGTGCTAAACGTTAAAAGACAGTTTTATGTGTATTCTTGTTTGAGGCATTTATTGTGGAACAGGATTATATTTTGTAACATGTCTTGATACTAAGCGCATCACATGGCACATAGTGCCCTCATTCTTGTATGACAGCTAAAAAAGTGCCCTTCCCAGTATCCCTCTGCCCTCATATCCTAGCTGGAGCTCTGGAAGATTGACAAGAGGTCTCTGACATATTTCGTGATCCAGTCGCTGGTCATTATATTCACGGAGACAACGTGATTAATGTATTAACCTAAAACAGGAAAAATTGCTATCAATCTTTAATCAACTTATAGTGAGTACCATATACATATGTTTTCGTGAATAAATAAAAAAAATACCATGCATGTACTTTTTCCTTGGAAAAAAAGTGCCTTATCAGGATCTTTGAATAACAAAACAAAAACGCTCATTTGCAAACTGACAAAATTAATGAATAAGGAAAAAAATGCAACATAGGAACCATTTAAATATTAAATTCAATTATTCTGAGATACTGACCTAACAATATATTTGGCAGCAACGCTTTTTTTTATATGATGTGCAAAGCCCCCAACCCCCACCCCACCCCTTCCCCATCAGTAGCAGGCTAGCAGCTATATTACATGTATAGGGTATTTAAGATTATATATTTAGTACCTTAACCCTTGTCCTGCTGAACCCAGATATACCCTGCCTTTGCAAACAGTGTAGATCCAGATCAGTTGGCTTCTGAAGAAGCCAACTGATCTTGATCTGCACTGTTTGCCATTAAGTATGTGAATTTATAGCAACAATCCAGATCAAGTTATCCGATTGGCTGAAAATTAGAAGTGGGCGTGGCATCTTAATTTATTCAGCAGGACAAGGGTTAACATTATATTTCTAACAACAGGATGTTCATGGGGCAGTATTAGCTGAAAAGATTTACTTCAATCGTAAGTTTGTTTCTAAGATTAACCCTTGTCCTGCTGAACCCAGGTGTACCCTGTTTTGCACACAGTGTAGATCCAGATCAGTTGGCTTCTGAAGAAGCCAACTGATCTGGATCTGCACTGTTTGCCATCAAGGGTGCAAATCCACAGCAAAACTCTGGATCAAGTAACCTGATTGGCTGAAAATTAGACATAGGTGTGGCATCTTAATTTATTCAGCAGGACAAGGGTTAAAGACATAGGCAAAATGAGGCAAAAAGTGGTACCACTCACTAATGATTTTATTGCCCCTACTTAGGCCCTCTGCAAGGTAGATCAAAGACATCTCCTAAAGAGGTGATTATAAATTACCAGCAGGGTGTAGTAAAGAAGCCTCCTGAGGGGTGATCAATATTTTTGAAGGGATAACAGAGAGTTTGGAAAATTGACTTATTTGGAGAACATAGTTGAATGGTTTATTTATTATTTGGTTTCTTTTAAACATAATATCTATTTAGTTTTATAGTTTTATTTATTCCTTTTTTTTTTTTCTTAAGAGACTATTTTGAAGGAATAAAGCATAGTTTGGAAAATTGGAGGGGAGACACAAAAGTGTTTTTATTTATTTGTTAAAATTTTTATATATATTTTTTTTTTTTATTTTGTTTTTTTATTTCATGTATTTAAGTTGCGTTCTGAAGGTTTATAAATATTTTGGGGGATAACAACTATTTTTGAAAAGAAAAAGAAAAAAAAAATTTTTTTTATTTATTTTATTTTTATTATTGTTGTTTTTATATTTCTATTTATATCTTCAGTGGCCTTCCAAAGGGTTATAAATATTTTTAAGGATACCAAATATTGTGTGCCTACACATCCATAATCTACATTATTTTCTACGTTCATTCTCTCCCTTCCGCTGATTCAAGAAGGGCAGTTGTCAGTTTCTGGCGAAAGAATGTGCACAATACTGGTTAACCGCTTAGAGGACTAAGCCTGCCCAGTAAACGTGTGGTTAGGTAAACTGACCGCGCTCGACATGACCCCATTGGGTTGACTGGGCCGTAAAACCTCAACACAAACAAAACATAATCTACATAGTCGTCTGATCAGGGCCCAGTTGTTCAAAGATACGATGTCGTTAGTTAACAATTCATTTTTAGCTCACCTGAGCCTTACCTGAGCCAAAGGCTCAAGGTGAGCTATTGTGATCACTCACCGTCAGTCGTCGTCCGTCTGTCCGTCCATCCGTCCGTTCACAATCTTTAAACAACATCTCCTCCTAAACCACTGATTGGATTTTGACCCAATTTTCACAGGAATGATCCTTGGTTGATCCTCTTTCAGAGTTGTTCAAATGGTTCCGGTCCATTGCATATCTAGGTCACAGGAACTAAAAATAGATTTTTTAACTAAAAACTTAAAAAATCTTGTCAGAAACCACTGGACCGATTTCAATAAAATTTTGCAGAAATGTTCCTTTGGTGATCCTCTACCAAGATTGTTCAAGCTATTTGGATTCGTCAAAAAACATAGCCGCCAGGGGACGGGGCTTATTTTCCCTATATATCTGTATAGAAAACTTTAAAAATCTTCTTGTCAAAAACCACAAGACCGATTTCAATATAATTTTGCAGAAATGTTTCTTTGGTGATCCTCTACCAAGATTGTTCAAGACATTTGGATTCGTCAAAAAACATGGCCTCCAGGGGGCGGGGCTTATTTTCCCTATATTATCTATATAGAAAATTTTAAAAATCTTCTTGTCAGAAACCACTGGACCGATTTCAATATAATTTTGCAGAAATGTTCCTTTGGTAATCCTCTACCAAGATTGTTCAAGCCATTTGGATTCATCAAAAAACATGGCCGCCAGGGGGCGGGGCTTATTTTCCTTATATATCTATATAGAAATCTTTAAAAATCTTCTTGTCAGAAACCATTAGACCGATTTCAATATAATTTTGCAGAAATGTTCCTTTGGTGATCCTCTGCCAAAATTGTTCAAGACATATGGATTCGTCAAAAAACATGGCCGCCAGGGGGTGGGGCTTATTTTCCCTTTACATCTATATAGAAAACTTTAAAAAATCTTCTTGTCAGAAACCACTGGACCGATTTCAATATAATTTTGCAGAAATGTTCCTTTGGTGATCCTCTACCAAGATTGTTCAAGCCATTTGAATTCATCAAAAAACATGGCCGCCAGGGGGCGGGGCTTATTTTCCCTATATAATCTATATAGAAAACTTTAAAAATCTTCTTGTCAGAAACCACTAGACCGATTTCAATATAATTTTGCAGAAATGTTCCTTTGGTAATCCTCTACCAAGATTGTTCAAGCCATTTGGATTCGTCAAAAAACATGGCCGCCAGGGGGCGGGGCTTATTTTCCCTTTACATCTTTATAGAAAACTTTAAAAAATCTTCTTTTCAGTAACCACTGGCCCGATTTCTATATAATTTTGCAGAAGTGTTCCTTTGGTGATCCTCTACCAAGATTGTTCAAGCCATTTAGATTCGTCAAAAACCATGGCCGCTAGGGGACGGGGCTTATTTTCCCTATATATCTATATAATGATCGTCTTGTCAGCAACCACTGGACCGATTTCGGTATAACATTGCAGGAATGTTTCTTTTGTAACCCTCTACCAAGATTGTTCAAGTCGTCATGATTTGTCAAAAAAACGTGGCTGCCAGGGTGCGGGGCTTAATTTTCCTATATATCTATATAGAAAACTTTGAAATAAAAATCTTCATCAGAAACCACTGGACTGATTTCATTATAACTTGGCAGAAATGTTTCCTTGTTGACCCTCTACCAAGATTGTTCAAGTTATCATGATTCATCAAAAAACCTGGCCGCCAGGGGGCGGGGCTTATTTTCCTTGTATATCTATATAGAAAAGTTTTATAAATCTTCTTGTCAGAAACCAATGGACCGATTTCAGTATCACTTGGCAGGAATGTTTCTTTGGTGACCCTCTACTAAGATTGTTCAAGCCGTTATGATTTGTCAAAAAACATGGCCGCTAGGGGGCGGGGCATATTTTCCCTATATATCTATATAGAAAACTTTAAAAATCTTCTCTTAAGAAACTGTTGGATCAAGTTCAATGTAACTTGGCAGGAATGTTGCTTTGGTGACCTTCTACCAAGATTATTCACGCCCTCATGATACATGTACATCAAAAAATATGGCTGCCAGGGGGCGGGGCTTATTTTTCGTACATATCTGTATAGAAAACTTTAAAATTCTTCATGTCAGAAACCACCTATCTGATTTCATCATTACTTGGCAGGAATGTTGCTTTGGTGACCCTCTACCAAGATTGTTCAAGCAATCATGATTCATCAAAAACATGGCTGCAAGGGGTGGGGATTATTTTCCCTATATATCTAAATAGAAAACTTTAAAAATCTTCTTGTCAGAAACCACTGGACCAATTTCAATATAACTTGGCAGGAATGTTCCTATGGTGACCCTCTACCAAGTTTGTTCAAGCAGTCATGATTCATCAAAAAACATGGCCATTAGGGGGTGGGGCTTATTTTCCCTATATAGCTATATGAAACATTTTAAAAATCTTTTTGTCAGAAACCACTGGACCGATTTCAATATGGCAGAATTGTTCCTTTGGTGATCCTCTTTCAAGATTCAGTTCAAGCGATCATGATGCATGAAAAAAAACATGGCCGCTGGGGAGCAGGGCTATAAAATTTATACAAAAATCTTAGAGCAGTGAACTTGGCTGAAACTTCAACAGTAAGTGTGCAAAGCTGTTTGTTCAGGTGAGCGATATAGGACCATCATGGTCCTCTTGTTTCAGCAAAATACTGTGCATTGAATCCGCTAGAACAGTTGAACAGTTAACAAAATGACCTGTTAAGCTAACTACGCTTTGAACAACCGGGCCCAGATGTGCAGACTGGTGTGACTCTCCGCTCAGCCAACAGATAACTTTGAAGGACAATTGCTGTACACCGGCTCATATGATATTACCTATGGAACAGATAAATAAGTCGGTACTAAATTCCCCAATATTATATTCCCTCTTTTGTGCCTCTTCCTGTTCATCTTCCATTGACAGAATACCAGGTTTTATTGTACCCAGAGATAAGACTAATGACCCAGATACATCAGATTTTTATGTCTTTAAAGAAATTTTACTTTGGGGACAGTTTTGAAGTATCCCTAGTATTCCATACCACTAAAACCCTTAGCAACTTACCTTCTGTCATCATTTCAGATGACAAACAAGGTATTACACAGTGTAAGAGTGAATCAAGGAAATGGACTGTGCAAATGCCTGGTGCAGGAAAAACCCCAAACAGAAGAAAATATCACCGGAAAACATTAACAGATAAATATAAGGCTATATTGGAACTGGAGAAAGGCAACAAATCAAAAACAGAAATAGCGAAAATGTTTGATGTACCTCTGAATACATTGTCTGGTTGGATTAAGCATGCTGACTCAATCAAAGATGGCCATAGAAGATTTGGACCAAAAAGGCTTAGCTTGAAACAAGGAACATTCAAAGAATTAGAACAGGAATTGTCTAAATGGTGTCGTTCGGTACTCGACCAAAATAAACCATTGAGTCGCCCAATGATACTTGAAAAGGCAAGAGCTCTAAAAGATCAGCTTAAGTTGAAGAATTGCGGCTTGTCAACAGGATGGTTTGAACGTTTTAAAGGTCGCCATGGAATTACCTTTCCAAAATCACACTAGGGTCAAGACTCGCATTGATGAGCATTTCAGATTGGATCAGATTTACAGTGTTAATCATTTAGCTCTTTTTGTAATGCCAGAAACTAAAACTGCAACAGGTGTTAATTATAAGTGCCATAAAAATCTCCCTATACATGCACTTTATCATAGGTCAGCTTTTATTAGCTCACCTGAGCACGAAGTGCTCATGGTGAGCTATTGTGGTCAGTCAATGTCCGTCGTGCGTCGTCCGTCGTGCAGCGTGCGGCGTCAACAATTGCTTTAAAAGCCTACTCCTCCTACACCCCTGGGCCAATTGACTTGATACTTGGTAGGAAGCATCGAGGTGACTTGTAGATCAAAAATAGCTAAAATCGTTCCGATCGGAAATCCAAGATGGCCGCCATGGCCGCCATCTTGAAGATCTATTTTTTGCTTCTTCTCCTGAACCGAAAGGCCAATTGACTCCAAACTTGCTAGGAAGCATCAGGGTGACTTGTAGATCAAAAATAGCTAAAATCGTGCCGATCAGAAATCCAAGATGGCCGCCATGGCCGCCATCTTGAAATTCTATTTTTCGCTTCTTCTCCTGAACCGAAAGGCCAATTGACTCCAAACTTGCTAGGAAGCATCAGGGTGACTTGTAGATCAAAAATAGCTAAAATCGTGCTGATCGGAAATCCAAGATGGCCGCCATCTTGAAAATCTATTTTTCGCTTCTTCTCCTTAACCGAAAGGCCAATTGACTCCAAACTTGGTAGGAAGCATCAGGGAGACTTGTAGATCAAAAGTAGCTAAAATCGTGCCGATCGCAAATCCAAGATGGCCGCCATGGCGGCCATCTTGAAAATCTATTTTTTGCTTCTTCTCCTGAACCGAAAGGCCAGTTGACTCCAAACTTGCTAGGAAGCATCAGGATGACTTGTAGATCAAAAATAGTTAAAATCGTGCCGATCGGAAATCCAAGATGGCCGCCATGGCCGCCATCTTGAAAATCTATTTTTCGCTTCTACTCCTAAATCCAAAAGCCAATTGACTCCAAACTTGGTAGGAGGCATTGGGGTGACTTATAGATCAAAAATAGCTAAAATCATGCCTATCGGAAATCCAAGATGGCTGCCATGGCAGCCATCTTGAAAACCTATTTTTCGCTTCTTCTCCTGAACCGAAAGGCCAGTTGACTCCAAACTTGGTAGGAAGCATCGGGGTGACGTGTAGATAAAAAATAGCTAGAATCATGCCGATCGTAAAACTAGGATGGGCGCCATGGCAGCCAACTTGAAAATCTATTTTTTGCTTCTTCTCCTAAACCCAAAAGTCACTTGACTCGAAACTTAGTAGGAAGCACAAATGTAGCTAAAATCGTTCTGATCAGAAATCCCAGATGGCCACCATGGCTGCCATCTTGAAAATCTATATTTAGCTTCTTCTCCTGCACCGAAAGGCCAATTGACTCCAAACTTCGTAGGAGACATTGGGGTGACTTGTAGATCAAAAATAGCTAAAATTGTGCCAATCGGATATCCAAGATGGCTGCCATTTAGAGTTTGTTCAAATGATCACGCTCAATTGACTGGCATGCCATATATCTTCTTCTTCAAAATAAAGAACTGCTTAAATGATGATCTTTTCATTAGTTGCGATGACAGGATTGTAAAAATGTTGCATAACATCTGCATATCTGCAGTGGCTATGTCACTCAGGTGAGCGACCCGTGGCCCGTGGGCCTCTTGTTTTCGTTTCCTACAGATCATTGAGCCCATTCTTGTATCGTTGAAAATAAAGTTCCACTTAGCCAGTTGGAGGAGGCCTTATGCAGCCCAGCAAACTAGTCAAACTAATGGCTCAAACCTTTTTGGACCATGGAAATTTGTTCTGGTCATGGGTAGTTCGAGCCACTGAGGGTTAATCAAACCACCATGCCAGGAGCAAATGAGGATAATTTAGGGATTTCTTTTCAATCTTCTATAAAATAATGGTATGTTAAGAGTACTCCGAATCAATGAGGCAGTTCTAATGATACATGCAGCATACATTTTCATAATAAAATTAGAATATTTCCCTAAAATATCCCTACATTACGAAAACACAGCTATTCAAATATATAGCACCTCCAAAAACTGAAAATTTTCAGATAAAAACTCTGATATTTTTCATGTTTCTGCTCTGAACATAGATTGTTGGTACTTGTTAGAACCGCCTCAGCAAGGCAGTTCTAACAAGTACCCAAATTATGTTTTTGAGCAAAAATAAGAAAAATAATGTACATGTATACCCCTGTAAATGCCAGTTTTACTATATAAAAGTGGGGTTTAAAGGGGTCAAAATTATATAGGCATGTTTTCCTGATGAAATACTTGCTTTCTTGAGCTATCAGAAGGAATTCCTAGGGACTCAAAATTAGGGTCAAAACAGCCACAGTAAATGAGCCATTGGTGTTCAAGTCATATAGTTTTAACCCTTGTCCTGCTGAATAAATTAAGATGCCACACCCATTTCTAATTTTCAGCCAATCAGATTACTAGCTCCAGATTGTTGCTATAAATTTACATATTTGATGGTAAACAGTGCAGATCCAGGTCATTTGACTTCTTCAGAAGCCAACTGATCTGGATCTACACTGTTTGCAAAGGCAGAATATATTGAGGGTCAGCAGGACTAGGGTTAATATGCATAATGAGTCTCAATAAAGCCAGGACTCCAATTTTCATTCTTTTATATGTTCTTTGTTTCATAGGACCGCATTAGACATTCAGATTCTTCGTCAGTTTCTGGCGAAAGAATGTGCACAATACTGGTTAACCGCTCAGGGGACTAAGCCTGCCCAGTAAAAGTGTAGTTAGGTAAACTGACTGCGCTAGGCATGACCCCATTGGGTTGACTGGGCCATAAAACATGAACACAAACAAGAGCTAATAAGTGTCCAACCTGAATGTATATATATTCCTGTCTTCTGAAAGGAGGTTGGAGGCTACTAATAAAGGCAAGGAGCAAAAAATTCCTACTGTTAAGAGTAGCCTCCACAACCACCCATTTGAGAAGGAAACCAGTTCATTTCTGTAAGAATGACCTCCCTTTGAAAAGGGAGGTAAAAATATTCAAGGTGTATCCATACACCTTCAGTCTTTGAAAAGAGTTCATCCATGGTTAGGCCAAGTGAAAAAATTATGTGTGTTTAGGGTAACATGTTAGAAAACAATTGGTAGGATAGGTAGGGATTCTTTTTTTTTTTTTTTTTTTTTTATGAAGAATAATATAGAATAATACCATAATTACTAAATATATTTGGACTTCGCACATAATTCACATAAAATTTTACCAAGTCTGTTTGATTATCCTTGAATGTTTCTAAAAGAACTGATAGAATGGCAAACAGTGTAGACCTTGATCAAATTTGTTTTGAGAAAACATGAAAAAAAATTTGCTAGGTTTCACCAGGAAAATTAGGTAGGGTAGGGTTACCCTAAACACATATATTTTTTATTTGGCCTTACAGATGTCAAACATGTACACAACATATGAGCCAAGGCACAACAAAACCTACAGTAAGACCTTTGTGACCTACAAAGACTCGGATCAGTGTGTAAATCCATCCAGTATGGCAAGGGTTCTTGTTCATCCCCCTTTGGACAGCCCGGAGGCTGTAGAAGACACGTGATCAGCAAAGACTCTTATCAGACTGCGTTGATGCACAGGCTGATCTGAGGCTTGGCTGATCACAAAGTCTTACTGTAGGTTTTGTCATGCTCTGGCTGATATGGGTCATACAATTCTACTAATGAGGCTACAAGCCTTGAAACAACTTAAGGAGAAAAGTGCCATCTTATTGGCTAGCTGACTCAAGCAGTGATTGGCATTAATGTGTTTCTATAATCCTTGCTGCAAATTAAGAAGATCAGATTATGACATCTTTCAAGTTTTATTACCTTTACTGTGGTCTTTTTACCTTAGCCACTCTCTGGGCAAATTCAACAGATGACAATTTTGATAATATGTAATTTATTTTTTCACAGAAATATGGATTTATTATTTCATGCAAACTGTCCCCAAATGAGATAGTTTGCATAAAATGTCAAAACCTGTTTTTTGAGTGAAAAAAAAAAAAAAAATTTCAAAATATTGCCGAATGAAATTTTTACCCAGCATGCTAGATGTTAACCAGCTTTTGACTGGACAGTTGGCATGTAAATTATTATTCTTGTAAACATTTAATGAAGTACTGCTGAGGTGAAAGCTATTATCATAACTGTTTCTCTAAGAGAACTAGTTTATATTCCTGATAAGCTCTCAGTTCTAAGCCAATCAGATGACAGGCAACCTGCATGTAACATGTTATGTACCCTATACTAGGGAGCTGAGGGTATAAAGAATGATAAAAGGAAATACAGTCGAACCTCAATGGCTCGAAGATCTTTTGGACCATGGAAATTCATTTGAGATATGGGTAGTTTGAGCCACTGAGGGTTATTCATGGCACCAGTCAGGAAGCAAATAGCGATAATTTAGGGAAATCTTTTTGATTTTCTACACAGTGATTGTATGTTGAGTGTACACATTAGAATTGCCTTGAGGCAATTCTACTGAGTACACACAACATACAATTCCATGATAAAATAAGAAAATTTCCTTAAATATTTGTTTTCTTGAGCTATCGGAAGAATTTCATAGGGACTCAAAAACGAGTTCGAATTAGCCATGATAAACGAGCCATCGGTGTTCGAGCCATCGAGGTTTGACTGTATAATGATGCTACCATGCAAGAACAACGAAGGCTCTGTGTGACGATGTATACTACAGGATCTAACGATTCTGTAAGCAGACAAGAAAGGCCCTGATCAGCCTGCAATTAGAATTTAAAACAAAATTGCATTTTTTATGCCCCCCTCATTTGGATGCGCATCCAACTGGTGATCAGGAGGTTGTGGGTTCGACCCCCGCTGGGTCGGCAACATTCTTTCGTAGAGCTTGATCATGAAATATTTTCTAGTCATTCTCTCCCTTCCGCTGATACAAGAAGGGCAGTTGTCAGTTTCTGGCAAAAGAATGTGCACAATACTGGTCAACTGCTTCTAAGAGGACTAAGCCTACCCTGCAAAAGTGTGGTTAGGTAAATTGACCATGCTCGACATGATCCCAATGGGTTGACTTGGTCCGTAAAAACTCAACACAAACAAATAATAGAAAGTGTGTTGGCTGTCATGGATTGTTTGTTCTTCTCTTGATGTCATTGGTAGGCTATGTTCTGTGATTGCAGCTCTTCCTGGACATCCTTTATAGTTCTATACTATTTTATATACTGTATTCAACCTGATGAGGTCTAATTGGCCAAAACCAGCCAGTGTGGCAAAAAAAAAACTTGATACTTCAACTGTTTTCAGTTTTGTGACCTTCATACAAACACGCGGTTTTATTTCATTGGTCAATGATAATCACATCGACAACAACCTTCAGGAAACTTTGGTGTATGTAAACTCTGGCTCAGTTGTGAACAGTCGACCCAAAAACTAGTAGTAAAACTAGCAGGGGAGGGTGGTTGAGTAAATCGATTTTACTTGTACCAAATATTCACCTTAGGTTCAGATGTTGTAAAAAGGAAAAAATAAAATAATTGTTCAGCTCCCACAGAGGCTCCCTGAATATAGGAAAAATAACAAAATTAAATGTATGTAACAATCATCTAACATGACATGTGCTTTCTTCCTTACTCTGAATCAAACAGTTAAACCATTTTAGTGTCATTTAATCACCCTGATTTGTATTTAGCAGTCGAATGACTTTGTAATTTTTTTTTAACCCATTGTAGTCTGGAGACCCCTAAATAGGTAATTAGCAAACAGTGCAGACCCAGGTCAGATGCCACAGTATGCGGTGTCTGATTGGGGTCTCCTTTGTTTGCAAATAATTCAACCATTTTTCTCTAGGAATATCTAAATCACATAGCCTGACATACCTAAAATCGAAATAAGAGCCTTCCAATATACAGTGTGGGGGAGCTCATTCAGTCTACAATGGGTTAATTTGTATGTATGTTGGATGTTTAAATCTGTGCCCTTATGCATCATTTGCATGATTTAAAAAAAAGTGGTCATCACATGTCAGTATTTTACCAAAATTAAGTAGTCTTGTTTATGTTTAGACCACTCAAAATTGAATTTACTGAACATGGTAGTGGCAATTTCAGATGAAACCGTTTTATCATAATAACCCTAAGCATTGGGACAGACATGCCTTTGCAAACTGTGTAGACCCAGATCAGATGCCGCAGATTGCGGCATCTGATCTGGGTCTTCAGTGTTTGCTGTAATGCATTACAGCAATATTTTTAGAAACACCAAGAGGTAATAGAATAGACTACATGTATTTGAAATTTTAGGACTAGTATGACCATAATAACCCTAAGCATTGCGACAGACATGCCTCAAAATTGCAATCTATGTAGACCCAGATCAGATGCCACAGAATGCGGCATCTGATTTGGGTCTACAGGGTTTGCCAGAATTACAGCAATATTTTTAGACACACCAAGAGGTAGTAGAATAAACTATTTGAAACTTTAGGACAAGTATGGTAAGAACATTATTCAAGGTGTCCCAATACTTATTGTCCTTTCAACATCATTCGGAAAGACGTTTTTTTCTTGGCGTTTTATTTTAAATGAAAATATTTTGTTCTGATTGACCATATCTTATCAGAAACCATTTGTCTTTTCTGTTTCTGTGTTTTTTTCTCAAATATTTACTCTAAAATTCATTTTACGGGGATAAATTGATCTGACTAATGCAATTTCTATAATATTAAAAGTGATTTTTTTATATTTTTTTTTGTCTTAGAAAATAATTTTTACTTTTTTTTTGCTGATTTTGAATATTTGATGTTTCACAACACTATTGTGAAAATTTCAGAAAAATTGAACAAATGGAACTTGTTGAAAATCTGCCTCCAAATTACCTACCCTACAGATTTTTACATAACTTGCATTCATTTTTACTATTGGAAAAAGTAAAAATATTTGATTTTTTAAAAACCAATGACTAGAATAAAACATTTTGTGCATAGGTAGTTATGACAAATGGTTTTGCGTTAAATCATGACAAAAGTTTGCAAATTTATTTCTTCTGTGTAAAGTGCCAAGCAAAAATGACTTTCTGAAGATGTTGAAAGCATAGTAGGGTAAATACGGTATTCCTGATTTCAGCAGAGGAACTTTTTCAACGATTAACAGCTGATAGAAGTGAATGGATTGTACCAGAGATGCCGAAGCTTACATTGCAGAAAAAGCGCTCAAGAAGAAGCCAGATCTCTTTAGCGGAAAAATACCAAGCCATTATGGAAATGGAAAAAGGCAACAGGACCCAGAAGGAGTTAGCAGAAATGTTTAATGTTCCTCAGAGTACGTTTTCTACATGGCTAAGGAATGCCGAATCTATAAAACAAGGACTTACTAAATTCGATCCTAAAAGAGCTAGGATGAGGACTGGTAGTTTTGTGCAATTGGAAACCGAGTTATTTAAATGGTGTACAGCTATGCGTGATGAAAATGTGCAACTGAATGGTCCAATCATACTTCAGAAAGCTAAGGAATTAGTTGAAAAGCTTCAAGTAAAGAATTGTCAATTGTCGCAAGGTTGGTTTGACCGATTTAAGGAGCGCCATGGAATTTCCTTTAAGAAGTCTTGACCCATTTCTGACTGAATAAACTTCCCCACACTAAATATGGGAAGCGTTGAATTTCAAGTATGTCGGGCTATACGCATAGGTCTAGATAAGGGAGGGTATCCGGTAAATATTTTTCTTATTTCTCCATGAAAACATATATTGTGGGTACTCATTAGAAGCGCCTCGCCGAGGCGCTTCTAATGAGTACCCACAACATATGTTTTCGTGGAGAAATAAGAAAAATATCCATACTTTTGGATTGAAAAAAGCGCCTTAACTAGTGCTATGTTTATGATTTAGATTTCTGGAGAAAAATGGTTAAACTATTTGCAAACAGTGAAGGCCCTGATCAGGCACCGCATTCTGCGGCGTCCTATTTGGGTCTGCACCGTTTTTCAGTTACCCTTTTTGGGGTCTCCAGACTAAAATGGGTTAATCTGTATTTGCAAGACTATCTTATCCACTAGTACAGGTTCCAGTACACTAACCTTGCTAACCCTAGAATCGAAAAGATATACAATTTATTTTGATAAAGGTAGAAAGCTTTGACTGTATATAAAACAACTGTATAGCAGATACGCATACATTGCATTTCGTGAAAACTTGCACATTTCTATGGAGGCCCAGTTGATACTTAACAAATTCTAAAAGTAGAACACTTTGTTATTTAGGTTAAAATCATAAAAAGAAAGAAAATAATGCTCAAAACAGAAAGCAGAATGTTTATTTTCTCATGCGCATATGCAAGCATGAAGTCATGAGTGACACTGCGGCTGTTGTCAGCATTCAAGAGAGAGTACCATTTTCTTTTTGACATCAATTTTTAAATTTCGCATGCAAAACAGTATTTTAAATAAACCTACCATTTTCTGTATCTTTTATTAGAAGGTATATAGAAATGGATTAACACGCACACACACAAAAAAAAAAAAATGTAAAATTTTTCGTCCAATACGGCAGCTATGGTTAACCTGTAAGAAAACATTTGAATGCAAATTTTTTAATTACACATTTTAAATTTTACCAGACATCTTTCAAACGTTTGTGCTTATGTTTTTGTGCCCCGCATCGGATGATGCCGGGGGCGTATAGTTTTTTGGTTTTGCGTACATAGGTACGTGCGTACGAATGTACGTCCATCTGTACGAATGTGTGTACGTACATACGTGTGGTCCTTTTAGACTCAGGTTAAGGCATTTGTACCAGGTAGAACATGAACTTTTAACAGCTCATATTTTCCAAACCATCTAATACATTTGGTTCATATTTGGTTTGATGATAGATATAGGTCCAAAGTTTCATTCAGCGATACCCCCACCCATGCCCATAACCTAAAGGTCAAGGTCATGAACTTAGAAATTTTTAATGTTAAAGACTCGGGTTAAGGTATTTGTACCAGGTAGAACCTGAACTTTTATGATTTATTTGGTTCATATTTGTTATGATGATAGATACAGGCTCAAAAGTGATATTCAACAATACACTCATCCATGCCTATGACCTCAAGGTCAAGGTCACAGACTTGTAAGTTTTTAATATTAAAGTTTTTAAAGAGCTCATATTTTTCAAACCAGATAATGGATTTGCTTTATATTTGCTATTATGATAGATACAGGTCCATAGGTTTATTTGACAATACCCTCACCCATGCTTATGACTTCAAGGTCAAGGTCACAGACTTAGAAATTTTTAAGGCTAATGTTTATAAGAGTTCATATTTTCCAAATCATACGATGAATTAGAAATTTTTAAGGCTAATGTTTTTAAGAGCTCATATTTTCCAAACCATATGATGAATTGGGTTTATATTTGATACGACAATAGATACAGGTTCAAAGTGATATCAGTAATACCTTCACCTATGCCTCAAGGTCAAGGTCACACACATAGAAATTTTAAATTTAAAGTATGTTTAGAGATCATATTTTCCAAACCATATAATGGATTTGCTTCATATTTGGTAGGATGATAGTTACAAGTCCAAACTTTTATTCAGTCATACCCCCGACCCTGATCTCAAGGTCAAGGTCACAGACTTAGATGTTAAAGTTTTCAAGAGCTCATATTTTTCAAACCATACAATGGATTTACTTCATATTTTGTTTGATGATAGATACAGGTCAAAGGCTTTATTCAGCCATACCCGCATCTATGCCTATGATCTCAAGGTCAAGGTCATAGACTTACAAATTTTGATTGTAAACATTTTAAAAGCTCATATTTTCAGAACCATATGATGGATTTGGTTCATATTTGGTATGATGATAGATACAGGTTCAGAGTTCTATTCAATGATACCCTGGCCCATGCCCATGACCTAAGGGTCAAGGTCACAGGCTTATTTTAAAAAAAAGTTTGGTGTTCTGGATTCATATTTTATACACAGGTATATAATCATAAAATATAGGTAGGTCAAGTTTGATTTTTTAGGATAAAATCTGCCAATAATTTTGAGAGTTATAGCCCTTTTTTCAACTTCATTTTTTGCAAAATACCTGCGTGTGGATGATTATGGCCCTGGGCAGGGACATCCGTGTCATATTGACACATTTCTAGTTTTTCTTTAAAAATGTTCGTATAGAACAGTGTTTTATACTTATGAAAGTCTGAAAAATACATGGCGAGGGGATTATCTCCACTTTTCTTCATGTCCATAATTTAAATTTTTGTTTTTGAACTATATTCGGAAGGAATGTAAAATGACCAAATATAATAAGTGACCTAATTTCTGCAAACAAAAATGTTCATCAAAATTCAATTAAGCACATGCCATTTTACAAAACACTACACAACAGTCAGTGCTAATTTATATTCAGACAACAACTGTACAGATTAGTTATACATCAACTGTACAGATTAATATATCAAGAGTCGGATGTATATTTAACCTGTTATTAAAAACCTGTGTATTACTCTATGCTTATAGTTGCTTAGCTGTATATCTTTCCGGTTGTAGAGTCATGTTTTTAGCAAGATACAGGACTTGAGAAACCCAACTATCAGCTTTCTTTTCTTTAAGTTGATCTGGTAGATTTCAGATTACTTGGGTAGTTGACTTTTTTGACATGAATGATAGTTTTATAAGCTACATCATTTCTTGTAAATAAAACAGTGTATATGTCATGAAAGAATACAGATTGTTCTTTGTTTTTCCCCTGTTTTTTTTTTTCCAGAAAAGATACATGTACAACAGAACTTCAGTGACTGAACATTTTTTGGACCATGGTAATTATACCCCCAGCAAACTTTGTTTTTTGCGGGGTATGCTGTTTTCACGTTGTCCATCCTGTGTCAGTCCGCTACACTAGTTTTTTCCTAATATCTTGAAAACGCAGTGATGGATATTCATCAATTTCTGCAGGCACTTTGATATCAATAAAATGTACCTACATAAGAGAAAGTAAGGGCAAGGGGCCAATTCTGTTTGAGTTATTGCCCTTTGTAAAAATTTTTCTTAATGCAGTAAAAAGTTTGTGTGCACACTATCTCTTTAACCAATGGCTTGAATTTGACCAAACTAGCACAGATACATCATCAGGATAGAGGAAAGAAATGGTTAGATTTTGGTGACCTTGACCTTATTTTCAAGGTCACTACATTATAAATACTTAAAAAGTGAGCCTTGTTGCCTTGTTAATGCAGTAAAAAGTTTGTGTGCACACTATCTCTTTAACCAATGGCTGGAATTTGACCAAACTAGCACAGATACATCATGGGTGAAAGAAATGACTAGATTTTGGTGACCTTGACCTTATTTTCAAGGTCACTACATTATAATTACTCATAAATAAGCCTTTTTAATGCAGTAAATAGTTTGTGTGCACAGAATCTCTTTAACCAAATGGCTGGAATTTGACCAAACTAGCACAACTACATCATCAGGATGGGGGAAAGATACATCCTAAGTATGGGGGGAAGAATTGATTAGCTTTTGGTGACCTTGGCATTATTTTCAAGGTCACTACATAATAAATACTCAAAAAGTGAGCTTTGTGTGCACTCTATCTCATGAATCAATAGATGGAATTTGACCAAATTAGCACAGATGTGTCATTGGGATTGGGGAAGGAAGTGATTAGATTTTGGTGACCTTTATCTCATTTTCAAGGTCATACTGGCACTTTGAAACTCAAATTTTGATAGAGCTTGTGTGTACACTATATCTTGAAGCAATGGCTTGAATTTTAACAAACTAGCACCAATACACAATGTTAGGATATGGGAAAGAAGTGATTAGATTTTTGTGACCTTGACCTCATTTTCAAGGTCACTACATTATAAAGACCCAAAAATTGAGCCTTGTAAAATTTTTTATGAGCACACTATAACCAATGGCTGGAATCTGACCAAACTAGCACAGCTAATTATCAGGATGAGGGAAAGAAGTGGTTACATTTTGGTGACCTTGACCATATTTTCAAGGTCACTACATTATAGATACTCAATAAGTGAGTCTTGTGTGCACTCTATCTCATGAATCAATAGATGCATGCCGAACTCGGTGGCTCAGTTGGATGCTCGTCCGACTGGAGATCGGGAGGTCGCGGGTTCAACCTCTGCCGCGATCGGCAACATTCTTTCATGGAGATTGATCATGAAATATTTTCTACGGTCATTCTCTCCCTTCCACTGATTCAAGAAGGGCAGTTGTCAGTTTCAGGTGAAAGAATGTGCACAATACTGGTTAACCGCTTAGAGGACTAAGCCTGCCCAGTAAAAGTATGGTTAGGTAACTGACCGCGCTTGACATGACCCCATCGGGTTGACTGGGCCACGTAAAACCTCAACACAAACAAACAAACAATAGATGCAACTGGACCAAAGTAGCACAGATATATCATTGGGATTGGGAAAAGAAGTGATTAGATTTCGGTGACCTTTTTCTCATTTTCAAGGTCACACCGGCACTTTGAAACTCAAATTTTGATAGAAAAAAGCTTGTGTGCACCCTATATCTTGAACCAATGGCTGGAAGTTTAACAAACTAAACCTCATTGGGATTGGGGAAAGAAGTGATTAGATTTTGGTGACCTTTATCTCGTTTTCAAGGTCACACCAGCACTTTAAAACTCAAATTTTGATAGAATAAAGCTTGTGTGCACACTATACATTTTGTATCTTGAACCAATGGCTGGAATTAATAAACTAGCACTGATACATTGTTAGGACATGGGAAAGAATTGATTAGGATTTTGTGACCTTGACCTCATTTTCAAGGTCAGTACATTGTAAAGACTCCAAAATTGAGCCTTGTAAAAAATTTGTATGCATACTATCTCTTTAACCAATGGCTGGAATTTGACCAAACTAGCACAGATACATGTACATCATCAGGATGGGGGAAATAAGTGATTAGATATTGGTGACCTTGACCTTGTTTTCAAGGTCACTACATTATAAATACTCAATAAGTGAGTCTTGTGTGCACTCTATCTCATGATTCAATAGATGCAGTTGGACCAAATTAGCACAGATATATCATTGGGATTGGGGAAAGAAGTGATTAGATTTCGGTGACCTTTATCTCATTTCCAAGGTCACACTGGCTCTTTGAAACTCAAATTTTGATAGAAAAAAGCTTGTGTGCACACTATATCTTTAACCAATGGCTTGAGGTTTAACAAACTAGCACTGCTACATCGTTAGGGCATGGGAAAGAAGTGATTAGATTTTTGTGACCTTGACTTCATTTTCATTAGTTTTTGGTGACGACCTTATTTTCATTTTATTAGATTTTGGTGACCTTTACTTTATTTTCAAGGTCATGCCGACACTTTGAAACTTAAATTTTGATAGAAAAAAGTTTTGTGCTTTATGCGGGGGGAGGTAGGGTGAGGGGGGAGGATCTAATAAGCACTGCTTATTGACAATTTTCATTTCTACTAGTTTGCAACAGTGAGGTTTTATCATTTATAACGTCATATCAGGAGGCAAAAGGGGATATTTTAGGGATGTATTTGTAATCTTCTATAAAATAATGGTATGTTGAGTATACTCAGAATTGCCTTGATGAGGCAAGGCAATTCTAAAGAATGCACACAACATACTAAATTTAAGATGAAATAAGAAAATTTCTTAAAATATCCCCAAATATTTGTTTTCTTGTGCTATTAAAAGAATTTAGTAGAGACTCAAAAATGAGTTTAAATCAGTCACGGTAAAGGAGCCATCAGTGTTCAATTCATTCATCACGAAAACACGCGTACATAATTTTGACCCTCTTAAACCTCACTTTTATATAGTAAAACTGGGGTTTACAGGTTTATACATTATTTTCTTATTTCTGCTAAAAATGATGATAATAATAATAATAGACTTTATTTTTAGAAGGTGACACATTTAGCAATACAAGCTAATCTTCCATGAGGCCCTTTATTATGTAGATTATTTACAAGCAAAGCAGTAAACAAAACAAAAGTACACACACACACACACGCACACAGAATTGCATACACACTAAAAAGGAAACAATGAAATCTCTTAGAATATGTACAGGTTGAAACGCAACTTGTGCAACATTGACCTTAATAAACAAGATCAATTACTAACACCAGTTAGGCAATGGATAACTAATGAAAGTACCAAGCAGACAAAGAAGTATGCAAGAGAGCTATGCCCACTAGAAGTGGGGTCAAAATTGTATTGAAGTGAATTAGGCAATCAGATGATCACATTTGGGTCACAAAATGTCACCAAGTGAACCAGGTCCAATAAAAAAAAAAACATAAATTGTGGGTACTCGTTAGAACTGCCTCACCGAGGCAGTTCTAATAAGTACCCACAATCTATGTTTTGAGCAGAAATATGAAAAATATCAGAGTTTTTAATCTGAAAATTTTCAGTTTATGGAGGTGACATTTTCTAAATATTTGAATAGGCATGTTTTCGTAATGTCTGTGTTTGAGTCATTGAACTTTTACTGTAGTTCGACATTTCATGTAAATTGTCATCGTAGGAGAAAATGTACAAAAATTCCAAATCCTATTTTCTTGGATAATTATTTTGAAAGAATCTTGGATAATTATACTGAAAGAATGTCATCTTCTAAATGAAAAAATTCATCCAAAATGTTAAGCTTGAAGCAGCTTAAATTTATTCAGATTGGTGTTTGAAGATGAATTACTGGTATGCCATTTTAGTTTAAGCCAGCAAAAACAAAATCATATGGATATTTCAGATATTCCTATAAAGTCATTTTGTGCATGTACCATACTGTATTCACCCTAAATATTTGGTCATATCAATTCCTACCACATTTATCATTACGAAAACACGCCTGTTCAAATATGTTGAAAATTTTACAACCAAAAAAGGAAAATTTTCAGATAAAAAAATTCTGATATTTTTGATATTTCTGCTCAAAACTTAGATTGTGGGTACTCCTTAGAACTACCTCACAGAAAAATAATCTACTATATAAAAGTGGGGTTTAAGGGGGTCAAAATTATCGCATAGCATGATGGGTCAAAATTCCAGCAACGATAGTTTTAAAATATTTTTTCTTATTTTTGCCCAGAAAACAGGTTTTGACATTTCAGGCAAATTGTCGCTTTAGGAGACAATTTGCTTGAAATATCAAAACCTGTTTACTGGGAAAAATATGAAAAAAAATCTGAAAATTGCTTGCATAATGATTACTTGTGTCAGGAGAAAATGACCCCTATTGCATATAAGGGCAATGAAGGCCCAGACCAGCATGTGCATTCATAATCTGATCAGGGCTTCCTTTAGGGCTTACAGAAGCATTTAATATTGTAAAATATAGTAATGAAACCTAGAAGGCCCTAATCAGACTGTACAGATGCCAGAGCCCCCAGAGGAACCTTTAAAACCTTTAATTTTGTTGAAATCCTTTAAAACCTTTAATTTGGCTGAAAAACCTGTAAAAACCTGTATTTTGATGAGAAAACCTTTATATTTGGTGATTTGTAAATGCAAGAGAAGGAAGGGGTAAGTATGTAGCATTTCGTAACAACAAATTATAGTTCTGTTACTTAGATTCATATGTTTCTAAACAGAAATGCAAGTTAATATTGTCATTACCATTTACCTGTATGTGAAAGGCTGTCTTGACCGCACCATTGGAGGTTTCCACATGTCCATACCAGCAGAGCCTTCTCTCCTTCAAAATGAGGTTCAGATCCTCAATGCCAAGCCACGCAAGTAGTTCATTGGACCTGGTGGTGACAACATCTTGCGGCCTGACATTGCAGATCTGTATGATCATTGCCCTGTCATTCTGTTGCAGATGTTGGAGGTTTGGTTTTGTCAATGGCCAAGTCTCACTGGCATGGAGGATTGCATTCCGTACACAAGAGCTGTACACACGGCCACATGTCTTGAAAGAGAGGTGGCGTGAAGAGAGAACTGGTAACACCCCTTGAACTTCTTCCAGGCGGTTTTCACACATGTGGTTGAAAGTTCACAGCCACCTGCTGCTGAGAGCATGTCTCCTAGGTAGCAAAAGGAAGCTACCACCTCCAGCTTGTCCGGTCCTACTTGGACTTCCCTCTGTGGTCTGCCGTTCAATGGCGTGCAGTTCCCTGGCACCGTGTATATCTGTAGTCAGGGTTCTTTGTCAAGCGCTTGAGCCCACTGCATTTCTTGTGCACCCAGTGCTTGCACCGGTTGTAGAAGATGCTGTTGCTGCCCACTCCAGTGTGACTGATGGCGCATAGAAACTGGCCTGAACTCTGCAGGAGGTCCAGGCCCATACCCCAGATCATGATCTTTGTCTCCTGCATTTACTCTCAGTCCTTTCTCCTCCATTGCTTCTTTCCAAGTCAAGAGCCTTCTGACACATTCCTCAAGGAATTCAGCGATGATAACAAGGTCATCGGCATAGAGGTCCTCCCAGGGGACCCCAGAGTGGAACTCTCGTGATAAGGCTTCAAGCACAATGAAGAAGAGAAGCGGGCTGAGTACTGAGCCTTGGTGAACACCGACCTTCACTTCAAACTCTTCACTGTACCCCTCACCAACACGGATATGGCTCCACGCATTTGCATACATCCCCTGCACCAGTCGTCCAATCCACTCCTCCACACCAAGTTTTCTCAGCGCCTACCAGATGACCTTCCGAGGTACTCGATCAAAAGCCTTCTCCAGGTCTATGAAAGCCATGTAGAGTTGTGTGAGGAGATAAGAACAAAACAAGACCTTTCTTTCATATCAATCTTTCTTACATATCAATTGCCTCACTGAGGTGATTCTAACAAATATCCAAAATATATGTTGTGGGAGAAAATAAGAACAAAAGACCTTTCTTTTATATCAATCTGCTCATTATGTCCCCAACTTCAAAGAAGTTGGAGGGGCATATTGCTTCTAGGGCATTTGTCTGTCCATCCATCCATTTGTCATGCTTTTGATGCATAGCATAACTTTAGACACATGCATGTTACTGTTTTGAAATCTCATATATAGATTCCTCATGAATAAATAGCTGACACATTTTGTTTTCTTGGCAGGATTATGTCCCTTTCCAGAGATATTGCCCTTTGTAAAAATATGGATGCAATCTTGTCAGCAAAATATCTCAAAGACTATTGAAGCTAGAGTCTTGAAACTTGATGAATAGATTGGTTGTGACAAGAAAAAGACCTGGTTAACTTTTGAATAAATTTTGAAAAATACTTCATTAGTTATGGCCCTTTAATTGTAATTTTGGGCATTTTTACTTTGTGAGCAAAATATCTCAAAAACTATTGGAGCTAGAGCCTTGAAACTTGGTGAATTGATTGGTAATTATGAGTAGATGATCTGATTAACTTTTGAATAAATTCTGAAAAAAAAATTTCATGAATAATGGCCCTTTCTAAATCTGGACATTTTTCCCTTGTTAGCAAAAATATCTCAAAAACTAATGAAGCTGGAGTCTAGAAACCTGATGAATAGATGGTAGTAATGTGTAGATGACCTGATTAACTTTTGAATAAATTCTGGACAATACTTCATGAGTTATGGCCCTTTGTAATTTTGGGCATTTTTACCTTGTCAGCAAAATATCTCAAAAACTGTTGGAGCTAGAGCCTTGTTGAATTGATTGGTAATGATGAGTAGATGGCCTGGTTAACTTTTGAATAAATACTGAAAAATATTTCAAGAGTAATGACCTTTTGTAAATTTCTATATTTTTCCCTTGTCAGCAGAATATTTCAAATACTGTTGGAGCTAGAGCCTCATAACTTGATAAATAGATTGGTAGTGATGAGAAGGAAGTTGGGGGTGGTGGGTCCTACTGCTTATTGGCAAAAATAATGTCCCTTTGTAAATTCAGGCATTTTCCCTTGTCTGCAAAATATCTCAGAAACTGTTGGAGCTAGAGCCTCATAACTTGATGAATAGATTGGAAGTGATGAGAAGATGACCTCATTAACTTTTGAATAAATTCTGAAAAATATTGGAGTTATGGCCCTTTGTAGATTGTGCCATTTTTACTTTGTATTCTCTATAGAGGCAAGCATATGGTTGTGGGGCATAGTGTTTTACGAACACAATTTCTAGTTAAGTCTTCAGTATAACAAATTCATTTAAATGGTATCTTCTTTGGGAACAAATGCTGTCATTTTAACAAGGGTTTACTGTTTAAAGGTTGCCTTTGGAAAACTTGCAAAACAAAGGAAAACAAGAATTGGAAACAAAGAACACACAAAACAAGGAAAATAAGTAACTACACTATGATGAAATATGGGAAGTCTATCTATACGGTACTTAACATCAGCTGCAGTGAAGTTAAACAAGAAGTATGTTTAAAAAAGATAATTATCAAGGTAAAAAAAAAAATTGATGTACATAAAAAATGTTCTGATAAATTCTGAGTTCTGTTTTTATGACCCCCCATTTGAAGAAGGATGGAAAGGGCATATAGTGTTCCCCTGTCCATCTGTCTGTCCATCTGCATTTTGCATTAGCAATTTGCATTTAAGTTTTTCAGTCGGGGGCATTTGTTTCCTTCGGAGTCATTTCTAGTATGTGTAATTATGAAACTCATTTAGGTGAGCTATTGTGATCAGTCAATGTCCATCATCCCGAATCCCTCATGGAGCATCAACAATTTGCTTTAAAAGTCTATTCCTCCTACATCGCTTGGTCAGTTGACTCCAAACTTGGTAGGAAGCATTGGGGTGACTTGTAGATCAAAAATAGCTAAAATTGTTCCGATCAGAAATCCAAGATGGGGACTGTCTTGAAAATCTATTTATTGCTTCTTCTCCTGAACCAAAAGGCCAGTTGTCTTCAAACTTGGTAGGAATCATCAAGTTGACTTGTAGATAAAAAAAAAGCTAAAATTGTACTGATAGGGAAGCCAAGATGGCCACCATGGCCGTCTTGAAAATCTATTTTTCGCTTCTCCTGAACCAAAAGGCCAATTGACTTGAAACTTAGTAGGAAGCATCGGGTTGACTTGTAGATAAAAAAAAAAAAGCTAAAATCGTTCCAATCGAAAATCCAAGATGGCCGCCATAGTGGCTATCTCGAAAATCTATTTTTGGCTTCTTCTGGACCTAAAGGCCAATTGACTTGAAACTTGGTAGGAAGCATCGATGCTTGTAGATCAAAAATAGCTAAAATTATACTGATCGGAAATCCAAGATGGCTGCAATTGTGGCCATCTTGAAAATCTATTTTTCACTTCTTCTCCTGAACCAAAAGGCCAGTCCACTTGAAACTTGGTAGGAAGCATCACAGTGCTTGTAGATCAAAAAAAGCTAAAATCGTTCCATTCGGAAATCCAAGATGGCCACCATGGCGGCCATCTTGAAAATCCATTTTTGGCGTCTTCACCTGAACCTAAAGGCCAGTTGACTTGATAGGAAGCATTAGTGTGACTTGTAGATCAAAAATAGCTAAAATCATTCTAATCAGAAATCTAAAATGGCAGCCATCTTGAAAATCTTTTTTTTTTTTCGCTTTTTCTCCAGAACCAAGAGAACAGTTGACTTGAAACTTTATAGGAAGCATTGGGTTGACTTGTAGATTAAAAATAGCTAAAATTGTACTGATGGGAAATCCATCTTGAAACTCTATATTAAGCATCTTCTCATGAAGCAAAAGGCCAATGCACTTGAAACTTGGTAGTAAGCGTCACGGTGCTTGTAGATCCAAAATAGCTAAAATTAATCCAGTCGAAAATTCAAGATGGCAGCCATCTTGAAAATCTTTTTTTGGCTTGTTCTCCTGAACCTAAAGGTCATTTGACGTTAAACTTGGTAGGAAGCATCGGTGCGACTTGTAGATAAAAAATAGCTAAAATCATTCCGATCAGAAATCCAAAATGTCCGCCATGATGGCCATCTTGAAAATCTATTTTTCTCTTCTTCTCCTGAACCAAGAGGCCAAATGACTTGAAACTTGGTAGGAAGGGGTGGCTTGTAGATCAAAAATAGGTTAGATTG
Source organism: Anodontia alba (assembly GCA_964016985.1). Lineage (NCBI taxonomy): Eukaryota > Metazoa > Mollusca > Bivalvia > Lucinida > Lucinidae > Anodontia > Anodontia alba. Next base: position 5,465,603 of record OZ024832.1, on the reverse strand, counting down.
TTCTGATCCAAAATACAAGATGGCTGCTATGGCAGCCATCTTGAAAATCCTTCTTCTGAACCAAAAGGCCAATCCACTTGAAACTTGGTTGGAAGCATCACAGTGCTTGAAGTTCAAAAATAGCTAAAGTCATTCTGATTGGAAACCAAAAGGGCCACCATGGCGGCCATCTAAAAAATCTATTTTTCGCTTCTTCTCTTGAACCAAAAGGCCAATTAACTTGAAACTTGATAGGAAGCATCAGGGTGACTTGTAGATCAAAAATAGCTAAAATTATTCCATCAGAAATCCAAGATGGCCAGCCTGGCGACCATCTTGAAAATCTGTTTTTCACTTCTTCTCATGAGCCAAAAGGCCAATCCACTTGAAATTGGTAGGAAGCATCCCAGTGACTTGTAGATCAAAAATAGCTATAATTGTTCCGATCGAAAATCCAAGATGGCTAGCATGGCGGCTATCTTGAAAATCTGTTTTTCGCTTCTTCTCCTGAACCATAAGGCCAATTGACTTGAAACTTGTTAGGAAGCATCGAGGCGACTTGTAGATAAAAAATAGCTAAAATTGTGCTGATTGGAAATCCCAGATGGCCACCGTGGTGGCCATCTTGAAAATCTATTTTTCACTTCTTCTCCTGAACCGAAGGTCAATTGACTTGAAACTCAGCAGGAAGCATCAGGATGACTTGTAGATCAAAAATAGCTAAAATTATTTTGATCCGAAATCCAAGATGGCCACCATGGCGGACTGCAGCCAATTTGAAAATTTTATTTTTCCCTTTTCTTGAACCTACAGGTCAATTGACATGAAACTCAGTAGAAAGCATAGGGGTGACATGTAGATCAAAAATAGCTAAAACCGTTTTGATTTAAATCTAAGATGGCCGCTGTTGCAGCATTCTTGAAGATCTATTTTTGGCTTCTGCTCCTGAACCAAAAGGCCAATGGACTTGAAACTTGGTAGGAAGCATCGGGATGACTTGTACATCAAAAATAGCTAAAATTGTTCCAATCGGAAATCCAAGATGGCCGCTGTGTCTACCATCTTGAAAATCTATTTTTTGTTTCTTCTCCTGAACCGAAAGGTCAATTGACTTGAAACTCAGTACAAAGCGTCAGTGTGACTTGTAGATCAAAAATAGCTAAAATTGTTTCGATTGGAAATCCAAGATGACCGCCATGGTGGCCATCTTGAAAATGTATTTTTCACTTCTTTTCCTAAAAGTAAAGGCCACTTGACTTGAAACCTGGGTAGGACGCATTTGTGTGACTTGTAGATCAAAAATAGTTAAAATTGTTCCGATCGGAAATCCAAAATGGCCACCATGGCTGCCATCTTGAAAATCTATTTTTCGCTTCTTCTCCTGAACCAAGAGGCCAATTGACTTGAAACTTTATAGGATGCATCAGGGTGGCTTGTAGATCAAAATTAGCGAAAATCGCTATTGCAGCCATCTTGAAACTCTATTTTATGCTTCTTCTCCTGAACCAAAAGGCCCATTGACTGGAAACTTTTTTTTTTTTTTTTTTTTTTTTTTTTTTTTTTTTTTTTTTTTTTTGTCCACATCTTTATTTTATTAATTTATGCATGTAATACATATACATAATAGATACTGATATATTGATAAGCTTTCATTCTATCTCTCATCCTTCTTAAGCTATATGAACTATTGTTTTGTCTGTCAGAGTACAATAATATTTCAGTATTCATATACAAGGAGACTCTTTTAATTAATAATGTCTGCTTTTGTATATGAAACAACTTTTCATTGGCTATAGTCCCTTTTCGCAACCACAAAAACTGTTTATACTTTCTGCTTATTTTGATATAGGAACCATGAGTTATCAAAACTGTCTTTGTGATTTGAAAAAGGATCATGTTCATATATATACATGCAGTTGATTATACTATACTAACCGAACTTGATGAAGACATAAACATTCTAATCTGCTCTGCATTACTTGTCTGCTTACCTGAACATAAACATAGGGCTGTATGGCTTATGGCTACAAAAGATATTAAGTTTAAGAGTTTGGGTATCGGCTACAGCTATATTAAGTTTAATGGTTTAATAGTTCCTGCAACTGCCTTTTTTCAAGATGATGTTTGTGGAAAAATATTGTTGTTTTTTTTTTTTTGTTTTTTTTCTTTTGTTTTGTTTTTTCTGGCTATGGCGTATCAGTTGTACCTTCCATTATGTGACTTAAAAGTGACCATTTGGCTTGAAATTTATTCTGTTTATTATGAATTTTTGAGATGTATTTCTCATTCTGATATTTTCTTTTCAGGTAGATAATAAAATTTTCCAGCCTAATGCTATTTGCCAAAAACTTTGTTTTGTAGATAAAGTACTTACCTAATAGCAGTATGTAGTTAAGTAGTTCATTATTTTCTTGTTTAGAAAAAATAACATTCTTTATGGTTAAATGAAGTATAACATTAGCTTGAATTCTTAACCAATTCTTCATAGCCAACCAAAATTCTTTCACCTTATTACAGTTGAAAAGCACATGTATTATTGTTTCAGTTTCCAGGCTGCAAAAAGTGCATCTGTCATTGTCTACTTTATTTATTTTGTGAAGAAAAGATTTTGTAACTAGTATATGGTTATTTACTTTAAACTGAAACTCTTGTAATTTTACTTCTTTGATATTTTTAATTGTATCATTATAACTATTCCATTCTTCCTGTGTAATATTTCCTAATATATTAACCCACTTTTGAGATGGTGGACTTGAATCCTGGTTTCCAACAATAATATTATATAATGTTCTACTACCTTTTTTGTCTTTACATAATAATTTAAGATAACAATTTCGAGCAACATTTTGTTTCCTGTTCTTACATACAAAATTATTTTGGTTGACTTTAGTTTTCCAGTACGTAGGCAACTTTCTTAAGATTGATTGATAGTCTAAAAAAGTCCCATGTATACCATAATTTTCTTTCAGTTCATCAAATTGATAAAAATTTCCATCTTCATTAAGTAAGTCTATAACATTTTTAATACCTTTATCATGCCATTCTTTAAAATATAAATTTTGTCCCCCATTCATATTTGAGTTAAACCATATTGGGCAATATAAAATATCTTCAAGTGTCTCGATTCTGACTGCTTTGCAAAAGTTATTCCAACTTATTAGTAAATCTTTCCAAAATGGGTTTATTAGCTCATTTGCCTTTATGCCTGCATAATTATTTCCTTTAGTAAAAAGACTATCCATATTTATGTATGAAAGACTGCTCCATGTGCAACTGGGTTGTGAAATTAGTCGCCTTAGCCATGTAACTTTTAATGCTGTAACAAAACTGTCTATTTGAATCATTCTTAAACCCCCTTGTGTTATATCTTTAATTATAATTTTTCTTTTTATCTTGTCAGGCCCAGAATTCCACAGGAATTTATAAAATAATTTATTTAGGCTTTGTACTAAATTTCCTGGTGGGTTGGGTAGAGCCAGAAATAAATGAACAAATTTTGATATGGCTAATGATTTAATAACAGTTATCTTTCCAGGCAATGTAATTTTTCTTCTTGACCAAGACTTGATAATATTTTCCACTTTTTTAAGGACATCAGTTGCATTTTGATCCCATATGTCAAAAACCTCTGGAGTAAAAGTCACTCCTAGGATTTTAAAAGGTTCTTGATTCCAGTCTAAATTATATTCCAAGCATAACTTACGATTTGATCTATTCATGGATCCAATCCATATTGCTCTTGTTTTTTCAACATTTATTTTTAAACCAGACATTGAATAAAATAAAATTAATTTATCTAAAGTTTTTTTTAGCGATATTTCTGATCCGTCTAAGAATATTTGAGTGTCATCAGCATATTGACTCAATTTGAATTCTTTATTTTCTATTATTATCCCTTTGATAAGATTGTCTTTTCTGATCATTTGGCTTAATACCTCTGCACATAGGAGAAAAATGTATGGGGAGATAGGGTCTCCTTGTCTACAGCCTCTTTGTAGTCCAAAAAACTCTGACATATGACCGTTTTGTAATATACATGACTCAGAACCAGTCTGAAATAATTTGATCCACCGTTGAAAGGATGGTCCAAAATTAAAGTATTTGAGTGTTTTGTGTATAAATTTCCATGAAACGGAATCAAATGCTTGTTGAAAATCAATAGAAAGTATCAAACCTGGTAGTTGTTGTTGTTTTGTCTCAAAAAGAATGTCATAAATTTGTCTTATGTTTTCTCCTATAAATCTTCCAGAAATAAAACCTTTTTGATCTTCATGTATCAGTTTATGTAGTACAGTTTTAAGGCGTGCAGCAATAACAGAGGAAGCTAATTTATAGATTACATTAAGAAGGGAAATAGGTCGCCAATTCTTCAGATAGAAGGGTGATTTATTTGGTTTTGGTAAGCAGGTGATTATACCTTGTTTTTGAGTTATTGATAATGAGCCAGTTCTATAACCATAATTTAATGAGTTTAATATGAAAAATTTCAGATCAGTCCAAAAAAATTTAAAAAATTCTGCAGTAAATCCATCATTTCCAGGTGTTTTTAAATTTTTCATATTTTTCAATGCCTCTGCAAGCTCTGAATATTTAATATCTCCTTCCAATAATTCAGCTTCATTATCAGTCAGTCTAGAACTATTTTCTCCTATTTTGGATTCAATTGGAGTATCATCAATAATGATATTTTCACTGTACAAATTTTTAAAGTATGTTTTCTGGCTGTTTAATATTTCATCTGTGCTCAAACATTCTTGGCCATTTTCCTCTATTATTTTTGTGATAACTTTATTTGTGAAATTTCTCTTTTCAAGATTAAGAAAATAGCCAGAAGGTTTCTCTCCTAAATCCTCGTATCTACACCGTGATCTTAACATGACTCCTTCAATTTTACTTTTTCTTATTTCATGTAATCTGTTTTTCTTATCATTCAGTAAGTTAATGTCTTCTTGACTGACTGTTTGTAAATTCTCAGTAATTTTGCTTTCTAAATTTAATATTTTGTCTTCTAGCTGTTTTTCCTGTCTACTGTTTTCCTTCTTTTTTCTTGAGCTGTATTTTATTGTTTCCCCCCTGATAGCTAAAAGTATCATTTCCAACAAAAGCTGGTCATTTATAGAATACGTATTATGTATATTATTATTATTGTTATTAAAGATATTGTTATTATCATTATTGTTACTATTGTTATTATTATTGTTATTATTATTATTATTATTATTATTAACCCTGTTTTGTTGAATATTGACAATTTTATATGTGTTTTTCACCTCTTCTACTGACTTCTTTACAAGTTGAATATAATCTTTATCTTTCAGAAGTGAATTATTGAATTTCCAATAACTCTTTCCTCGTTCATTTTGATTAAGTTTTAATTTAAGTATAATTCCTGAGTGATCTGTTCTGTATCCTGATACCACATTACAGTCATAAACAAGCTTGAAGCTTTCCTCACTGACCAGGAAGAAGTCCAAACGTGCTTGTTTTTTCTCAGGATTAATTTTCTTCCATGTAAAGCCTTTGCTGTCATGTAAACTTCTAAATACATCAATATAATTATCTTCATCAATAAGTTTTAAAACTTCTGACCGTGCTCTTGGATTATTAATATGACGATAATTTTCAGT